>MU128925.1:103364-282039 GCA_014904985.1 Hydnum rufescens UP504
ATAGTTATTGTTTTACTATTCTAATGAATGTGAACAAAATTAAGAGGAATTATTACAATACAATGAGAATACACAAAGGATCAATTCCCTTGACCAGGGAAAGAATGCCTTTTGAGATCAGCAGAGGTAACCAACCAACATTGGTGACAGGAGAAGATGAGGAACTGTGAGGCCAGAAGTGGTCATAATACACTGAATGTGGGTGTGTTGAAAAGCTGTGATTTGGGTGCACAGAATGCACCCACACACAGCCTGAGCAACAACACCTAGTCCCCAGGGGGGGCACATGAACCCAAAATAGAAGATTGAGGATAGTGCAGTGGAAAGTGGTCAGTTCATCATGTACATATGCTCGATGGATTCAGACAAATGAGGCAAATTGATTGACCCCAAGAACATCGAAATTGGCCACGATTTGACCCCCCCAGGTGATGTTGAGTGGGAGATGAGGGGAAGATGAGGAACTGTGAGGCCACAAGTTCTCAGAATACACTGAAAGTAGGTGTGTTGAAAAGCTGTGATTTGGGCGCACAGAATGCACCCACACACAGCCTGAACAACAACACCTAGCCCCCAGGGGGGGCACATGAACTCAAAATGGAAGATTGAGGATAGCGCAGTGGAAAGTGGTCAGTTTGTCACGTAAATATTCTCGACGGATTTGGATGAATGAGACAAATTGATTGACCTCAAGAACGTTGAAATTGGCCATGATTTGACCCCCCCAGGTGATGTTGAGTGGGAGATGAGGGGAAGATGAGGAACTGTGAGGCCAGAAGTTCTCAGAATACACTGAAAGTAGGTGTGTTGAAAAGCTGTGATTTGGGCGCACAGAATGCACCCACACACAGCCTGAGCAACAACACCTAGCCCCCAGGGGGGGGACATGAACCCAAAATGGAAGATTAAGGATAGCACAGTGGAAAGGGGTTGGTTCATCACATAAATATGCTCGACGGATTTGGACAAATGAGACGAATTGATTGACCCCAAGAACATCAAAATTGGCCATAATTTGACCCCCCCCAGGTGATGTTGAGTGGGAGATGAGGGGAAGATGAGGAACAGTGAGGCCATATGTTCTCAGAATACACTGGAAGTAGGTGTGTTGAAAAGCTGTGATTTGGGTGCACAGAATGCACCCACACACAGCCTGAGCAACAACACCTAGCCCCCAGGAGGGACACATGAACCCAAAATGGAAGATTGAGGATAGCACAGTGGAAAGTGGTCGGTTCGTTGTGTAAATATGCTTGACAGATTTGTACAAATGAGATGAATTGATTGAGCCCAAGAACATCAAAATTGGCCATAATTTGACCCCCCCAGGCAATGTTGAGTGGGAGATGAGGGGAAGATGAGGAACTGTGAGGCCATATGTTCTCATAATACACTGAAAGTAGGTGTGTTGAAAAGCTGTGATTTGGGTGCACAGAATGCACCTACACACAGCCTGAGAAACAACACCTAGCCCCCAGGAGGGGCACATGAACCCAAAATGGAAGATTGAAGATAGCGCAGTGGAAAGTGGTTGGTTCGTCGCATAAATATGCTTGACGGATTCAGACGAATGAGACAAATAAATGGAGCCCAAGAATGCCAAAATCAGCCATGATTTGACCCCCCCAGGTGATGTTGAGTGGGAGATGAGGGGAAGATGAGGAACTGTGAGGCCAGAAGTTCTCAGAAAACACTGAAAGTAGGTGTGTTGAAAGGCTGTGATTTGGGCACACAGAATGCACCCACACACAGCCTGAGCAACAACACCTAGCCCCCAGGAGGAGCATATGAACCCAAACAGGAAGATTGAGGATAGTGATGTGACATGAATCAGGTGGTGTATTCTCTTGAAGTAGGCTTGTTGGAGAGCTGAGATTTGGGCACAGATACTGTGCCCACACTCAGCCTATCCAACAAAGCCAAGGCCCCAGTGGGACCCAGCAACATCACATTTGATGTTGGCTGTCTGTTGAAAGCTTGACTCAACACTGGCACTTGCTGAAATTAACAAAGTGCCCATATACACTGTTCCAATATACCTGGATACCAGCTATTTTTCTGCCACTTATATTGGTAATTCCATTGTTATATTTCTTTGTTTCTCTTCATGTCCACTTGCCTACTATCTTGGTGTGCTCTGTATACCATATGTGTATGTACACTATTAGCCTTTACACCTCAGGTCTGTTTGCAATGTCCTTTCCAATGGGTACAGTACATGTACTTGGCCATTATGTACATTCCTGCCAGGGGGCCAGGTGTCCTCATGTCCCCATTGTCATCACTGGCCCCCCTTCTTCATATTTCTTTTCTTCCTGCCCCACCCTCCTCCTCCTGTTGATGATTTGAGGGACCTCACAGACACACAATTGAGTTTCCCCCCTGACCTAACAGGCATGGACAGTGTCCTACATGAGATATGTATATCAGCAGATGGGGGCCCTGGCAGTAGTGAAATCCTTTCAGACTCCACTGAGTGGTGAAGAAATGTATTTATTCATATTTTCTGAGGGACAATGGAGTGCACTTGACCTCCACTCTGGGAGAGAATCTGAATGATTAGACCTGAATCCTCAGGGATTGGGGTGGATTTATTATGCCACCAGAACCAGGTGTTATTTTCATTCCACAAGAAATGCTGTATCAGGCTGTAGTGTCCAGGGTTACAATTTGGATATAGGGGTAGTATCCACTGTTAGTCATGTGGCCATGCATCCTGAACCAAATTTGAGACTTGTCACATGTCACACAATCCCATGAACTGACTTTCAGATGGGTGTGACACATGGGGAGGTCACTTGATATTAAAGCACATTTGGGCCTGATTGCCTCTAAGCACTAGCAAATCCCCAATATGTCTTTCATGGAATTTCTGGCATCCATATGGGGATCTTCCTTTTAGTCCTTAAAGCACTACCAAATCCCAACCACTATTTCATTGTACAGCTGGAATACTGAGGACTAAAAGGAAGATCCCCATATGGATGCCAGAAATTCCATGAAAGACATATTGGGGATTTGCTAGTGCTTAGAGGCAATCAGGCCCAAATGTGCTTTAATATCAAGTGACCTCCCCATGTGTCACACCCATCTGAAAGTCAGTTCATGGGATTGTGTGACATGTGACAAGTCTCAAATTTGGTTCAGGATGCATGGCCACATGACTAACAGTGGATACTACCCCTATATCCAAATTGTAACCCTGGACACTACAGCCTGATACAGCATTTCTTGTGGAATGAAAATAACACCTGGTTCTGGTGGGCATAATAAATCCACCCCCAATCCCTGAGGATTCAGGTCTAATCATTCAGATTCTCTCCCAGAGTGGAGGGCAAGTGCACTCCATTGTCCCTCAGAAAATATGAATAAATACATTTCTTCACCACTCAGTGGAGTCTGAAAGGATTTCACTACTGCCAGGGGCCCCCCATCTGCTGATATACATATCTCATGTAGGACACTGTCCATGCCTGTTAGGTCAGGGGGGAAACTCAATTGTGTGTCTGTGAGGTCCCTCAAATCATCAACAGGAGGAGGAGGGTGGGGGCAGGAAGAAAAGAAATATGAAGAAGGGGGGCCAGTGATGACAATGGGGACATGAGGACACCTGGCCCCCCTGGCAGGAATGTACATAATGGCCAAGTACATGTACTGTACCCATTGGAAAGGACATTGCAAACAGACCTGAGGTGTAAAGGCTAATAGTGTACATACATATGGTATACAGAGCACACCAAGATAGTAGGCAAGTGGACATGAAGAGAAACAAAGAAATATAACAATGGAATTACCAATATAAGTGGCAGAAAAATAGCTGGTATCCAGGTATATTGGAACAGTGTATATGGGCACTTTGTTAATTTCAGCAAGTGCCAGTGTTGAGTCAAGCTTTCAACAGACAGCCAACATCAAATGTGATGTTGCTGGGTCCCACTGGGGCCTTGGCTTTGTTGGATAGGCTGAGTGTGGGCACAGTATCTGTGCCCAAATCTCAGCTCTCCAACAAGCCTACTTCAAGAGAATACACCACCTGATTCATGTCACATCACTATCCTCAATCTTCCTGTTTGGGTTCATATGCTCCTCCTGGGGGCTAGGTGTTGTTGCTCAGGCTGTGTGTGGGTGCATTCTGTGTGCCCAAATCACAGCCTTTCAACACACCTACTTTCAGTGTTTTCTGAGAACTTCTGGCCTCACAGTTCCTCATCTTCCCCTCATCTCCCACTCAACATCACCTGGGGGGGTCAAATCATGGCTGATTTTGGCATTCTTGGGCTCCATTTATTTGTCTCATTCGTCTGAATCCGTCAAGCATATTTATGCGACGAACCAACCACTTTCCACTGCGCTATCTTCAATCTTCCATTTTGGGTTCATGTGCCCCTCCTGGGGGCTAGGTGTTGTTTCTCAGGCTGTGTGTAGGTGCATTCTGTGCACCCAAATCACAGCTTTTCAACACACCTACTTTCAGTGTATTATGAGAACATATGGCCTCACAGTTCCTCATCTTCCCCTCATCTCCCACTCAACATTGTCTGGGGGGGTCAAATTATGGCCAATTTTGACATTCTTGGAGTTAATCAATTTGTCTCATTCATCCGAATCCGTTGAGCATATTTACATGATGAACCAACCCCTTTCCACCACACTATCCTTAATCTTCCATTTTGGGTTCATGTTCCCCCCCTGGGGGCTAGGTGTTGTTGTTCAGGCTGTGTGTGGGTGCATTCTGTGCACCCAAATCACAGCTTTTCAACACACCTACTTCCAGTGTATTCTGAGAACTTCTGGCCTCACTGTTCCTCATCTTCCCCTCATCTCCCACTCAACATCACCTGGGGGGTCAAATCATGGCCAATTTCAACGTTCTTGGGGTCATTCAATTCGTCTCATTCATCTGAATCCATCGAGCATATTTACACGACAAACCAACCACTTTCCACTGCGCTATCCTCAATCTTCCATTTTGGGTTCATGTGCCCCTCCTGGGGGCTAGGTGTTGTTGCTCAGGCTGTGTGTGGGTGCATTCTGTGTGCCCAAATCACAGCTTTTCAACACATCTACTTCCAGTGTATTCTGAGAACTTCTGGCCATGCTGTTCCTCATCATCCCCTCACCTTCCCTCACCACCACCAGGGATGCTCAAATATTTGCTGTTTCAAGCATTATTAGGCTTGTTTGATTCCTCTTACCATCCAAACCTGTGCCCCTTTCTGCCACTCTTTCAAATTCTTCCATCATTCCTTCCCTATGTACTAGTATATTCATGGTGAATCTACCATGCATGCCCCCCATTGAACTATACCTGGTCCACCCACCTGTATTTTGATGTGGTACTCAATGTACTATGTGATCTCTTTCATCTGATTGAGTGAAGCTACTGAGCTGTCACCCTTAGTTGCACATAATGCACAGCCATGGGGTTGTACTGAATATTTGAGAAGTCCTTCATCTTCAGGCTGTTGACAATGGTTGATGTCAAATTTGATGTCAAACCCATCAATCCGAGGTCAAAATTCAGTTTTTGATCATCATCTGACATCAACCCCAATTTCACCCTCTCTGGCCATGAAAATTTGTCAAAATGGTACTCCTTTTGAGGTAAAGCCATATGGCTGACCAGCCTGCTTAATCTCGCCTTTCCACTGGTTACCATAGAATTTTTCTGGGATGTATATTAAGTGCAGGAAGTGTGAATTTTGATTGTCTTCCCCCTCCCCAGTTTTGAGGCACTGAAGTATTGCTGCTGGTTTCTTGGGAGATTCCACCAAGGCTACTGCACTTTGTCTAGAGCCTCAAGAGGAGAGCCTTAGGGTGCAGTATTGTGACCTGAATTCACTCTTTGTTCTATTGCTTGGGCAGGTGTTGCTTACAGTATTAGATTTCTATCCCAAAAGACCTTGATTCCCTTGAGCCTTGACATTCATATTGATCCCATGGTCCCTTCTTGTTGTTCTTGATTCCATATTGTGGACTGTGGCTGGATTCTCCCTTCCATTTCCAGCTTACAACACCAACACATGTGACCCAAGCACCAACCATGACACTTATTCTTTTTGATGCTTCAAGGAAAAATTCTGTCTAAGGCCACCACTCTGCTTCATATTCCCTCAGAACTCAGTGCCTAGCAGACTACTACTTACTAGTAGAAATAGATGCCCCCTGAGGGGGTATGCATTAGATTTTAGGAACAATGTAGGACACTCAGCAACTCAAGAGATGGTCCCGAAGGTGCTGTGTCAGGAAAGGTTGACAACCCTAACAATGATATGGGGCACAATCATACCCTGTATTGCATTACAAGTGTCCTTGAAACATCTATCACAATGATCTGACCATCCTTGTATCCGACTGCGATGCAAGATGGGAAGGCTGCATTTGGAACTGCAATGTAGAAAGAGAACAAATTAGCTGACACAGGTGAATGATACCTGTACATTGTCTGGTGGATTCCATCTTCTGCGTTCATGCTTTGCTGGCGCTTAGCCTTTATCATACTGTTCCTCTATGAGACATATCATGTCCTGACTTCCTTATTAACACATGCATAACAAAATGGCCGCATACCGAGATTAATCACAGCACAATCCACGCCACAATCTAGTGCAAGATGATTTGCCGGACCGGATAAACCGCACCTTGCCTCCGGACTCTGAACCAATTGACCTCACCGGGCTCCGTTTGGTCCGCCGCCTTGGGCTTGGCTTGTCTCCCGACGGAATTGTCTTTGCCTCATTGCTTCCTGCCTATAGCTTCTTCCCCAAAACAGGAATCCTTTCCCGGCGATTTCCCAGTATTGGGTCAGTGTGTGGGTTACAGTAACCTAAGGTTGATTAACGCGCATCGTAGGGAAAGATGATTTTGTGAGCCAGCGATAGGGGGGTCAAATTCGAGGGAAACAATGCACTTGCCGCAGAATATGCCAGGCAGAAGGATTCGAAGTGGTACCCGGATAATGCCAGGCTGTAACGAAGAACGAAACATCATTTTTCTCCACTTTTATGGAAGCAAAACACCGTCTGCGGAAAGGAGGAATCGGGATGCGCGAATAGCAGGAAATTAAAGGCACCTTTGACTTTCTTTGACGTGCGTCGGGGACAAGGTATGACCACAGGATGCCTGGGAGGCCATTACACATATTGAGAATCTCACCGGTGGCCCCTGTCGTCGTTTGTTGATCATGTTGATCGACCCCCAGATATCTCGGAAACCGAAACCTGCACAACAGTTGACGGCAACTGTATCTGTCTCCCGTCTCCTGATGAACTCGATCAGCGGAGCAGTGTCCCAATCTACGCGAGAAGCCATTGTGGGAGCACAGATCAAAAGGTCCCACACCATGAGCTGTGTCATATGCCGAGGAAATACGTTCATTATGGTCAGAGACCTAACAAGACTCCTCTGGCGGAACCACAGCCTGCGTAGGGAAGATTTAGGGCCCAAGTTCCTCGGGCTAAACCAATGTTATCATGACAAGCTCCAGGAAGCTACAAGAAGCTACAAGAGACAAGGTCACAAGGAGGATAGCGTTTGGGGGTGAAACGGCCCTCGACTCCGTGTAAGGGGCTGGAGATATTTGTGGCACGGTCGGAAGAGAGGGCTAGAAGGAATGAGACGCAAGGTTCACCTATTTGCGGGCTGATATGAGGCGCGGTCGCTTTGCTAGGGGAATATCTTTGCTGGAAATGGGGTCGACGGTTTCTTGGAAAGAACAATACTGGAGGTGATGCGCGCACTTGCTCCTCGATGCCACAGTGAAACGGCCTGGGTCGTCCGCCCACTCTATATTCCATCGTACTGATCAACTAGTTCTGATAAATAGATGCATCTGATAATATTACTGCACTGTGCCATGAAAGGAGATGTATCAGAATTTAAGAACACTATGGGATACTTAGAAACTCGAGAGACATGAGAGACGTAAGGATCTCCAATGGGAGTCTACATCCTGATGTACTGATAAGCGGGTCTGGAGTGGACAACAACAAGTCTGGAGCCGGTGACTAGTCCTCAGTGGTGAGGAACGTAGTGATCGCCTGGACGGTGCCAGAAGGTGTGTAATATTATTTGTGTCGAGAGATTCTGCTGTCATCTTGCGCGATATATCACTACATCCACTTCCATGATCACGAAGCAAAGTACTGTATTGAGTCTGGAACCTGTGACTAATTATGCCCTTCTTATAAACACCTGTTTATAAGCTCGCTCTGAGATTCAAACAACTACATGGCATCGTCTAAGATTGCAGTCATCGCTGGAGTGGGCACGGGAGGAGGAACCGGCGGGGCCGTAGCGTACGAATTCTCGTCTATTCTTGTCTCTCGAGATAGGTCTCTCACCCTCTGCTCTAGACGACGCTTCGCAAACGCGGGTTACAAAGTCGCTCTCCTTTCCCGGAATGCACAAGCCCTTCAAGGGCTTTCCGATTCCATCAAAACTACTGGTGGCTTGGTACGAGGTTTCCCCATTCATTCATATCGTCTGCGGCGTTCTCATATCCCCTGCGGGAAGGCGGTTCCGTTCCCACTCTCCGTGTACTCACACTCCGAAATCAGCAACGCCTTCAACTCTATCAAAAAGGAATGGCCTGGTGATTCTATAAGGGTCACCGTATGGAACGCTGGAGATGGCATCTTCTCGCCTTTCCTGGATATAACCGAGGAGCAGCTCCACAAAACTGTGGACGGTAATGTTTTCGGACCTTTCGCCTTTGCCAGCGAATCTATCACCGGTTTCAAGGAACAAGAGTACGTTTTCACAACGATAGGCCAAGTAGCACATCGCCCACTCATGTGTGGTTTCAGGTTGGACGACAGAGGATCAAGGGGCACACTGATATTCACTGGGGCCACAGCATCTCTTCGTGGAAATGTCACCACCTCCGCCTTTGCATCGGGAAAGTTCGCCCTCAGAGCCCTATCCCAATCTTTGGCGAAGGAATTTGGAAAACAGAACATTCATGTATACTCTATTCGACTCTGTAATTTCCCCTCATTCAAGCTCCCGCAATTTTCAGGTCTCCCACGCCATCATAGATGGAGTTATCGCCACGGACAGAAAGTATGGAAAAGATAGTAACCCAGACGAAAAACTTCATCCCGAAGCTATCGCTGAGGTGTGCCCCAACTGCCTATTTTTGACACACATACATCATTGATATTTCAATCCATGAACAGGCCTATGAGTTTTTAACGAGACAACATCGATCCGCTTGGACTTGGGAGCTCGACTTGCGACCCGCCCACGAAAAATGGTGACCTTTTATTTATTATCGTTGGAATGCCTTGAAAAGTTGTTGTACTCGTGATGAAACATTCCTAGAATCTGCCTCTCCGAATTCAGACAGATTGCCATACGGCATGATTTGTCAAATTAAGAGGCACTGATGCTAATTTTGAGTGGTGAGTCCGTGGCCTACAGCGAAGTTCTCCATTGAGGCGGTAACACGAACATAATACCTCCAAGCCAAGGAGATATATGGGGGACGCGGATCTAAAGGTCTGGAGTATGAAATAAAATGGCTCCATTATAAACCAAGGAGATGCTCTCGTTAAATATGGGCAGGGACCCAACAACATGCATATTGTGGAATTCCAGCAGGTGTGTGGAAGACTGAAGAGCCCAGGTTTGTGAGCAATTATAGCACTATGACAAGTTCCAGCGAGCCACAAGGGACGAGTTCATGGGGAGAGTTTGGAAGGTTGGCGTTGGGTCACGTGCGTCGGTGTCAGGAGCTTATTGCAAGGTAATGGTTTCAAAACCAAACGGCGTTTCATATCGACCGTACGGTGGTGTGAGGCAATCTGCGTCTCTCGACTCCCCGTGTCTTCTTTCAATGGTACTAAGGAGACAAGGCTGAGGGAAGATATGTTCACTACTCCACCTGATTTAATAGGTTGCAGTAGAATGCAGTCCTGTATTTTGCTCGTCTTAACTTGCCCCCCAACGCTCGAACGAATTCCCAGTCGCACCACGAGGATACCACCGGCTCAATTAACTTGGAATCCGCTCCTTTCAGAGTGCCTGCATTACCCCTCAATATTTCCTTGGCTCCATAGGGCCAAGAGATATCATGTGTTCGTCACTCACAAAACTACTGACTCAATGAGATCGCTTTGCTTGGTATAGGACTATAGGGCACAGGCTTCCCGCTCGAAATGGGCGCCTCTCAATGAGAAGAATCATGCATTCCGGGAACAAACGGCGTAGACCGTATGGAGACCCTGAGCTGGCACGGAACTTTTCTTCACAGGATAAGGACAAAACTCTTCAGGAACATTGGAGCATTCCAAGAACCCCACAACAGAAAGACCACCACTTTTCGTGGGCGGGTCGCAAGTCGAGCTCCCAAGTCCAAGCAGATCGGTGCTGCCTTGATAAAAATTCGTACGCCTGTTCATGTTCATAGATTGCAGTATCAAGGATCTATGCGCACACCGCAGATAGGCGATGTGGGATGCACCTCAGCGATGGCATCGGGAGAAAGTATTTCATCCGGGTTAGCATCTTTTCCATACATTCGGTCGGTGGCGATACCACCATCTATGACAGCACGGGAGACCTGAAAATCCAGAAACGTCATAGTAATGGAGGGAGGATCATGGAGTAGAGTAGTGCATATATGGATATTCTGTTTCCCAAATTCCTTCGCCAAACAGTGGGAGAGGGCTCTGACACCGCGGGCGGAGGTGGTGACATTTCCACGACAAGAGGCTGTGGCTCCGGTGAATATCAGTGTGCCCCTCGATCCTCGGTCGTCCAATCTGAAATTCCACATGACGGGGAGCTGCAAGTTGGGCGATCACTATCTAAAACGCACTCTTGTTCTCTGAAGCTGGAGATAGATTCGCCGGCAAAGGCGAAAGGTCCGAAAATATTGCCAGGGATGGTGTGAAGTTGGTCCTCGGTCATACAGTATCCAGGAAAGGGGACCAGATACAATCTACGGCATTCCACACGGCGACTCTGATTGAATCAACAGGCCATTCCTTTCTGATATCATCGAAGGCTTTACTGATTTCGGAGTGTGAGTATGCAGAGACTGGGAATAGAGCAGCCTTTGCACGGGTAATATGACAACTGGTAGACTAGATGGCTGCTGCAAGGGTCGTACCAAACCGCCGGCAGCGTTGATGGAATCTGAGGGTCCTTGAAGGACTTGCGCATTTCGGGACAGGAGAGCAGCTGTGTAACCTATATTTGCAAAGCGTTGTCTGAAGCAAGGGGTGAGAGATCGATCAAGAGAGATAGAAATAGAAGAACTCGTACGCTACCACCCCGCCTATTCCTCCCCCCGTGCCCACTCCAGCGATGACTGCAATTTTAGACGGCGTCATGGTGCTGTTCCTCCAGATAAGCCAAGAAACAGGTGTTTATAAAGGCTAGATGGATCATTGGCCACGAATCCCAGATTCACAGACCGCACTATTCTGAGGGGGATCGGGCAAGATGACACCGATGCTGTCTGGTCAACCAATGATGATGCACCCCCACGCGGTCGGAAATCCGCTATCACCAGCGTGCGAAGCAGAAATTGAATAGTTTGTCACTACCCAGAATATCGGGGGCTCACAGGATAGGGGCGCACGAAGTGGCCTTCTTCAGAAACAAATTACATGGTCCTTGCCACATGAGTTGTTCGGGTGTTTGTATATCCACATTGATAGGTGCACCAGTAATTTCCAAAAGACAGTTTTGATTCCAAAATGGAAAATACGATGAACAAGGAAGTAGAGTGGTGCATGCCAGAGAAATTTCCAACGATTTGAGGACGACGCCACCTGGATATAGGTGACGACAACGCAAGAAAACGATAGGTCCGCTCGTCCTACGGATACCCTGATTCAATCGCTTAGCACCAGCGGTCCGTCCGCGTGGAAAAACAACCAACATTGAACCCCGCACAAGGGGGCCACATTGGCAAGACCAATGGTAGCCATGGCCCAGCGTCGCCAGCGAGAGCCCCTCGCCAGAATGTAAATCCAGACGAGAGCCACAAGCACAGAGTCCCTACATCCTCTTGAACGACGTGAGTTGACTGCGCCAACCTGTGGGCTGTTCCAGGGCGGAGCGAACAACACACTAGCTAATCGGTTACAGTAACTTCAGTCATCGGGCCCGGAGACTCGCGCATCAGACACATCCGCATCCGCATCGCTGCGGTGCGGGGGCGGTTTGATGGGCACACACCAGTGATGCTGGGCATGTTTTATTGGTTGGCCATGACGATTTGAAGCTTTGGAAATGCCATTTGGGGTCCAACCCCTTCATGCAAGCCCGTATCATCAAATAAATCACGTGGTTACAAGAATGAGAGCCCCAGGGAGATGAAAATGACAGTTATATTCCTCTCGTAGTCCAAGCACGACGAACGAGGGGCTAGATGCCAAGTCGGCAAAGGCCGGTTTGCTTCCGGCTATCCTTCGCGTTGTCTCGTTGGCTGGGAGGGGTGACTAGGCACCTTTCTTTCCCAACCGCTCCACCCTTCATTTATTTCATCACTTTGTTTACTGGCTTAGTCGTGAGAGCGGCAGATAATCTCACCCACCCGCACTGCATCGAGATCGGCGGAGCAATTGCTTCGCAATCTGTCATGCCAGTAGACAAGGACAAAGGGTTTGACTGATGAACAATGGATACAGACTCGCTAGCCTGTAGAAAATGACTGGAATGGAATCCTCCAGTCTCAAACACCACCCTACACTCAAGAGAATCTCAAAAATATCCAGCAGGTTTGTTAGTGCCATTTTATCTAGAATCAGGTGATTTATTTGGGACCTTAAGCCCCGATACATTTGGACGGCAATTGGTTTGCATGACCTTGATGCCTCACTTGTCTCTTACTCAAAATACTGTACTACCCTTAAGCATCAGATACTGTAAACACAAAATAGACTTGAAGGTCCTTAGCTTACCCTTTGGGAGTATGTTCTGCATATCAATTCACCATAAGAACTACTCAGCCACTTGAGAGTCCTGGGATTCCCCATCATTTGACCAGGTTCACACCAGGGAACAATCCACCTCGCCTCTCTACCTGGGACTACTGCTCAGTGGCCAAGCAGGATTCATGGATGCACCGATAGAGGTACCAACGAGTGTTGGAGGCGCCAACCCAAGTGCCGGAGGCGCCGACGGAGCATCGGAGGCACCGACAGACCGGTGGAGGTAGTAGCCGCTGACTCGGAGGTCAGCCGACAATCGGCGCTTCAGTTACGCATTGTCTTCCTCGGCGATCTATTGCCCCCAAACCCCTATATATTTATGGTACATACACTGTACATGTGTAAATACCCCACTGAATTGTACCCGCCGTCCGCCCAAGCCACGGACGTACCGGGCCACTTCGCAGGCCGCTTTAATTTAATAGGGCAATGTCTCAGCTTATTAATGTTATAACTGGCCTCCTGTACGGTGCCTCTATTTAATATCATACTGCGCTATGGGGTTGCGGAAAGACCACCCAGTCAATTGGCATCGGAATCATGTGGGCACTCCCTTTGCATCATCACCCGTAAGGTTACCACCTCAACTACATTCAGTTTCTTCGCTGTAGGGTTACAACTCAAAATCAACGCCTCTTAATTTGGCAGTATAACAATCTGTCTGAATCACAAAATCTTTCCAAGGCCATTTGAGGCATTCCAACAACAACAAATAAAAGTTCACCATTTTTCGTGGGCGGGTCGCAAATCGAGCTCCCAAGTCCAAGCGGATCGATGTTGCCTCGTTAAAAATTCGTAGGCCTGTTCAGGGATTGAAATATCAATAATGTATGTGCATCGGAAATCGGCGTTCGGGACGTACCTCTGCGATAGCTTCAGGATGAAGTACTTCATCCGGGTTATCATCTTTGGCATACTTTCTGTCCGTGGCGATAGCACCGTCTATGACGACGTGGGAGACCTGAAAATTGCAGACGCGTTAATGAGGGAAGATTATAGACTTGAATAGAGCATACGTGGATGTTCTGTTTTCCGTATTCCTTCGCCAACGATTGCGAAAGGGCCCGGAGGGCGAACTTTCCCGATGCAAACGCGGAGGTGATGACATTCCCACGAAGGGATGCCGTGGCCCCGGTAACTATAAGTGTACCCCTCGATCCTTGGTTGTCCAACCTGAAGTCACACATGAGTGGGGGTGTACAAATCGTTGGTCGCTATGAAAACGTACTCTTGCTCTTTGAAACTGGTGATGGATTCGCGCGCAAAGGCAAAGGCCCAGAAACACTAGTATCGACAGTTTTCTGAAGGTGCTCCTCGGTTATATCCAGGAAAGGCAAGAAGATGCCCTCTCCGACGTTCCATATGGTGACTCTTATGGAATCACCCGGCCATTCCTTCTTGATAGAGTCGAAGGCGAGACTAATTTCGGAGTGCGAGTATGCGGAGAGTGGGAACGGAGACGCCTTTGCCGAGGGGGAGATGAGACAACGTGAACATGAATGGATGGAGAAAGCTCGTACCAAACCACCAGTAGCCTTGATGGAATCCGAAAGCGCTTGAAGGGCTTGCCCATTTCGGGCGAGGAGAGCAACTTTGTAACCCGCGTTTGCGAAGCGTCGTCTGAAGCAGGGTGTGAGAGACTTAGCGATAAAGATGAGAATAGAAGAGCTCGTACGCTATGGCACCACCGGTTCCTCTTCCTGTGCCCACTCCTGCAATGACTGCGATCTTAGAGGATGCCATGTTATTGTTTGTCTTTTCCAGTGAGCTTATCAAGAGGTGTTTATAAGGATCGCATCATTAGTCATGCCCATATGATGGAATTCCCCAGAGACAGCCCTTCATGTAAAATGGCGAAACCGCCGTTTTTATGTTGAGAAACGCATCTCTTCGAAAGGTTCCTGGGGAATCCGACCAGGCCCTTAAGCCCTGTGCGATTCTGGACATAGATCATAAGAGAACTACTGTAATTTCCCCGACACAAATAGTAGTACACAATGGCAATCCTCTGCAATGCTTAAAAGTGTCTAAATATTATTTCACCTATTATTTGGACCTTATGAGATAGCGGGCCAAGCAGTCTGAGTCTGCCAGGAGAAAGTGTGCATTCCAGGAGCAAATTGCGTCTTCAGAGAAGCACTACCTGGACACGTCGGGTGTCTTCATTACCGGTGTTTAGCATGTATATCCACATTAGTACTGCTGCAGGAACAAAATTTATTGTTTGTCAGTCCATTGCGACCCCAAAATGCGGAAATTTATAAGTATGACAGATAAGGAAGGCATAAGGGAACTTCAAAAATTTGACATAGGGATATTGGAATCGGCAACGAGAAGACTCTTTGATTCAAACTCATCACATGAGTGGCACTGCTCGTTGCTGGCCCACTAGCTGACTGATAGATCACGAACGAAATATGGAAAATGATTTAGATTGAAGGCAGTGAGATAAACGAACCGGATCGAGATTTCATGAGACCAATGACGGGAAGCCATGGCATGACCCAGTAAGGGCCCTTTTCCAGCTGGCAGAACCAGACGGGAACTATCAGGTGGAAGGTAGGGATCCTAGGGGATACATCTTCCCGAACGACGTGAGTTGACGCCACCAACCTGGGCTCAGCGGCGTGCTGTGAAGGTTCCGGAGAGTAGCAGGTGACAAAAAGGACCCAGTCATGCTTGCGAGCGACGACCACATGTGACCTTGATTAGCTAATCGGTTACGTCAGCGGTACTTACCGAGCTCTCGGAAATTCATCACGTCCTGCACAATGTTACCAGCGATCGCCCGCACATCTGCAAACTGTCGTCTCGTTCTCCGATGCCGCCGCGGATATGCAACGACCTTGGGGGCAACCACTCCCAGCCTCACAAAGAGGGTATGCAATAACATTCATGATATGCCAAGTACAGGTTTTCACCCTCATATGATAGCTCCCGAGGAAGCTAGGGGGGGTTTATACAGTCACTCTCATCCCGGGAGACGGCATTGGCGCAGAGATTACTGATTCGGTCAAAGAAATATTCGAACATGTCAACGCACCGATAGAGTGGGAGCAATACAACGTCTCCGGCGTTTCGTCCGCTGGGGAAAGTCTTTTTAAAGCCGCCGTTGAAAGCATGCAGCGTAACAAGGTTGGCCTTAAAGGTATGGCTGATCCATTCCTGGTGCACAGGCATCCTCTCACGAAATACCTTGCAGGTATTTTATTCACCCCGCTCGAGACGTCCGGCCACATCTCGTGGAATGTAGCGATGCGCCAGCAACTTGACATTTATGCTTCTGTTGTCGTCTGTAAATCTATTCGCGGCGCCCCGACACGGCACAACAATGTGGACTTTGCGATCATTCGTGAAAATACTGAAGGCGAATACTCAGGTCTAGAACACCAGAGCTTTCCTGGTGTCGTGGAGAGCCTGAAGGTCTCTACGCGTGCCAAGGCCGAGCGCATATCCAGATTTGCTTTTGATTTTGCCCTCAAGAACGATAGGAAGGCAAGAGGCCGCCCTCACCCAGGGGCAGTAAAATGACCGTTGATTTTTTTTCCCAGAACGTTACATGCGTACACAAAGCGAACATTATGAAACTCGGAGACGGTCTCTTCCTGAACACATTTCGGCGCGTCGCTGAAGAGTACAAGGCATCTGGTATCACGTACAACGATATGATCGTCGACAATACGTCAGTTTGTTCTACTGATCGCTGGCGTCTCTGGTCACGACATGTTCCTTAGGTCCATGCAATTGGTCTCGAAACCAGGACAATTTGACGTTATGGTCATGCCAAATCTGTATGGGGCTATTACCTCCAACATCGGCGCCGCTCTTGTGGGCGGGCCGGGCATCGTGCCTGGATGCAATATCGGAAGGGAATATGCTCTCTTCGAGCCTGGCTGTCGACACGTTGCCAAGGACATTATGGGGACGAACAAGGCGAATCCAGCTGCTATGATATTGAGCTCTACGATGATGTTGCGCCACCTTGGGTGAGCCTTTCTGAATTCTGCAAATCCATCTCTCATGTGCACTTTCAGCCTTGATGCTATTGCAAACTCGATAACTGCAGCAACGTATGATGTTATCGCCCAAGGGCAAGCCAAAACGCCAGATCTTGGAGGTATTTCGTTTTACCTACGCAACACCATTGGATCTCAATACCTTCCGTCCCACAGGGAATGCGAGCACGAGCGACTTCACCGCAGCCGTAATTAAGAATCTCTAGATTGCTGAGCAGCCATCGTACATACGGTCCAGAGGACCATATACCCCACTGTACACTTAGCCAAGTATAGACGCCCCATTTGGAAGGAGATAACGACTGCCTATATACTGTGTTGAAGTGTCTAGCGGAAGCAAGTTGTTGAGTTTTGTTTGTGCCGAGCTCCAGACCGAAAATTTCCATCCCTCCCACTTTCTCCCACCACTTTTAGTATACGCGATGGGCAAAAAAGATAAGTCTGCAGCTAAGCCCGCCAAGACCGACAAGACCGTGAAAGCACCACCTGCCCCTCCCGCTGCTGTCGCTACCGATAAAGTTAGTGTCTCATCACCGGGCACATTCCATTCTTCTCATCGTAATATGCAGAAGAATAAAAAAGGAAAGAAAGCAGTACCTCCTCCCCCACCTGTAGAGAGCAGCGACAGTAGCGAAGACTCTGACAGTGATGCGGACGACGACCCCCTAAAAAAACCAACGGAGCCGTAAATTCTTTCCCTCGATGCTTGCGCTTTCTCCAAACTGAATCCATTGTCTTATTCCAGGCCGCCGCGCGGCTGCGAAGCCTGCACCCCCTGCTTCGGATGATTGACGATTCGGACGACTCTGAGTCTGACGACGCTAAACCCAAAGCTGCGCCAACACCAAAAACTCCCGCCAAAGCGGCCCCTGCCAAGGCTGCAGAGTCTAGCGAAGACGACGACGATGACGATGATGATGACTCTTCCGATCCTGATTCAAAGGCAGTTCTAGCAAAATCCACTCCAGCAAAGTCTACTCCCGCCAAAGGGCCCTTGCCAAGGCTGCAGAATCTAGCGAAGACGACGACGATGAATCTTCGGAATCTGATTCAAAGTCTGCTCCCGCAAATCTGCTCCAGCAAAGTCTACTGCAGCGAAATCTGCACACGTAATCGCAAAAAAGTCAGCTCATCATCGTCCTCAAGCGAGGACAGCTCAGACGAGGAAGCCGACCCGGCCCCAGTTGCTAAAGCTGCCGCCACAAAAGCAGGGTCATCTGATTCTGATGAGGACGACTCTAGCGAAGACGACGATGTCGAGATGAAGGATGGCACTTCGGCCCCTACGCCTGCAAAATCCGCCAAGCGCAAGGCCGATGCTGTAGACTCGACTACGCTCCCGGCGAAGAAGGCTAAAACCAATGGAGAAGTCTCCGCTGCCGCCGCTACACCAGGGACTGAAGACAGTACGACGATCTTCGTGGCCAACCTCGCCTACAGCGTAGATGACGAGCAGCTCAAAACCGAATTTTCCTCGTTCGGTGAAGTCCTCTCCGCTCGCGTGCCTACGGATCGAAATACTGGCCGCGCCCGTGGTATTGGGTATGTCGAGTTTGCAGAGCGTGCCTCTGCGCTTGCGGCCGTCGCGGAGACAGGGAAAGAGATCATGGGACGGGAAGTGAGGATCGATCTTTCTGGGCCCCGCGTTCCCAGTCCGGAGAAACGCGCCAAGGCATTCAACGATGAGGCCAGCCCTCCCAGTGCAGTTCTTTTCATTGGAAATCTTGACTTCAACTGCACGGAGGATGGCGTTTGGGAGGCGTTCGGTGACTTTGGGGAAATTGTGAGCGTTCGGCTTCCGACCGACCGTGAGACGCAAAGGCCCAAAGGCTTCGGGTATGTGGAATTTGCAGATCAGGCGACTGCGGTCAAGGCGTTTGAGGGTATGCAAGGACAGGAGCTCCTGGGCAGGGCCCTTCGTCTTGATTATTCACAACCGAGAGATAGCCAGGGAGGAAGCCGAGGCGGCGGACGTGGCTTTGGCGGCGACCGTGGGGGCCGTGGTGGTGGACGAGGTAAGAGCACTACCCTCATTTATTTATCTCGCTTCCCACGAGACTGAGTCCTCATTTCTTAGGTGGATTTGGTGATCGAGGGGGTAGAGGAGGGCGTGGAGGCTTTGGCGATCGCGGGGCCGTGGAGGGCGAGGAGGCTTTGGCGATCGTGGAGGGCGAGGAGGGGGCCGAGGAGGTGGCGACCGTGGTATGTGTTGCGACATCTCCCCATCAACCCCTTTGCTTACCACGTCATCCATTGAAGGTTTCCGCGGCCGAGGAGCTCCCAGGGGCCGAGGGCAAGGGGCAGCAACAGCCTTCGAGGGCAAGAAGACCACTTTCTAGAGCGCCATTTGCATCGTTTGCTTTGACCCCCCCAGTTTGCGTCATGTCTACCAAAAGGAGTCCTCCGCCGTGCTCTATAACCTGGTTTATTCTGCATTTCTGCTTCTCTTGAATTTTCGTATAATCATTGGGTAATATACAATCATCTGGTGTATGCCTGTGCTGTTGAGACTGCATGTATGCTGGACCTCAACACAATTTGGTTCGACGTTCTGAAGCCTCCGTTGTGAAGGCTTCCAGGCGTCACACGCGTCGTGAAATAAATGGGAAATGGTGCACGGAGGCTCGTCCGCTCACTCGTGAATGCAGCAGGGATCACTTCAAGATTTTAATATCACAAGCAAATTCTCATATACGGTCCATGAGATAGCAGAGCTCAGTACTTTCTTCCCGAGCCGCAGAGCCATTCCGTCAAAGTATCCACGCAGATTCCGCTCCTGCCAAATTGTGACAAACGTCAACAAGGGAAAGGAATGTATGGGAATCAGGACGACGTACACGGCCGAGGAGGATGGCGGCTTTTATTAACGTGGGGTAGCGAGTTGGATGGACTTGCATGTTCGTCTGTGAAGATACGTCGGTCGGTGATATTTAGGTGATCGATGGATGGTCACTGACTTTCAACACGTCGAATGGATGTGTCAAGATCGTAGCAATAGCAGCAGCACAGGCACCTACAAAAGAAGGTGGAGATGGAGCCAGGAGCATTATCACTCGAAAAAGAAAAAGTAACAGACCTGAGAGGCTCAACGTGATGCTCTGCGCAGATGTTGACCGAGGTTTGAAAAGGACCGCTATACGAGTGGTTAGTGTGTGTGCACCGATGAGGGGGCAAATAGCAAATAAATAATGTAACAAACAAGCTGTGTCCTTGGTAAACTCGTACGACATGACGAAGAGACCGGCATATGGGGCGTCTCTCAGCGCAGACGCTGAAAACCCTGCATCAATCCAGAAGGGCCTGACTTGCGGATTATGGAGCGGATAGCTTCAGCCATGCTCCTGTAAGCATAAATATTACTCTAGAGGGGGAGACCGTGTTGAGAGCTTTTCTCTAGCAGTTTCTGAGAGAACATCACCTCATAGCGAGCCTTCACTACTGTAATAGGATTTAATACGAATCCCACTGCGACTCGACTGATAGCCCCAGCGGCCAAATTAGCTGGATTTGAAAGTCGGGGAAGCGTGGATCCAGACGACACAGAAGGGGGTGCGGCGGCAAGGTATGGTATTGTCGTCATAGTGTGTCGCACAGTTTGGAGGGTATAGAAGTAAAGCGCGACGCCAGGCACATTCCTGTTGCCTCTGGAATGAGGATACCCACGCGAGCCAAGTGTCAGACTACGCACCGTAATAAGGTAGGCATTGTGCCCCTCCATAATCCCAATACCCCATCAATGGCGACAATATGTCGAACAGTGCAGAGGATTCCCGAAATTCTTGGGGAATGGACGTTGGCTTCAAGAAAAGGAGTTGTACCAAAGCACTGACCCTGTTGGACCGCCCTGTTGTACGCGCGTCTTGAGGAGATCCAAAGGTTGGAGGGATATCGCAGAAATGAGGCCTGAAGAAGCACCTAATTTCCCCACGTTGAGTACAGATATTGAAGGGATTGCATTGTCGGACGTATGCACCAGAGAGGAAATGATGTGAGAACTCTCGCTTGGACGACATGCACAACAACCTTGTCCGAGGGCCACGCGTCCCTTGGTGTCTTCTTCCACTTGCACTTTATTCTTCTTTGGGGGGTCTGATAATATTCACGCCCTAGATCCAAAAGCTATGATGACAGGATGTTATGTAACATTATACCAACATACGGGGGCCTTCTGGCTTCTGACCGAGTTCCATCCATCGTATGGTCCCATTATGGCACAAGGGCGAGGGTCGGTGTTATTGGCTCACTGTTCCATAACGAAGATTGAAAAATGGGGTTCAAGAGGCCGTCGAAGGTGTCACAGCTGGAGGCTATTTCCTTCAAAGCGCCCTTTGGAAATTGCCCAAGTTTCTGACCTAACCCTCGCCTCCAAGAACAACGCCCGCATCAGAGATATTCTCGAACTGGGGGATTCTTCCTGTTTGTGTGCATGCCCAAACCCGAGGACGGGAGTTTAATCTAACGAAGCTATCCTTCAGATTCTCGCCCCGATACCCTGACGAGCCCGCACGATCTTCACATTGCATCACACACTCAGCCCGCTTCTCTTTCGTCCAACTAGCCAGCACGTCGCCGGCAAATATAGTCTTTTATTTGGGGCATCAAAAATTCTTGGGAATGCTGGAAGTGCCCCCAATCATCCCCAGAATTTCCATATGCAGGGTGCACCTACTGTATGAAATGGCAATTCCCAATTATTCGCAACAACATGACGTATGGAATGCGTCTTCACCCCATCCCATGGCTTTCCCAAAGCCCAAGGATATAGCTGCCCCATTCATTTCACCAACCAGCGAGTGAACAAAAGGGACCATACCTTGTTGAACCATTAAATTTGTACAACGGCATGGCCATCGCCTCTAGGATCAGATCCCGCCGCCCATACGAGGCCACCTCCTGGAGTTGGAACCCTCTGAATGATTTGACCTCTGCCCACCACACCCTGCGCGAACCCCTCAACTTTCCGGGTGTCATGCCCCATTTCTGAGTAGTTAGCCCGAGTCAGCTTTGCACATGCTGTCTTCGACCGCACACTGACCGTTCAGTTCCTTCACGACAGCATCTGGTATCTCACTCTCAAAGTATACCTCTGAATTCACATCTCCCGCAGAGGAAGAGTTTACCTCACCACTGGGAACGCCTGCGGATATGCAGAAACGAGGTGCGTCAACAGCCGCCTGCACAGAAAAGCCTCGAAGAACGTTCAAAAGTAGCTGGACATGGCCCTGAGGTTGCATGAATCCCCCCATGTTACCTGGAGGCAGGATCATTACTGCGCAACACCTTCCCTCTCCTCAGAGATGACGTACCATATACCATGAAAAGTTCGTCACCACGGGTGGCTATAGCAGGAACTAACAAGATAAAAGAATTTAGCATTTCACCTTCGCAATCGTGACCATACGAACTAATCGTGTGATAAGGTCGCTTTCCCCCCTAAAATTGGAGTATCGGGCGTGTTATTAGAAGTCAATAGAGTAATGATTAAGCACCCACCTGAAGTTGATTTGGATGTCCCTCCTTGAGAATAAACCCTGACCCGCGGTTCTGCAGAGTGAAACCACACTTGTGCGGTATCGCTAAGAGCCCAAAGAACTATGGAGCAATGACACCAGGGGCGAAGACATTGAGATTACCTCCAGTGCCAAACCCAGCGTAATTACTCTGGATAAAGCTGCACTAAAACGAAGTCAATTTTGGACACAAGAAATGGAAAGAGGTAGCTTCAAGCTTGCATGACTCACGCCATTTCCCCATTGATCGGTGACTAATAGTAGCTATGAGATCACGCAATAGTCGTCTCAAGAGGACTCACCTGAAAAATAAACAGTATCGGAGGCCTGCACTGGCGACCCCTAGACGAAAATGCCATTCGAATGCGTCTGCTTTAGCGAGGGGGAGAAGGGCGTACATGGCGAACATCGGCGATGGCCTTCTGGGGATCAAATATCTCTGCTCGTTTTCTGAAGTATTCCTTGTCTGAATATCAGTAACTATTAGATGATGCAGCCGCTTTCCAAATATCACCTTGCTCAGCAGTTCTTTGACGGGACATGTTCGACATCCGGATCTGTCACGTAATACCGGGAATCTAAAGCTAATAGTCTCAGCTAAGACGAAATCGATTCCGAGTGCTTTCTAGCGCACCAGCGAATGCAAGCCTAATGGATGAAAATTCGTTAATAAGCGCCTTTCCAATGAACAAGAGCATACCTCAATGCTTCGATCAGTGCATGCAGATATTCTGCTGAATTGTGCTCCATTTCGAGGAGAGGCTTAATCTTCCCAGAGTCTTGCATGGCATCCAGAATTCCAAGAGCGAGTAGAGCTGTAATTCCCTGACCGTTTGGCGGGCACTAGACCATCGTCTATCCCGTTATTACGCAATCAATGCAATCCTGAAGTCTGCTCGCCTCATAAACCGTCACCTGGTCTTGGAATGTGTAATGGATAGGCTCGACGAAGGTTGAAGTATGACGGGACAGATCCTCAAGCTCCATTACACCACCCTTACTCTTGATGAGATCAACAATAGCTTGCGCCACAGGACCTGTATAGAATCCGTCCTTCCCTTTATCTGCCAGGAGACGGAACGTCTTGGCAAGATCTGGGAAACGCATAACCTCTCCGGGTAAAGGGGCGCGCCCATTTAACAACATCGCCTCGTGATCAGGAGAGGCATTTCGAATAAGATCTTCTGATCCCTTCCACTGAAGGAGGGCGCCAGATAAGCATCGTGGAATGCTTGGACTCAAGTATAACATACCCCATATGCGCTCAATTCGGAACCGGAACTCTTGGAGATGTGAACTTCATTCGTCGATTGCCTGCTCACATAAAGGAGGTGGAACTTACCCTGCCTTGGCCATTCGAATCGCAGGATCAAGGACCTCATGCAGCGTGACATGATGAGACCCAAATTCTTGAACGACGTCCACCCAGGCGGCTGCAGCGCCGGGAACAGTAACGCTGTTGAGATCAGTACTTGGTATGGTATCGCCGACGATACCAGCCTTCCGAGCCGCAGCAATCGTTAAAGCCTGAGGGGAACGCCCTGATCCATTAAGACCCTTGACTTGTTTTGCCTTGGCATCGTAAAACAAGCAAAAAGCATCTCTAGAGATGCGAAATTGAGATGCTGTTTTCCATCGACATGGGGGAATTCCTTACCCTCCAATGCCGCAAGAGCCAGGTTCGGTCACTAGAATCTAGTCAATAGAGAATTCGCTTGTCAAGGCCATGGCTTTTACCGTTCAAAGCAGCAGAGACAGCAACTGAGGCATCGGCTAGCACGATCCTGATGACTTTACAAAGCTCCCTGAGTCTGATAGACGAGTCTGCTGACCGGCGTTTCCTCCCTTCCTAAGTATCTCTAGGCCGGCCTCTGCAGCAAGGGGTTGCGAGCAGGCTACGGCCCCTTTGGTACCATAGACTACAGATCTCCGACTAGAAAATGGTCTAAATACGAGGCGCGGATGGGCTATGGTGTCCCAGTCGATAGACATCTCGCATAAGCGGTGGTGTATAGTCCCGTAACCGAACCGCTATCTCGATGAGATCCTCGTGTACCCGTATTCAAATTGACTGACGGGGCTCGGACTCTCCGCCGCAACCTGGCGGCACTCGGTCGCCAACCATAAGACTTGAGGGTTTACAGAGGCTCAAACACACTGTTTGGACTTTCATCATTGAATTAATTTCTGTCCAATTTTCATTTAATCTCCACATCCATCTACATGAGATTGCACTGAGGTTAACACCACAGAGAGGAGGACACCAGACCTCACCCTTTAGGACTTCTTCATAGGGACCAGTGGCACTGAAGGGGAGAGGAGCTTGCTGCCATGAATTGAAGAACAGGAATCACCACCAAATGAAGTTGATTGACCTGACCAGACCTGCCAAATTTAATGAGTTGAGCCAGTAGGTACTGATATTGACATACTGTGGAGGGGAAGAGACTGTGCAGCTTGACTCGGATCTGTCAACCATACTGTAGTGGCAAAAACCGAGTTTGTCCGGATCAGCATGAGTGTTTTCAAGTTAATCTCAGGTGTCCAATCCTATGACTGGGGAAAGATCGGAGAGGACTCTGTCGTAGCGCAATATGCGAGTACTTCCCCCAACTTCAAGTTGGATAAGGAAAAGCCGTATGCAGAGGTCATGGGGTGTTGATTTTTTCTGGCTGATGCCCAGCTTGACGTATTCCGAACCTAGCTCTGGATGGGAACCCATCCTTCCTGCCCTTCAAAACTCGCAGACTCTGGTAGAGACCTGGGTGAACATATTGCCTCTCATCCAGAACTCCTGGGAACTCCAATCACCGACCGTTTTGGACGAGACCTTCCCTTTTTGTTTAAAGTGCTTGCGATCCGCAAAGCTCTGAGCATTCAGGCGCATCCAGACATACAATTGGCTGAGCGACTTCACAAGGAACGCCCGGATGTCTATAAGGGTCAGTTGGTGTAGCCATCGCGACAATATCCTATTGACACATACTCCTGAAACAAGATGCGAACCACAAGGTGCTCGCCAGGGTGTTGACTCATATCTTGGCCACTTCTGACTTTCAACGTTTACAGCCCGAGATGGCCATAGCGATTACCCCATTTGTTGGTTTCTGTGGGTTTCTGCCACCGAAAGATATTGCATTATATCTTCAAGTTGTGCCAGAGTTCGCTTCTCTCGTGGACGCAGATATTTCATCTTCTTTCCAATCTCTCGTATCCCCGACCTCCTCAGATCTGCCACCCGTCTCACCAAACGAAAATCTGGTAAAGAGTGGGATACGTCAAGTGTTCGGGTCCGTGATGGCATCGCCTGCCGCCAAGGTGAAAGAAGCTGTCTCTGCACTCATCTCTCGCTACAAGAGAGGCGAAGCCAAGTCGGTGGAAAGTGGTGTTCGGGACCTCGCAATCACTCTAGACCGCCAGTTCCCTGATGATGTGGGCGTCCTTTGCATTTTTCTGTTGAACATCGTCCGACTCGATGCTGGAGAGGCAATATTTCTACAAGCGAACGAACCTCATGCTTATATCTCTGGAGGTTAGGATTCTTGTGCCACACTTCCTGATTTCCCGGCCCTCACATCTTATGCACAGATATAATCGAGACTATGGCAACATCTGGCAAGTTTGCACACTCCTCTGGTCCAGGAACAACCGTCTCATAAGAGCATGATCCAGATAACGTCGTCCGAGCAGGCCTCACGCCTAAACTCCGCGACGTTCCCACTCTTCTGTCCATGCTCACCTACAAATCACAGCCCGCCTCGGAGCAGCTCATGGTCCCCAAAACATTCCGCAAGGCTAGGTGTACTAAACTTTATGACCCTCCTATAGACGAGTTCTCAGTTCTCCTTACTGTGCTCACTCCGGGTGGTCACCTGCGTGAAACACATGATGCTATCGATGGACCTAGTATATTTATTGTTACAGCTGGGCATGGTATCATAATATGGTTTGAAGGATTACACCGATTAGAGACACCACTGCAGAAAGGCGATGCATTTTTTGTAGGAGCTGGCACAGAAGTCGCGTTCGTAACGGAGGAAGAATTGGTGGTGTACCGAGCGTTTGTAGAAGTCACTGGTACTCCATAGGACAGCTTGTACGGAACCCGGCCAAATACCATAATATGATAGTTAGGGCCTAGCTGCTGACCTGTCTGTCCCTTTGCTCAATAGCGACTACTTTCTCGTGCCAACTCTCCAGGTTGTGTTCGCGAAGTAGCGTTTGCATCTGTTGGTTCTCCCACGCATAAGCCCCTTCTATTTCGGATATTTGAACGCCTGTAAGACCAGGGTAACGAGTCACAAGCTCAGCAGTCGTTGGGGGTTCGAGAACTTGCCGAGGCGAAAGGAACATCGTCGGAGGGACATCGTCGTTGTGGAGCATAGCATGTAGAGAAGTGTAAAGGAGTGTATTGCGCAGACTTTGATCCAACTGTTCATCGTTCATATTTGCAGTATCGTGATAGATCGACCAGCTAGGTCGTCAGTCAGTGTCATACTCTTTGGAATTATTTCCGGGGACATACTCATCCGCGATATATAATCGCCGCCAAATTGATCGAAGACTCGTAAGTAATCTGCCTTCCGACAATTCCTGAGAAGAATCTCTGAGAATTTGGTTAGGACCTGTGATTGAAGGTACTAACCTTGCTGAAGGCAACAATTCGAAGGGCTTCGACAAAGTCATCATTTTGAGAAGAATGGTCTTTCAGACTGAGGATTTCAGAGAGATCCTCATTATTCAGGACAAGACCCTGAAATAGGCGTCTAGTCAGACGCCTGAACACCTAAGCGACTAGTGGTCAGTTCAACAAATTCTCTACATTGATGGAGACTGACTGACTGTAACCAGCCCTGGTTGGTCCCTTAATAATGAAGAGCCACAAGCGAAAGACACGGCTTCACTCATGGCATCAGCAGACGACCCAGAGTCCCCAGTGTCCATCAGGGCGGCACGGAATTCGGCCATCAATCGCTCGTGCACACTGATGGAGTCCAGCTCGTGGTCAACGCCTAGCACGTATACAAAGACAGATGTTTATCAAGCACTATCGTAACTGCAGTCCTGATTACCTTGGATGGCGCTTAGAACGGGTTCGGAATCCATATCAACATGCTGGGCCAAGGTGCATAGCTTGGATATACTTAAGATTACCTGATGACTTATCAGCACAAGGACTAGGATAAAAAGGGTTTGCTTTACATGCTTAGTAGCCAATTTGGTTTCTGTCCTCGACTCTCCCTCTAGGGATGTGGCAGCAGCATCATATCTACTAACGGCGAGGTCATGAATCCACTGAATGCGTGGATAGTCGTTCGTCCTAAGGAAGGCCTCTAGAAGCGGGACAAATCGGGCCTGGGGCTCGAGGAGGTTGCGAAGTTGACCTTTGGACATATAATTAATTACCGTAACATGGAAGATTTGGCGCCACGGTTACCGTTTTCGAGATACCACTGGTAGAGGGGCAGAGCAAAGCGTTCCCGATGCCTTTCGAGGTATGTACTAATCCTGGAAGGGTCACCGTGGACAGGATCATTACATAGTTCGGTCAAAAATCTGAAGTCCCAGTAGTCTTCGGCCAGGGTATAGGCCGTATCTACGCCACCCCACCTAACTATAGGGTGGACACGTTTTCAACATAAACTTTGTACAAATACAATAATTACACATACCCAAGGCTCTCAAAATCTCTGGTCGAACGGTTTTGAAATGCTCTCGGAAATGGGTAAGGGCCGTCACAGATTCAGGATCGCTAGCATTGCTATAGAGATAACAGTGAATGGGCAACAGGGCAAGGGACGCGAGCACTTCATTCACCTTGCCAGATAATCATGTCGCTCTTGCCACATGGCAAGGACCATGGTCGCCAGCTCTTTGAGTTGGAACCGCAAAGCATTCGTCGCCTCGTGTACGGTGCTAGATGCGTTCTTCTCTGAGGCAACCTCTTCTTTTAGCGCCCTGACAGTCGCTTCCAAGAAAAATTGAGCCACTTTGATTTGACGAGGCTCCCCTGTCCAAAGCGAAACCAACAACTTAGTGTCATCAACCCCGTATAACGCAGCTTCCGCGTGTCGATGTCGCGATCCCGACTCCCACATGTTCTGGGAATCTCGCATTGAGCGATCATCAACACACTGTCAAGGAACAGGCATACCAAGAGGATTCTAGTAGATTCTGATACGACTGCGATGCCGCCCGCCCCAAGATCGAAGGACGCCGTGATATTTTCGGCGACCTTCTGGAGTTCTTCAAATATTACCTCGATGTTGCCAATCTGATTGCACATGTTAGTAGGCAGTTCAATCTGTGCTGGAATTCGGTGACAAACTTGAGTGCGGAAGAAAAGGCGAACTAGATCCTCGCCAGCGTCTCCTCCAATGCTTAGCATGTAGTTGCTAATCGCTTGTACCAGGAGACTGCGAGAGGCATCGGGATAGCCATCACTAGAAATCGATTCAGCAATGCGCTGTTCAAGACCTTGGGAACATTCGCTTACGCCAAGCGTCGGTTATGGAAGGACCAGAGATTCTCAGCTACAAACAATTTCTCTGAATCGAGTCGGAGACGTTGTCGGGTTATTTGGGACAGCTAACGCCCAAAATGTTCAGATCACCATCCAGATAATCACAGTATTCCAACGTACCTGGCCTATCATCCCATTCTCTATTATGAATTTAATCAAGTGAGTGAGACGCGCGCGGCGATCCGCCAGATGTACGCGTAGATCAATGGCCGGACGAAGAAGGTCTGAGCCTGTTCACGATCAATTAGTCGAACCAAGAAAAGAAAACAGCCGACACCACGGCATACGAGACGCGAGTATATCTTGGCTGAGCTGTTCAGCTGCTGCCCCCAAATTCCCATCGGTAGATGGATCCAATTGGAACAAAAAGGGATTCTATGGAGTATCGTCATGACATCGAAGGGGCACGGATCGGGGCATCACAAACCTCGGTAATAGAACCGAAGAAGACTGCTTGTTCCATTGTTGAGCGTAAATGTTGTGTAGGTGTGCTAAAGTTAAGAGCCCAGAATAAGATATGCCCTAGGAGTCTTAGATAAGGACTCACTACTCACTCGAGACTAGAACGTTGAATTTTTGGAAGATCAAGTCTGCAGGTCAGGAGCCCTCGGCTTGCTGTCATCATGATGAGTTCGGTCAGAGGGGGATGATTGATCCTGCGCCCAATGGCAAGGACCCGATCCCATGGATCTTTCAGAGATAAGGTGGCTTGGAACGTTGCACCTGATATAAAAGAAGCGTTAGACGGGTCCCATCAGAAAGTGATGAATGTGTTACCCTCAGCAAGAGATATAACGGTGAATGCTTCCTTAAATTTCACAGCAGCCACTGCTCCACCATCGATCAGAAAGATTCGAGGTCGATGCAATGTAGATTGGTTAGTCTGATTCGGATCAGTCCATGTAATAAGTATTGGTATAACGGAGTGTTACATCGATGATAGGGCGCACGCACCCCTTTGTACGGGAGGATATCAAGACTCAGGACTCTGAAAACACCATCCGAAGCAGATAATCGGGTCACGGCAAAGGACCGCGCAGCAGGCATTGCGTCCACTTTAGAAGTTCGATTAATGAAAGATAGTAATATGACTATGTGATCAGGTCTATGCGATGGAATGAGTGTGGATTCGACGGGAAGACAATGAACGCTAGCATACTGTGGTACCCCTAGGTCTATAAGCTCCAAGGCGAGCTCACTTCCAAAAGTCTCGTAGTTGAATAGCTTCCTTGAAATTTCCCCGGAGAGAACAGTATGCAAATCTTCGTCGAGTTGTAGCTACATTAAGAGGCGTCAGAATATGCCTATTCATAGTGTGTCACTGACGGACTTGGTCCCAGGCGTCAGCCGACACCCTCCATTTTTGTGCCCTCCGCTGAGACAGACTCCAGACCTCGCGACCATCCTGGATACCAGTGTTAGCACCAACAGCGATGGATACGATACTTGTATCATTCCCAGAGATTGGCACCGAGCTAAAAATTGTGGAAGCAACACGGGATAGCATATTTCGAGCTTTCACAAATGGCACGACCACGACGTGAGGGCGTCCGGCAGAGGAAGATACATTCAGACGGAATAAACGACCAAGCGATGTTCCTGCAATGAATATTGAGGGCTTGAATGGGCATTAGGTGCATGAGTGATCGCTTTATTGCCATATTGCTCACCTCGCAGCGGCATAGCTGGACGATAACCTCTGAGGTGCTGAGAGATATATTGGCGGCCTGAAAATGCTCGCCGCCAGTAAGTCCCGTCGCAATATTATTCCAGAACCGGATCTCCCCCGCGGCAGAGCACAGTACCAAACCGGGCTCCCTCGATGCCCCACGTGGAACGAGAGATGCCATTGGCGGAGTTGATGGGATTTTTGAAGTAGAAGACGAAGGTTCTGGGTTTGGGAATATATAACATGTAGAAGACCCTCCACCTCGTACAGAGCAGTTCCACACGAATGTCGTATGCTCTGAAACTACCAAGGCGTACGAGATATCTTCATCGACGACACCCAGGTAGTCATTACGTTCTAGATCTGGTATATGTGAGCCTGGATCCCAGAACTGGTGGGGTGATAATTACCATTAGATTTAAGGGCCTGTTGCACTTCCAGAGGCAATGTTGAAAACAAGAAGACTGATAATTCAGGCCATTGAGCATAGGTATCGGCATTGAGCACGCTTCTTAAATCCTCGCGTCCATGATTTTCATCCATTTCCATAAAGTCCGAACCTTGGTCCGTCGCGTAACTACGCGCAGGAGATGGGCCATGGGTCGCAGGACGGAATGGAGGCGTTTGCGGGGGTGAACGCACGAGAACCGCAGGATTAAGGTGGGAAGGGGTACCCACGCGTGGCGTTGCGGTTCTCTGGGCGGTGGGACGCTTGCTACCTGTTCTCGATGGTGTGCTAAACATGGTCTACCGACTCTGAAGACGCCGAAAATGACGTTTGGTTCCGATAGGACTCAACATCGACTTCTGAAGTTGTTCAAGCGGAAATAGGCCCCAGCTTTCGCGTCTTCAACGGCCTTTTGGGCCTCATTTTTCGATGCTTATTATGGGATAGTGGGCTAAGACTTTCCTGTGCATCAGGACTTGCCGGCGCGCTGGCCTCTTCGGGTGTCGCGGCAGCACCATGAAGCTTGTATGTTTAATCATCAACCCAACCCAACCCCGAACCAGCCCCTGCAACTTTGTGCTGCGTATAAGGTAAAGACGCAATCCGAAGGATGATAGTGCTCAGGATAATATACCTCCACCGGTTGGATAGCAACACGAGCGTCCCGCTTTGAAGCTGCTATTCTGCGTGGCAGCGACATTTTCATCAGTGTGCAGAGCCTAGTTGGCATCAGACTGTCCCTCGATATCGTGGATGACAATACACCGTACACTCGAAAAATTCCATTTCCTTTCATCCTCGACCTTCTGGGCATATTTTGCTATTCCGTTTTCACTCATTGATTTTGACATTATTGTGCCAATACCAATTTATCCTTACCCTTTTGAAGAACCATTCATGACACCTCGCCCTCATCCCCGGCATGAACTCAGCCTCGAGTACCATATGGGCACTCTACGATGGGCGGATTTGGCTCAGGGGGCTGCAGAAAACTACAGAAACAGGCAGAGTCCCCAAATTCGAGAATATCCCTGATGTGTGGATTGTTGGAGGCGAGAGTCAGATCAGTGAACACAGGACAGAGCGAACTCGAGTTCCAATTTAGGAAGCGATGACTGGCGGCTCATTCCGCTCTACGATTCCGATTGAGGTTTAAGTGAGTTTCCCGGAGGGCGCACCCTTGGGGACAAGGTCTCATGGCTTTTCTCTCGCTCCAGTAAGCGCTTGCTGGCGAGATATTCCTTGATGCAGAACGAGGGTGTCAGCCTCGTTTCCGCTTACTTTGCTATACGGTCGGTACATATACTAATATCTAGGGGTGTGGTCAACTCTGAGTCTTACACCGACCATAGATTTCCTGCATTCACGTACTACGTGAAGACTCTTTCGTGTACAATTGGACGACGATCTGCACCTGGAAACAGGGACGACTTGGTTCCCGTACACGTTGACATTGATCTTGGTCCATTGAAGAGTGTATCACGGCTTCACGCTCGGATCGAATTTGACGAAGATCGTGATGGATTTGTTATTTGTGTTCTCGGTCGCAATGGTGCCTGGGTTGGAGGTGACTGGGTTAAGAGTGGCGCCAAAGTTCTCCTTGGACCCAAGTCAGTGCGCGTTGCGTCAGTCTCACGTCTCCGTCGCCTCATGTCCTGTGCCACTGCTGTAGAACAACTATCCAAATTGCTTCTCGTTCCTTCCAATTTCTGGTCGCCCCCGCACCTGCAGCCCCTCCAGCATCGACATCAGTGGCCTCAACTCGCGGTACCGAAGCTGAATCAAGTTCTCGCACAAAGAACAAAAATGCGGCTCCTTTATCTGTCGATGACCTGGATGCCCGAATACAGCTTGCCCTTCAGAAGCAGATCCTCGCCCAGTCGCCATCGTCAACCCCTTCCGCTGGCACAGATATAGCGGGGAATGCAACTTCGGCAGTTAAAGTTCGTCTACCTATTCGCGTGGCAGCCATTGCGACGAGTGATATTGCCCCCGTTACTTCGAGCTTGAAGCCTTCGCATCGTCCTTCAACCGGTGTCAAGCAACCTCCTATCGTTTTCAAGAATGGGGAACTTATTCTCAATGAGAGAATATTTGGACATTTGACGACGAATCAGCTCAAAGAGCTAGGAAAATTAGACCCTACGGATGTTTCTGAACTCCTTCAAGTCGAAGTGAGGAGATTCTATAAGGAGGAGATGCGAGCTCAGAAGCTGCAACAGGCTCCCTCCAGCCAGGGCCGCATAGCCACTGGGAAAGGCATATCCAAACTTGCGACTACTCGACGACCACATTCGTCGGGGATATTGTCGGTCGAGGGTGCTGGCCACCCCGCTCCACAAACGGGCGCGCCCCCCGGATCGACCACGAACAAGGAGGCCCATGTTTATCGAGGACAGCCCCCTTTGGCTCCAAGTCAGCCTTATCCTTCGAACACCATGCCGTCTCCTTTGACCGCGCCTCACCCTATGTCATCGTCGCACGGACACGGAAATACGCAGGTGTACCATCCCCTTTCATACGTCGGACATTACACGCCTCAACATTATTACTCCCCTTATCCTGCCTACTCATTTCCCCCTCATTATCAATCACAGCCCTTTCCGCATCCATTACCCCATTCTCATCAGCCGCACCACCTTCAAGCCTCCGTCTACTCTCAACAACCGTACTCGCGCTCAGAGCCCCCACCTTCCGACTTCGATGTCATTGGAGAAGGCAGGCTACGAGGCCCGCCTTCATTTCGGTCTGATGCCGCTCCGCCAGACAAGCATGCTTCGCATGAAGACCTATCAGACCAGGATGAAGGGAAGCGATAGAAAGTATAGGACGCCGAGCCAGATGTACTACCTAATGCATGGACTGATCGAGGGGAATTAATTAACAGTCATTCAAAAAACTTCTGAAATCAGCCGGTGTGAAGCAGGCTAAAGAAGATTTATTTCCAAAAATGGGTACCATAAGATTGAAAAGGAGAGTTCCCCGAATCCAGACAATTCCTTGGTTCTGGTGGACAACGTATCTAACTGTTCCCAACAGTTCAATGTTCCAGCTCAAACTTAGAATCGGATAGTCTCACTGGAGCAGAAATGAGGTTTTTTTTTCGCTGACATTGAATCGTGGGAATGATCGACCTGGTGTTGAGTTGTATCGGACTTTGCCGGCGCACACACATGGCCAAACTGTCCTATTGACCATAAAAAGGATTCTCTCTGTGCTGACTGGCTGTGTTTTCCCCTCATCCTCTTCGCGTCATGGTCGATCCAGACCGTCCCCTTGACATCCACTTCTCGAGTGGAGAAATCATTACTATCGACTTGGCCAATTTAGATCCAGAGCCTGGCACCAGTGTAGTGGAATTATTGAGGGAGGGTGAATGCCACGTAAAGGCCTGGGTCAAGCTGGCGGTAGAGTACTGGAAACTAGGTTTACTTCAGCCTGCCACTGACGTCGCAGCTGCCGCCGTCGAACGTGAGCTTTGGTGCATATTGTTCAATTGACCACTATGCCTCATCCATTCTTTGTTGGGGCGATCGTCTTAGATTTCCAGCAAAAGGAGGATGATGCATCTCTTCCTCGTGTATACTCCTTGCTCGCCAATTTGCAATTAGAACGTGCCCGGTCTGCTCCCAAAATGATCATGTCGGATTCCCGTGAGTCTCATGCGGTGGTCCTGAAATGATTTTCCCTATATGCTCAAATATAACGGTGCTAGGAAGTGATGTTTTAACTTCCTTGTCACCCAAATCGCATTATTACCAACAAGCCGCTCAGCATATGAATCAAACGGAAATGGCTGCTCGAGAACTATCAAAGGATGATTGGCGAACACAGGCGGTAATTTATTTGACTCGAGGCATGTGTTTCGTATATTCTATGTTGTTTCTTAAATTTAGACCCCTCGCGAAACCTCAGGGAACTACCTTTTGTCTATGAGACAGGTTGATGATGCCCTCAGTGCCTTCGATCAAGTGCTAAACCTTCAGCCAACCAATATTCCCGCCTTACTTGGAAAAGTGACATCATTTTTCTTACTTCCATACATATTGTGTCGGACTTAGGGCCTCTCGCTGTTTAGGCACGTATCTTCTACACCCGTCGCCAGCACCGAGATGCCCTTAAGGTATTTCAACGGGCACTTACCCTCAAGCCCAATGCCACACCCGACCCAAGGATAGGTATCGGCTTATGTCTGTGGGCCTTGGGGAACCGCGATAAGGCAAGGGCCGCCTGGGCTCGGAGTCTCGAGGTGGTGAGTGTAGAAGTTTTCATCATTGCTTCCTTCTATCTCTCATCTTGGGGTAGTGATGACGATACTAACTTAATCCCCAGAATCCGAATGAATGGGCGTCACAATTGTTATTAGGGCTCGAAGCGCTCAACGCCAGTCGAGAGTCTTCACGTTCAGATCAGGAACGTGCCGAGCTATATCGATCTGGTCTTACTCGCGTGCAGACGGTGTTCAAGATGAACAAATTCAACGCCTCGAGCGCAAATGCCCTCAGTGATTTCTTCTTAAGAAAGGGGGACTCTAACACTGTGCGTCTCTGTTTTGGATCCTTGGCTTGTGTAGGGCTCTAGGACGACCTTTGGTCATTTGTTGAATTATCCTTTTGGCCCGATTAGGCTTTGAAGCTTGCAGAACGGACAATACAATACGCAGATACCTTGGCGGTGCTTGCCGATGGCCATCTACGAGCCGCTCGCGTAGGCCATGCTTCGGGAAAATTTGATGACGCGCGAAGGCATTACGCTTCTGCGGTGGAAGGCTCACCGAAGCATCTATTAGCCAATATTGGAATGGCTCAAATGCAAATCCAGGACGGTAAATAATCATTTATCGTTAGTTTCACTGTTGGTTCATCGGGATTGTTCATGTAGACGAGATTCTTGCGGCGATCCACAACCTGGACAGTCTCATCTCGCAGAGTCAGACCGATATCTCATGTCTAGAAGCCCTGATTATTCTTGCTTCTCTACATTCATACGCCCGCCCAGTCTTGTCGGCAGCTGATGCAGTCACTGAAAAACTTCGAGCCAAAGAACTCTACGATCGTGTCCTAAAAGTACTTGATTCACCCTCTTTCGTTACTGAATCATCCAAACAGCACCAATCGTCCCGCAGTCTCAAGTCGGTGATGCACCTGGGAGACGATGTGGACATGTACGTCGAGATTGCGGCCCTCTGGCAAAGGGACAATCTTGAGCGGACTGGCAAGGCACTGAAGGATGCTGTTCGCGTCAACAACGCCAAAGCGAAATCAGCTTCGGCTTCTCCGTCAAATATATCCACACCAAAGCTCCTGAACAATCTCGCAGCCGTCAGACATATCGAGGGATCGTTCGCCGAAGCAAGAGCGCTATACGAAGAGGCCCTTCCCTCTGCATTGGCAGAAGGGACCGTTGACTCGGAGGCCTCATCTGTCACGATTTTATATAATCTTGCCAGAGTATACGAGGATCTGGCCGAAAATAACATGGCCCGCGATGCCTACCTCAAGCTACTCGCGCGACATCCGGAATACGTGGACGGTACGTCCGATATGATATCTAACCCTTCGCTCCTTCATTCTGAACCTCACTCGGTTTCAGCTAAGGCACGGTTAGCTGTGATGCGAATGGAAGAAAAACGTTACGACGAGGCGCACAGCTTGATCAAGCAAGCATTGGCATCCGGTGACAAGAACCCTGAAATTCGGGCGTTCTACATATACCTTTTGTGTCACACTGGTCAGATGAAGCCTGCGAAGGCATTTACGTTCAACGTTCTAAAAGACGATGGTCACGACGTATATGCTCTCTGTGCTGCGGGCCGCCTCTCCTATCAGGAAGCACGCGAAAGTCGCGATCCCTCTCCTGCAGCGACCACGGCCCGCAAGGAGAACTTCCTCAAGGCCGCGAACATCTTTGTGAAAGCCCTCAACATCGATCCGTCCTGTGCTATCGCGGCGCAAGGACTGGCGATAATCATTGCAGAGGACTCCTTGGGTTCGTGGGCGCCTGGGCAGGCCGCGGATGATTCTCAATTCAAGATGCGAAACGCACAAAATGCACGACAAGCATTGGATATTCTTGCTAAAGTTCGAGAGTCCTTGAGTGATGGCAGTGTCTATGTCAACATGGGGCACTGTCATTTCGTTAGGGAGGAGTATGATAAGGCTATCGAGAATGTGTGTACGCTTAGTTCTAATCCATGTTCGAAATATCGCTCATCTGTATTGCGTTATAGTACGAAACAGCATCAAGGCGGTTCTATCATGGTCAGAACGTCTCTGTACTAACATATCTTTCTCGGACATGGTTCGCTAAAGCCACGAAGGCCGGAAGCTTCTCTGCCATGAAGCAAGCTTTGAAATTTTGCCAAACGGTGCGTATGTGGGGGGTTATAGTTTCCTATTGCTCTATCTCATCTTGGTACTCGACTTGTCTAGTCTCTGCATATTCAGCCTAATGACAAAGCAGTGCTTTACAACTTAGCTATGATTGAGCAAAAGGCTGGCGAACTCATATTTTCTCTCGCGCCAGACAAACGAACCCTGGCAGATCTCCAGATGGGCATTGACCATGCGGTCCATGCGCAGAAGTGAGCATTAATTGCTCTATATGTTGACTCGTCATTCACGTTTTCCCACCAGGTTATTTGCATCTCTTGCTTCGGATATAGCCAAGCCATTGCCGTACAGTCAAGACATTGCCCAGCAGCGATATAAGTATGGAGATACTATGCTTCGAAGAAGTGTAGAGCACGTCGCTTCTCAAAAGGCCTACGAAGCCGAAGTGAAAACCCGTCTCGATGCCGCTCGCAAGCTACGACAGGAAGAGAAAGAGAAACAGGATGCGGCACAGAAAGCGTTGCTTATCCTGGATCAGAAGCATGCCGAGGAGGTTGCCGAACGACGTCGAATACTACGCGCAGAGGCTGAATCATGGGCATCCAGGGCGAAGGAGGAAAGTGAAGAAGAGGAGGAAAAACGCGCTGATAAAGCACGGAAAGCCGCAGCTCGCAAGGCCAAACAGGAAGCAAACCCCAGTGGAGATGAGGCCGCAGAAGGAAAGAAAGAGAAGAAGAGACGGCGCATCAAGATAAAGAAGGAGAAACATACGGGAGAGGAGGCTGAGGCCGTCTTCTCCCAAGACGAGGCGATGGATGAGACACCTGACGGTGCTGACCGGCCAAAGAAGGTGTGTGCTCCTTCCCCAGTTCTTTCTTGTTATTCACTCAGTCTTGTGCGACCTAGATTCGAACGAAGAAACGGATCGTCGATGACGATGAGGACGCTCTTGCACCGTCTGCCAAGCGGAAAAAGATGTAGGTCTCTTCATCCTTGTGCCTGACCACCCTAACGCAGTTTTTTTTTATGTGACAGAAAAAGCAAAGAGATTATAAGTAGCGACGAAGACATGTAACAGCCCACTGGTGATATAGCATCTGGTATGCAGCCACGATGTATTTCTTGTATTACATGTGTTTCTTGGAGTCTTTGGTTCTACCTTTGGCGTGGTTACTATGCTGTGATTGTATATTTATCACATCTCTTCATAATGTTCCTCAAAGATCCGTTTACTGAAGTCCCCAAATGTCTCGGACGCGGATATGGCCTGGTGGGTATCAGGCTGCATGAAGAGCGCAAATGTTTCCCTTGAGACAACATTGGCGGGATTTCCACCTCCTCGCCCTACCCTTACACAATGGGGCGTAGCTCGCAGTCGACCCTCAGTGGCCAGTTCCAAAGCCTCACCAGTTTGGAAAGCAAGCGCATTAGCCGGGATTGCCACGCGACGGAGGGAGCCACCCCGAGTGCGGATGTATAGGCCAGAAGAGGGGCTCGGCGGTGCTCCTATGGTTGGCTCTACCTCTGGAGAAGCGGTGCGAGGGAGTGAGAGGTACATTGCAGAGCAAAGACCTGTGAGGAGCGAGTGGTCTTTGTGGAAGCCGCACCAGCTGTCTATTGGTTCATCATCTTCGTCGGTGAGGGAGACAGAAGGGGATGGAGACGAAGGGAAGTAATGCAGGAGTCGAGCCTTGGTTGTTCGAGAGGTAGAGATCATATCCTGAAGCGAGATGGATACATCGCGCATATGTGCCGAGACTACAGGGGCATAGATTGGTGACAATATGGTCGGAAACAGGAACAATTCCCGACGCACCAAATGGTTGACAAGCGGCGGCAAGCTCACAGCCCACTTTGAAAACAAAGCTGAACGTGATGTCGATAATCGGAATTACTAGGGGGTATTGAGCCAAGGACGTGCATACCTTCCGAGAGCCTTGAACGCCTGCTCAAAGCCTTCTATACCCTTCTCATCATTGGATGGCCAGACGTTGGCGCCGTAATATTCTCTACCAAAGAGGATTTGCATATTGGGGCACGAAAATATAGGGGAGCAATGCACACTTATAGGACTCGCACAATTCCGAAGAAACCGAGGGGAGGTCTTCGCTAACACTTATGTTTGCATAGTATGAACCTTTGAGTAGATCTGCTCGAGGATATCGTAAGTCATACGCAAGAAATATAAATGGCTCGAAAAGACCTGGTGAACCATTCATAATTTCCTTTCCATGAGACCAGCCGAAGCTGGATATCGGATGATCAATAGAAGGTGCGAGAGGGGGTTCCAAACAATCTGTACCTGTATCGCGAACTCGGATCCGAATATTTCTCTCTTGTGGCCTCGCCCAATTGGGCAAACTTATAGGCAAGTCGGAGCAGACGTTCGCGAAGAAATGGATACTCCTTCGGGAGATCTGTGACAAGAATAATGCCGAGGCAGTCGGGATCTGATCCAAAGGCCCTGCTTGATATCGTTCACTAAGGTATCGGGCTTATCCCTCAGGGATGCATAAGAGATTGTGATCGGCTCGGCCGCGGTCTGAAATGGATCAAATAATATGAGAGATTTTAGGATGAGGATTTAGCAAGAGCAGGATACTGAACGGCAAGTGCAACCATGTTGTCGAGAGAGGGGTGTTAAGCGAGCCGTACGGATCTCGGCAACGGCCGTAGCTGTCCTTCGTGCCAGCGTGCGGGCCACAACGCTAGCTACAAGTAGCAGGAAAGCTTGACACTCGCCTTGGACCAAACCAGACATTTTATCGAGGTCTTCACCCGTTCAGCCGCGACACATAGGCTGTCAGGTTCGTGTACCTTGCCCTATTGCGTATGTGACTCCTAAACGTGCACACCCCTTCCAGCATACCCGATTGCCTCCCGCTTCCAAACGAGATCGCACCAATGGCCTCCAACATCAGACGTTCCTCCTCAATAGGACGTTCGTCCCTCGATCGAGATACTCTCGTCCCAGTCCCTGCGACAAGAAGAATGTCAAGCAGCACACCCGTTGCGAACTCACGCGTCCAATGGATTTTCTTTGCTCTGGGTGCCTCTGTCCTTCTATCTTGGAACAGTAAGAACTCCTCCGCGCGTGGCGTTGGCGGTCGCTTACTCCCTGCCGGATTGCTTGCAGGCCTTATTACCGCGACGCCGTACTTTCTTTCCCGATTAGACGGTACAGGATATAAGAGTACTTTCTCTTCATATCTTAGTGCAACATATACTGCCTCGAATTTTGGATTCCTCGCGCTCGCAACTGCATCATTTAAGCCTTCTTCTGCCTCAAGAACCATACGGAAGTCCATGCTTCTCATTGTCATCATGCTATTCCTGCTAGCCGCATCCCCAATGCTCCCTTTAGAAGGAAGCTTTTTCTTCTTCTTTATCATCTTCAATTCTATGATCCAAGCCAGTGCGGGATCATATCTCCAAACCGCCGTCGCTGGCCTTGGTGCACTCTTTGGCCCACAAATCCTGCAGTATGCCTTCACTGGACAGGCTGCTGTCGGCGTGATTGTATCCGTCGTACAATACATTTCTCTGGCCGTCTCCTTGCGCGGCGACAATTTCCAGGGCGGTACATCCGGCACACAGAACGAAACAAGCAAAACATCTCTCTCGTCGTCGGCGTTTATATTCTTTGGAATCGCCACTGGATATATGGTCCTATCCCTTGCAGCTCATGCTTTGCTTATCCGCATGCCTGCCTACCTTGCCATCATCAAACCCTTTGAGCAACCCAGGGAAGTGCTTGGGGAAGAGGAACCTAGCGACAATTTTCTAGAGCAATCCGAGAACCAACCATTTCTGTCGGGCATTATCGACGTTCAGTTTCCAGGGAAAGGCAATATTTGGGAGGTCGCCAATACGAACATAGTGTACAATATTGCTGTCGCCTATGTTTTTGTTGTGACCCTGGTAAGTTTCTGGATTGTTACTCCGTTCAACGCAACGCTAACGGCATTAATTCGCAGTCAGTGTTCCCACCAATAACGAGCTCGATACTATCCGTCCATAGGGACTCGACCTCGGGAATACTAGCACCGGCCCTCTTCATTTCCTTTCACTTCCTGACGTTCAACGTTGGGGATTGGCTAGGACGGTACCTGTGCGCGTTTCCACGTCTGCGCATGTGGTCTCCAAGACGACTTGCTGTCTGCTCCCTTTTACGCACTCTATTCATCCCTCTGTTCCTCTCCTGTAACGTCTCGCCAGGAACCCAAAGTCCCCCTCCATCCCTGACTGCGGTTATTACGGAAGCGGCCCCAATAATCAATTCGGACCTCATCTTTTTTGCCATACTCCTCGCGTTTGGAGTATCTGGTGGTTATCTTTCCTCCATGTGCATTATAGCTGCATCCTCCCTAGAGAACAACAGTAAGATACAAAAAGAGCAAGTTGACACTGCCGCCACCGTAGCCCAGTTTTTTTTGATCGGAGGGATATTCGTTGGGAGTATAATGAGCTTTGGTGTGCGAGCCACTATATGTAATTGTAATCCATTCTACGGATGAATCCATCATAGAACATGCATGCATCTACAACTGTGGTGGGTGCCGGACGTCCCGCTGGCCCTCGAAAACAACATTTCGCAACCGGCGGGCTTTCCTTGCACTTCTTTCGTGCCTTTGCTTCAGTTTCTTCTTCTCGTTCTCTAACCCGCCCCGCTTCACGTATCTCTGGAACTTGCGTTCCTTTTCTTCGGCCTCGACCCTCGCGTTCCACCGGAAAATTGCTTCCCTACGGGCAACGGCGCGTTTCCGCCCCCGAAGATTGGCCATTTCATCCCTGATCATTTGATCACGGAGTTCAAGTCTGGCCCGCGCACGCTCCTGCCACCTTTTTTGCTTTTTCGCGCGCGAATGCGGGTTCGAGAGTTCTTCATAAAGGTATCGTTCGACGGGTAACGATGGGTCATCCGTGTATCGATCTGGATTCAGCAGTGATCGGATGTAAACGTGTTCGAAGTCCACAGATAGCGGTGAGACATCTGGGGGAAGGACTTGTTTGGTCAAGGGGTGCATGGTTGGGTGCAATGCTCTGAAGGTTCGGACTTTCACATCCTTAGCCCTGGTGTCGTACATGCCGGCTACGGGATCACGGAAGAACAGAAAAACACAAAGATGAAGAGGGTAGCATGATGTCTATAGGTATCTGAGACGCACCTAGAGGGGCTACAAACTTCTCCGCTTCCGGCCATGGAATGGGAGTCGCTTTGGCTAATTTGATCGTACGCAATCGCCCATGAGGCTTTGCCTCAGGAAGGCGAGGGGAAGTTGCTGCGGCATAGCGCTCCCAGACAAATCTTCCTGGTTCAGGGGTATGTCGCCACCGCGGTGTAGTCATGTGCAACCGAGTGGCAAATATTCTGGTTATAAATCAATGATAGCGAATGTTCAGACCCAGGCTCAAGTATCGTAGGGAAAGCTTTGGGACGTACTTCCTGACTTCGGTGATGGTTGGGTCCCTTTCACTCGGTATTTCGCGGCTCCCATGAATAATTGAACATTGGAATAATGTGTCCTAACAGCCATTGCAGGTCGGTCGGGGTAATCTTTTAGGGCGGGATACTGTAGATGAGTGGGAATTCGTCAGGACTTTTTTCTTAATGAACGAGAGCGATCGCAAACCAACCGTCAAATCCTTAAGCAAAATTAAATTCCGAAATTTATTGACGCTGAGCACTTCAACCACTCGTTTTGGGTCTTTATAGGGTCCTCGAACAAGGCGAACTTTATCCCCTGGTACAATATTCCACCACTTGATGCGGTTGGCTGGGTGCACTTCTTCCGGTCGCGGTGCGAGTGGATTCTGTTTGCGAGCGCCAGCAATACGAACAGACATGGGACCCCTAAGATTTTTCAGATGATCAAAGTTTTTGGTAATGCGCGACGTTGTCGCCTTGGAAATTGCGCTCGCCATTGCACTGCGTGGTTCCACAGGTTCTGGCTACTCAAAGAGTAGTGATGACGGCAAGTCCCGGTGGCTTCCTCGTTTGGCTCTTGAAGCTTCGAGGCAAATGTCCGGTGTGCGCAAGGCGTCTGTTGTTCGCAAGACAAATGAAACAGATATCCAGGTATCCCTGACCTTGGACTCGAGTCCAGGTGTCGCTCAGACCATCACCGTTTCTACTGGTATTGGTTTTCTTGACCATGTACGTCCGCCATAATCGAGAATGGGCGGATCCGTTAACGGTTCATTCATAGATGTTGCATGCCCTTGCGAAACACGGGGGAATGTCGTTAGAGATACGGTGCAAAGGGGACTTGTATATCGATGATCACCACACTGCAGATATGTCGCCCCTGGAATTTTCAATATTTGATGACTTATGTGGTGTTGGCTCCATTACAAGACTGTGCCTTAGCTCTAGGTGAGGCGTTTAAAGAAGCCCTGGGGGAAAGGCGCGGGATCCGAAGATACGGAACCGGGTTTGCGCCTCTGGATGAGGTGGGTCTCACTTTTTATTTTGAAAGTCAGGTCTGAATTGGGGATTTCATGATAGGCTCTTTCTCGTGCTGTGATAGATATCTCATCGAGACCCTATTGTGTTGTTGATCTGGGCCTGAAACGGGAAAAGATTGGTGATCTGTCTACAGAGATGATTCCACATGTGTTCCACTCTTTTGCCATGGCTGCGGGTGTGACTCTTCATGTCGATTGTCTGAGAGGAGAAAATGACCATCATCGGTGCGGAATTGTTTCTCCTGAATGACTTGGGCTGTGAATAGTTACCCTACAGCACAGTTCCGAATCCGCTTTCAAGGCCTTGGCTCTCGCGATACGGGAAGCCATCCAGCGAACGGGCGGAAGCGATGTTCCTAGTACCAAAGGGGTACTGTGAGTATGGGCCGGATGTCCATAGTAGTGGTTGCACGCGGATGCCAGGACAAATTATTGTACTTTGCAGTTGGAGTGTGCCATAATTTCTAATTTCTTGGCCCGCTCTTGTATCCCCTCGTTAATCACTTCCGCTCTCAGACTAAGAGCTTCAGTGTTTGCGCCCCGAAGTGGCCAATGGAATTGCTTGTGGAATTTGCATCCGTCGCCAGCGAGAGCGAACCTTTGAAGCCGACGTGGATCTCGACGTCGCGAAAGTCTTCTTGTTCTCTCACAACGCTCATTATTCATCATGGCCGACTACGACTATGATGAGGGCGGATTTATGGCCCTCTATTTTCTCCTTACATTCTTAATCATTGTTCTCCTCATTCTTACTCCATCTCTCATTCCGTCTTGGCGTGCGTATATCAGCTGCATTTCTCTGTCGATTGTCAAGGCCCAGGACTAAGCCGAACCGCTTTAGAGACATCGGTTGCACGGCACTGTCAATGCTCAGAATGTCTCGAGAAACGGCGGCGAATAGCGAAAGGCTCGTGGAAGCTCACTTTTCAAATTCTCTCCAAAGTAAGTCCATTCTTATGAAAGCCTACGTCTCCGGCGTGAATAGCTCCAGTATCTCTCGTTTGCGTTTGTTGCTCACATTGATCTCTGTTCATGCCACGTTTCGCATGACCTAGAGGCACCATTGCAGTTGTTCTCTGGGGCGTCTTCTTCGCGGTCGCATATAAACTCCTAACCACAAAGATCGAATCTAAAATATATGACCCATTTGCTGTCCTTGGTCTCGCTCCCGTACGTGTCATGAATCTCTCGCTTGATCCCCTAGCCCAACCTAGGCATTCCCCAGACCGACGATGAGAAAGCGATCAAGAAACATTATAAGCGGCTCTCCATCCAGTTGTCAGTTTCTTAGGCCAAAAGTTCCTTTGCATATAGCCTAACCTCCTGGTGCGCATAGCCACCCCGACAAGGTTAAATTGGCCATCAACCAGACAATAGAGGAAGTATCTTCGCACTTTGTGGATATTACCAAGGCATACAAATCGCTGACGGACGACGTCGTACGCGAAAACCTTCGACTTTATGGCAATCCCGATGGAAAACAAGACTTCAAAGTTGGGATTGCTCTCCCTCCCTGGATCATCGAATCTTCCAATAACGGCTATGTCCTCGGTCTCTACGCACTTCTTATCGGTGGTGCTCTCCCTTATCTTGTCGGTCGATGGTGGTTTAGCTCAAGACAATTCACCAAAGACGGCGTCAAGGCCCGCACGGCGGAGACATTCTTCAAGAGCATCAAGGAGGAGGATTCAGTGGATGATGTCGTTGGGATTCTTGCCAAGGGATGGCAATTCGAAGCCGACTTCTTATCCTCGCCATCTGAAGAGACCTCCCGTTTGGAAGGTCTGGTACAGGCCACGTTGGGTTCTGATACATGGGATAAGTTCACAAATGTCTCTTTTCCTTCCTCCTCCCTTATATCACGCGCTGATTGTTGCTTGGGCAGAAAATAAACGAAACGACCAAGCGGGCTGTCATTCTACTTTATGCTTACTTGCTTCGTTTACCAATAGAAGATTCAAGTTTGCGTAGAGGTGTGCCTCCTCGCGTATCACTTCACCCATCGCAATCCTAATGTGTCGATATAGAACAGAACAGTTTACTTCTGCACACTCCCACACTCCTTACCTCACTTCTCGCTATCACACTCTCGCACAACTGGCTCATACCTACGTTGCACGTGATGCATCTTCATGCGTACCTAGCTCAAGCAATTCAGCCAGGGTCCGACGAGCTGTTGCAACTCCCAGGAATCAAAGACGACGACGTTGCTACTTTGGGAGGCTCACGCGACATCAAGAATGTTTTCAAAGAGATATTAAATCGGGGCGACAACAGAGGCGAGGCCATCAAAAGGGCTAGTCTACGATGGGGATGTCTCGAGGTTCTCGACTTACAATTCAAAGGTAATATTCCTCAATTTCTTTTTTTTTGTAAGCTTCGTTTCCCTTACTAAGGGCCCATTCCGGTTTGAAGTGATTGGTGAACGTATCATAACGCCCAGTGCCGTCGTTCAGCTTGTCTTCAAGCTTCGTCTCGTCTCGCCATTGGAATCATCGGGTTCTACTAAAAGCATGGGGCCCCTTCCTAGCGAGACTGATGTTGATACCACAAAACGGACCGCAACAGCTGAGAGCGAACGGACGCAAGCTTTCTTGAACAGCAAGAAAGAAGCAGAGGATCTCCAACCTGTTGACTCTGGGTTTGGATTCGCCCACGCCCCATATTGGCCTGAGGTATGTGGATATAAACGATCGTTTAGCCATGCAACATGTAATATTTGATTTTTCTTTCAGGACCGCCGACCGAGTTGGTGGGTCTTCGTAGGGGACCAGAAGCTCAATCGCGTTATTGTACCTCCCGTTCGGTTTACCGACGTTCCTTATCCCTCGGCGACACCGGACTCTTCTGCGGAGAAGACGGATCGACTGTATAAAATTCAGTTCCAGGCGCCGCCAACGGTTGGAGCGTATACATTCCAGATCAATTTTGTTTCCGATACGTTCGTAGTGGAAGATGTACGGCAGAACATCACGGTGAGTTATTTGAGACCATTCATGGATCTCCCGATGCTCAATAAGCCATCACAGTTGAAAGTGGAAGACGTATCAGCACTAACAGCCGACGAACAAGGAGCTGAAGATGAGATATCTGATCCCGAAGAGGATTCCATCGCCGGTCAGATGGCGGCAATGCGAGGCGGCCCTGTAAAGAAGTTGGCAGTCTCTGGGAGCGATGATGATGAAAGTACGACCGATGGAGAGCAGTCGAGTGGCAGCGATAGCGATAGCGACAGTGATTAAATCGTGTGGCCACCGAATTGAGTTGATTGCTTATGCAATCACCGCGGAAAGTCCCGACTTCGTGAAGTATGCTTGTCCCATTAATCTTCCTCCTCCCTACTGGGTTGTTCGCATTGCAGCACCCTCCCAGTCCTCTTGTGGCCTTCTCTTCGCGCTTGTATGAATGATCCTACTTCTTTTGTTATGGCCCGACTTATGCCCTCGATGATAGGGATGTACCTCCCAGCCAGAATACGGAAAGGAACTTAATCTCCTCACCACTTGACCTTATTGCCGATTATGATTGGTGCTCGCATGATGCAATTGCAGTTGTCCTCCAACCTGGGGTGCGCACTATCTATTCAGCTCGTACGCCAATTACCATGCATTGACCACAGCAAAATAAACAGTTAGGCGCCAACGATCTATACTCACTTCCCTCATCATCCCCTCTTTCTCAGCAATTCAGCAAGGCCCCTCTCAAGACATTCAAATCCCACTTTTCTCCAGATTTCTCGCCGAGTGAGCTTGTCGCAAGCCTGGAGCGAGGATGTGATGCAGAGAGCGTGCGTTTAGAGCTTGGGAGCGGGGGCCATTATCCTATACCCAATAACTCTCGGGCTAAGCTTATTGTCATTGAGTTACCCGAGGTGGTGGAGGAGGGAAGGTCACGCAAGGACACCGTGGCCTCGTTGAGTGAGCTTGGATCCCGTATTCCCGTATAGGTTATCACTGATTTTCAATTTAGTGTCAACGCTTTCTGGTGACCTTCGCAGCCTTAGCAATGTGTTCCGCTCGTATGCTGTGATCATTTCAGGCTCTGTTGCCACGCGGCCAGCAAAGCGCGACGTAGCCGCCGGTGTAACCGTCGACATCGACGTGCGATCACCTTTCTTCCTCCCACGCGTGTCGCCTTCAACATTCATCCACAATCGATTGGTGGCCGATAATTCGACGGTACCAGCTGGTGGTATCTTGAAACGATACCAGCTTCTCACGCCTGCTTTGCTCTTGACACTTATTATCACCCTGCTTCTTCTCTTCCCCATTGTCTTCGTTGGTATCTCTGCGCTTGCGAACATCAAGTCGCCCCAAAGGATGGAGGCACCAAAAGTGGATCGTAGAGGGTAGTAATCGATGCAAGTAGATTACAATTTTGCTATTATCATTCAAAGTCGGCATGCGCAACAGAGAACGAAATCGAAAACAGGAGACAGCCAATACAGCAATGATGTGAGAATAATGAGATGGAGTACTGAGGGTGAGCAATGCTAGGGAAATAGACTGCAGAAAGCAATAAAAGCACAGAAAAACAGTAAACAAGGAGGTCAAAAGTGAAGTTCATGCCTGTGAAAACGATTCCAAATCTCCTTGAAAGTCCAATGCGATCGACATAATTTCTACGGCTACCAAGTGGAATGGCAGCGCCCCAAAAGTTGAAAGGTTCCACCGTTCTCGTGCAAGGACGGCTAATTCATTAAAGCTGGAAACCCAATCACGCTGCAGCTCGAGCATGCTTCTGCGCCAGGTCCCTAGGGTGGAAGATTCGGAGGCCCAGGCAAGCATAGCATTGATCTGCAAGACTGACAGCTCGGTGCTAGTTTCTTCTACACCAACTGGGACAAGTGTGGTACGCGCCCCCGCTGGTATGTGGATAAGGTATGCAGTGCAGAAGGGCAGGAGGCCAACGGGATCATTTGGTGCGACACCATCGGTGTCTTCCAGTGGAGAGGCCTTAATTTCCGACCAAAAACACTGATCGTTCGGGGCTAGCATGCGCAACCGGAGGTGAGGATACACGGCATAGGTCGACGACGACGCGTCGGAAAATAAGGGCATGGGACCAGGTGCTTTAGGCACTGATGGGTCAGATGGCATCACCGGAGGAAGAAATGTTAAAGGTGTATCTTGTTCGACACATAGGACCGAAACATGCATGGGAATCTTTTCGGTGCTGCTTTCTCCTTCCTGTGCAAGACAGGCTTCCCAAGCTACCCAGAAAGACAGTTAGATATCACTTGGGAACTTCATAACCATACCTCAAGCATACCTTCCACCTCGGAGATTGTCATTCGGCCCATCTTCGAGATCACCACTTTCCATTCAACTTTGGCCCGCCGGGCAAAATTAGTCGCAAAACGAAATAGTTGACAAGCAATCTTGAGCTCCATGGGCATGTCCTCGCCACCTTCAATTTGACTCAGCATCCAGACTTGGAGTTCGTATGCCTCGCCTCGCTGATCGACACAGCTTGCCAGCAACCACTCTCGTGAAGTAGACAGGCGATATCCGACATGAAGAAGAGAATGTCGATCCATCACGACGATAGCTTGAACTGGCCAATCAAGGACGTATTTGAATGAGGGCGCAAGGGGACGGGATATGGTAAATGCTGGTGCTTGAACCCAGGTCTGGATCGGAGAGACGCTGGGCAATTCACCACGATGTATGACACGTTCCACTGGCCGCAGCAAACGGTTATAAACAGAATTAGCGATGGTTTCCAGACCACCGTGACGGAACTTGGCGAATTGTGGCAAATCGAACACTGTGTGATACGGTACAAAGTGTAGAAGAACACGCTCATCTATCGGCTCTTTTGTGAAGAGGGCTGCGAGTTGCTGATAAGCTTTAGATTTGACCCCACTGAAGTTTGGAGGCGCAATACAATACAGCACAATGTGGGGCGCAACCGGGAGTTGGGCGAGCAAGTCCACTACATTTCTCCAATAGCATCATCCTCCTGAGATAGAAACACGGAAAGCAGCACGTACCGATCGTTTTCCGGAAACCTTCCCATCGAATTGGCACAAGGCCGTCAGATCGTTGTTCCACAGTCCCCAACTCGTGCTTTCCAAAACATCGAGTCTGCCACAGGAAATCAGAAAATGGAGTTAATATCTGTGAAGAGCCTGGATATTCAAAAACTATCCCACGGAATAAACTCTGCTTAGACGGTCAAGCCACGTTTTCACAGCACCTTGATCCTGATGGTCGAAAAGGGCAAAAGCCGTGACGTCTTTGGCTCCAGCGACGGGACCCAGGCCAAGTTTCTCCCAAAACCTTAAAGCAGATGGTAACACCTGGACTATGCTCTCCCCTTGAGACAGAGTGAACATTGGGGAATCCAACATTTCGCAAGCCGCAGGATGTGAGGAAGTGCGCGACTTGGATGAGCTCTCCTTGATCGGAAAGGCTGCAACGCCAGATGTCAGTGACAATCTGGGTACGACGGAAATCGACGTACCCGGAAGTGATGCAAACGCCGAAAGATCAATGACTGGGGAACACCCGGGAATGTTGAGCAGGCGTTTAATGACAGGAACGACTTCTGACGTCCATATCCGACCCGTCTCCCTCACTCCTTGACCATGTTTCAGAGACCGCCGAACAAGATAATCTTGAAACCAGACTGGATTCTCCACGCTTTCCCGAACAAGGAGCAAAACGGCAGACTCTAGAGATCGAATCTTCTCAGCTTCAGTCGAGGCAATGTCAGGAGAAATTGGCGTTGGGACGGAGATGATGTGGGAAGGGCCACGCGATCCATTATGGTCATCTTGTTCTTGAATTACAGCATTATCGAGCGGTATTAACCCCATGCGAAAAAGCCGAGAGCTGGAAGTGAGAAGAGATCCACGAAATTGAACGTGCAAGAGGGATCCAGCAAGTTCTACGTCGTCTGACTCAAGGTCCGTTGTCTTTTCGATATCGGGGATCGTGTGCGTTTCTTCATCGTCGCTGTCAGAGTTATCTCCCGAATGAGAAGAACTATCGTCAGAAGATAAGACATCAGTTGCGTCAACGATGGGATCATCCATATCACCAAAATCATCGCGCCAGGGCTCGTTAAGGCGCCAACGCGATGATCGACTACCCTCACGAATTCTCGGGTCCTCGGAATCGTCCATGAATGCGTGAGTCCTCCGCTTCAAGGCGAGGAACTTCTCTTCGGTCAGAATCCGAGGGTCCGACGCGCGGTCATATTGGCGTCGGAATGAGCCACCCTTAGATTTATCCTCCTGGTAGGGCTCACGGTCCCATGGGCTTTCGGGGGCAGGGGACGGAAGCGAGAATTTTCCAGAACTATACTTTTGGATGACGTGGTTATCAGAGGCAAATTGAAGGGGAAGAATGTCGGGCACAACGATGGAACCATGGCTTGAAGGGTTAAGAAGTGTGACCTGGGAATCGAGGGAATCGAGGGATATTATGGGAGGTGAGACCGGCTGCGGAGGGTTATGTGATATTGTAGGGGACAAGGGGGTGGGAGTCCAATAGTTATCGGGGGCTGCATGGCTCGTACTCATAACTTCCCCAGGGGTGCCAGCTTGCTCGTGATCATCCGTTGGTTCCCGTGGGGATGGCCAATCAGATCCAGGGAATGCAAAGGTCGAGTGGATAAATTCCGATGGCCCTTGGGCGATCGATGCTTGAGGGCGGGGAGGCGCATCGAAGAAGTCAAAAACATCATCTGTTATGAGGCCGAAACCATCAATATCATCTTGGATATTATGCCTTCCAGCGTGAGGTGGGTCATCTCCAGAAGGAAAAGACATATCGCCCCAGGACATTCCGTTCATTTCCACAATGTCAGACATTTTGTCGTGAAAGGAGTAGGAATCAGGCGCAGGATTCGCACCGAATTGCTCCTTCTCATAGGATGTAAAGTGGACAGGAGTTGGTTGCGAAGGTGATTGCTCTTGGATGATTGGATGGTGAACTGTTGATCCCGGGCTAAATTCAGGAGGTGAGGGATAGACTTGACCAAGGGGAAGGGGGATGTGTGCGGCGTTCATCGAATTTATCAGGGATATTGGGGAAGGGCTGTTGACGAGGGCGAATTTCCGGTAGAAACGAAAGGACCCGGTCTAGAAGAATTGAGTTCGTTTGATCGTTGGTTTTCCCGTGCTCGCTCTCTGTCGCGCACTATAGCATCCACAAAAGAACTTGCATTAGTTGCTATTTGACCGAGCGATGGTCTGACTAGCAGAGACATAGACTTGAACGCTGAGAGGACTTTTCGATGATGGGGGAACAGCATTGAAAGGAAGCACGGAATGTGTGATAGGCGGCGAGACCATGGTCATTGATGAGATGGGAATTTGACTGGTGTGTGCCCTGGAGCTCGATAGGACGCACAGAGACTTTGGCCAGGGGATGACAATTCCATGTTCTTCCTTTGGAAGATCTGGAGCCATCCCCGGGGTTGATGGAACTGAGCCAGTAGTGGGAATCCAGCATAATGCAAACCCGTCAACGAATGATCCTTGGATCCCATGGCCAGCTAGATTCATCCCGAATGATACCTGCAGCTTTGCGGTATCCCCGACATAATCGGAGATATAGTATGCGGGTGCCGCGCACGGAAGCAAGGCGATGGGGGATCCAGCTTGTACCTGAGCAGGGAGCTCGAGGAAATCAGACTGACGTAATACAAGCTGGAGGAGGAGCCCTGAAGCTATGGGATGTAATTGCATTAGTACAACAGTAAGCCCCGATTGTTGGTTGTGGCGCTCCCAACCAATTCCCCACTCGCCAAGATCCTTGGGAGGCCCAACGACCAAACCACAAGGAATCTTTCGCAGGGATCTCCCTGAATCGGATGGTGCAGCGCATACACAGTCCACAATGCGATCTCGGACCGCAGTCAGAAATTAGCATGTAGCGATCGCAAAGATTTCCGCGGGACGAGCAATGCGGAAGGGGTCTGTGAACGGATGCTCCAGGTCGGAGGGCAGTTTGAACAGGGCCTAGTTTGTTCTGCGCATGCTTCTGAACATGGATACACGTCCGACAGAGCGTAAGAATCGAAGGTGTCCTCTGGAGAACGACGAATTCAGGGAATAATCCTACGCGAGAGAAAAATAACAATTACCAATTAGATCTTGAAATAATATATTGGAAAGGAGGGCAGCAGCTGGGGTTTCGACTTCATCGGATCCTACAGCAAAGGCCCATACTGTGTGCCTTGAAGAATCGACGAAAATTAAAGGGACAGAGATCGGCTCCCGAGATGATTTCCAAGTATGAACGATCTTTCGTCTTGCTAATTCCAAAGTGTACTCCGGACGAGGATTACTAGTCACAGAGTGAAGTATGCGGTAGCGTATTCGCGCGTTCGGGGGGAAATTCAGAGGCAGGTGGGATAGTTCCCAGCTGCTGGCAGAGCCCAAGTGCGGGGGGCTCATTCGAGATTGTCTATATCGTAGGTCCGGAAAAGACATGCTACAGTCCGCTCCTTTCAGGCTGTACTTGCAGGTACACTGGAGGCAGTGGTCGCGGAAGCAAATGAAAGATTCGGCAAACGACTGTAAACGCCGCTTCCTCACTCTGTCGCATGTTGGACCAGCGGCCACTCTTCACTACATTGATCTGCGGATTTGTACACTTCCTACTCTTATTTCCGATTTTCACCATCAATGAGAGCAATCAGCAGTCATCTGCAGGCCTTCCTGGCTCCCTAACACTCAAGGCTTGCCATTATTTTGCCACTTTACTCATGATCACACGGGGTTCCGAGGATGTGAATAAAGGTGCAAAAGGGGCCGACCGAAGAGTAGGAGCAGTAGCGGGAAAATTAACATCTGAAGTGATTCTCTGGGGATCCCTTTTCAAGAAATCAGCCCTAATTGGTTGAGGCAGCTGGAAAGTCCTGGGCATATTGCTCAAAGTCCCTCATCATTTTTTACAAGCAAACTGCTAAGAAAGCACACATTTAAGGATATATATAATAGAACTTGCAATTAACTTCTGAGGCAACCCATCTTAGAGTCCCTTATTGACACAGACAAGCACCCTGATGACCCACATAGCCCTGGAGCGATTACTGCCCAAAATCCCATGCTCAGGTCTATTGCTACCTTCCGAATCCTAGTCCTCCAGCCGAGTAAAACTATTCTGGGAAAAGTCGTAGAGTGGTGCTACAACTCTCTTTCTGGCCCCCTTTGTGCCTTCATTTGTGTCCTCGGAGCCTCGTGTGAGTAAAGTAGCAAAGTGATTGCAAGCCTTAAGTGTCGGGGAGACATGAAGGCCTGCAGGTGATTTCGGTCGCCGGCGATTCAGAACACAAGAAATGAGGGTGAAAGTATATAAATCTGGAGATCGACCTGGTGGAGAGTGCCCGAGTCCGACATGGTAGCAGCGAATGTGAACTATAAGTTTCTGGCACAATCTCACTGTTTGGAATTTGGATCCGTCATCAGAACTTAGCAGAAAAATAGTTGTGAATAGTAGCGAAGACCATCGAATGCACGACCAGGAAGAACGAGAAAAGTGGGTAACCAGTCCGTCACGCAGTCTCCTTTTTCTCGTCGGGTTTCTTCGCACCCGGAATCTCCTTCTTTCCGGTGCTCCCGTCACCTGTCCTGCCTCCAGCCGCAGCTTGGGCTGCAGCTACAACACCGTTCCGAGGAACATATCCACCGCGCCCACCACGCCCAGCACCCCGGAAAGGACGCCCCCCTCTGCCACTCGTGTCGCCCATCTCGCGGTGTTGTGTACGATCCTCGGCAATGGAAACTTTGACAACCGCATTCTTCAATTGCTATTGGAACATTATATCTGGTGAGGGTTGCTCGAATCAGAAAGTCGTCTTTCTCACCTCCGCATGATTCGACAATCCTGCCTCCATTGCTTCGCGATCCCCAAATTCTACAAAGGCTACCGCGCGTTGCTGACGATTGAAGTGGTTGAGGGGCAGTTTGATACTCGTTATCTACAATATTATCAGCATCTGTGGTAGAATTCAGAGGGTTTAAACGCACTCCAACTTGGGCGGGCCCAAAGAACTCCTTCACCTCTTCCTCCGTAACAGGAACAGGAAGATGGGCGAGGAATAGTGTGTTAGGATTCCGAGGGGGACGGCCTGTGATGGGTGTGCGTCCCCCTGTACTATCTGTCCCATTCGTGGGGGACAAAAGCTCCGAATCCTGGGTTGGTCGGGCCGCCGAAGTCGAAGGGGCAGGGGATGCCGCATTTGACCGAGGAAGAGGTTTGGCCGCTGCAGCAGATAGCGGCGTATTCGAACTCTCCGCATCAGGTATACTTGCCGTGGATGGTCGTGTCTTGTCTTCTTCTTTCTTCTCGCGCTCACGCTCTTTCTCCTTCTTGTTCAGCTTCTTTTTCAAAGGCTTTTCTGAGCCAAGGTTAGGACTGCCAGGGGCAGTAGAATTGGCGGAGGTGCCGTTGACTTTGGGTGCATTCTCCGTCTCCTTCGATCCGGTCGACGGTTTAACTGCATGGATGGGGAGAGTAGTGCCAGATGCTAACATCCACGAGCATTCAGGACCTTGAATTTCCAAGAGACAGCGAAGAATAATACCTGGAAGATCTGAGGGCACAGGGTTCACAGGCGGAAGAGTAACAGCATCAGCAGAAGAGGCTGCGGTCGCGGGAGCGGCAGAATCGGTCTTGCGTCGATAAGCATAATTAAAGCCTTTACCGAAAGGTTCATTAGCCTGAACAGGAATAGGGCAAATGAAGTCATGCCTTGACTCTTAAGTTCAGAGCTCACGCGACCATCCTTGATGTCTAGAACAAGATGACCATACGCAGCATCACAGAGATTCCAATTCCAACAATTCTTCCAGGCAGGTTCTTCACCAGCGGTGCCGCCTTGCGCGGGTGGAGGGACACGCTCAACGACTGACAAGCATTTATCTAGCAGAATCCGTTGGTTCTCGCTGTTAGGACGGAACCTCATTAACACAAAAGCCAGGCAGACGCGTCGGGGAGGGTGTCAAAACGTACTCGATGACGGCTTCCACTTGAGTTTTCACATTCTCCCAGACCTTTCCAAAACTCTCCTTACCGCTTGCGAGTTTCTGGCGGAAACCTTCCATGTCACTTTGAACGCTGAATTCGTTGTAAGATGATGCATATCGAAAATGTAACCCAGCAGATATGGTCAAATCAGCCTTCAAAACGAGCGCCAGTTGTGCGATCAGGCCTTCACGACCAGGAGACGCGTGACAGAGTAAAAGACGAGTCTCGGACTGATCGTGCGTTCGTTGGGCGGTGTCGACCAATTCACCGATTTGAAGAGCTGTCGTCCACATCGTCCCCTGTCCACCCGCAATGGTAGCGTGACCTTCACCGTTATCAAACATTTTGTGGGGTACAAGAGCACCTCCCAGCCCGAGCATACGGAGTTTGACACCTCCAACATCGATACAGCGCGTAGTAGCCTCGTCAAGAATATGGAGATTTTCGATGTCATATTCGCCACTTCGGAATTTTTCGAGCACTGTCACATCCTCACAAGCACCCCAGACGGTGTATACCGGTACTGAAAGTTTAATCTCGCCAGAGAGAAGTTTTGGAAATTCGGAAAGGAGCGGTATCGGGGATGCAGCAACTGAGGCACGAAGCGAAGATATCGGGTTGCCATCAGCAAGAAGTTGTTCGCGTTGATTAGAGGAGACAAGGGGGGAATAGAGAATAAGATGTCGGAGAGTTCTGAGAAATCAGAGACGAATTGGGTTAGGCATATATAGTGCAAGGACTCGAAAACGCGTGAAAGGAAGAGGAATGCAGATAAAGGACTGCAGTACGGCACAGGTGACTCTAAGCCGAGGCAACATACCGGTCGTTGATCCTGTCGAGGCTGGAATTCTCTGAAGCATCAAGGCAGGGTTAGACACGTCTCCGAATAAGCAAATACGCGCCACGTCTGCTTACCGAAGAAGCCAAAGTCCCCGGTGTGAAGAATAGCATCAGCACCAGCTTCTTGAGCGAGTTCGTTGAGATTAGAGATGCGACCTCGGAGGTCCGCGAGGCAAAGAACTCTTCCTCTATTATCTCGACCAATGACTCTGGGGAGAGATGGATTAGCACGAGCAGGAGCAGGCGATGGACCAAGGCGAGATGAAGTAGCAGAACGACCAGCCATTGCGCCGTCAAAGAATGGTGGGGGATGAGCGGGCGACGTCAACGAGACTCGCAAAATTTGAGTACGCAACTCGCCGAACACGGACCGCATCTCTCTGTTTGAAACATATGTCCTTTGCAACTACAGCACGTATACTAAAGATAGGGTACAGGCACACGGGTGCCACATGGGACCAATGCTACCTATCACAATACGACTCAAACAACAGCGCTCTTCGCGGCCGCAGTTTCGGGGGCGACAACACCAGTGCAGGCCTGCAATGGGCGTCAGCTTCCATCTTTACTCCAGAGCAGGCTTGAACTCACATGGAAGTACCACAGTCCGCAGCCGGGTTCCCCATGATGATACTCTCTGACACACCAGCGATACTGTCGCTCTTTCCGTACGCAGATGCATCAAAGAGGTGATCTGTTGTCTTCTCAAATGATGCCAACATCAATACGCTGTCCTTCATCTTCGCTACCCCAAAGCGGGTGATGCCTAACACTTGACCCTAAATGCATCCTCCGTCATTGATGCTCAGCAGGGACGCATGAGGAACCCTACCTTGTACGTCATGACATCTCCCAGTAGCATGACATGGCGGGGATCAATGCTCATGCCATGGGACTGCATTGTGTACTGGATCTCGTTTATGACTGTACGCCGCGCTGCTTCGATCCCAAGCACCTTTTCGACTTCCATGACATGGTTGGACGTCGTGTGTTCTCCAACGATACCTGAGAATGTGCATGAGTATATTAACAGCAGGAAATGGGAAATATACATGCCTTCAGTCGTCATCACGTTTTGAAGCCCATAGCCTTCAACCAAGAGTTCCTTATCACCTTTACTTCCTGAAGGTCCGGTCTTTTCTCGCACGTTAATGATCGCCCGGTGGATTGTAGGTATTCCCTGTTCGTCAGACAATCACCTTAGCAATCTCAAGCACACACGAATTACATTTTGTCTCACCTTCACCACTACCCCCGGAAGTGCCCGCTGCAGCGCCCTAAGCTGATAATATTGCGCATCACCGCTCATATAGACCTTGATACGATGTTTCTTGGGTACCACTTCGATTGACTAGGGCTTCACTGAGGATACGATCCACGAGACATAGATCTGACACTCACTGCAGCCTTTATCTTCAGTTTTTTAGCTGCTACGATCGCATCTTTAATGTCGTCCAGAGTGAGCTCCAGCTAAGTGGACCCAATTGAGCATACTTCAGTTGAGAGACAGTGTGGATAGGCGTACTTGAAGCTTCTGGATAGCCTCCGTGTCGATATGGATACCAATATAAGATTTTGTTGGGGCCCACGCCTCCTCAAGCACACTGGCGATCTAAAGAACACACATGTGAGCCAAGCGACACCAGTGTATAGCGGGAATAGAGCGAACATCTCCAAGATAGGTCTTCTCCAATCGGCCCTTGACGATGCGTGCCGCCGTTTCGCTGTTTGGCGATACAAGCTTCGCAGTAATGATTGGAGTGCTTATGTTCTTGGCCGCATTGATGATCTCCTTGATTCGAGGCACGCCGAGCGTAACGTTCATGGACGCAACACCCGCAAAATGGAAAGTTTTCAGGGTCATCTGGGTGCCGGGTTCGCCGATCGACTGAGCCCCAACCGCACCAACGGTAGATCCTGCACGAAAATAGGTCAAAAGAGCTCTGACTGGTTATTTCACGGACCCACCGGGCTCAATCTTCGCTCTAATGTATTTGATTAAACTGATCTCCAGAAATCGCCGTACCTGGGCCTCAGTGACTTTCGCTTTGTTGTCAACGATGACTTTCTGCGCATCTACATCCATAAATGTGAGTGGAAAAACACAGCACCAAGCGCCACACATACTGGAGGCGCCCATAGTCATATCAGTGTACTCGTCCCATTCGTCTTCTCGCTCCTCGGCATCAAACATGCCGTGCTTCTGGCGGAAACTAGCCATTCGGCGTACAATGGAATCCAATATGAAGGCTCGAATCGTAGCAATATAGGCAGCCGTGCATTCCGTCCGGAATTTTGGCTGCGATAACTCGTAATCTACTATCTCGAGAATCTCGAAGGGCAACAGGCCACGTCCTTGGCGACCAGTACTTGCCTAATGCTCCATTTAACACAACTCAATGAATGGGCGCCATTGCGACTCACCGCTGCATGAGACCATGCCCGAACAAATTCGATTGGCTGAGCATCTCCTTCAAGACATGCTGGGTCCAAGCCATCGTCACCATACCGGAATTGGACCACTCCACCAGTCGAATTCCGAACCGATAGATCGTAACGTGTAGTAAGATCTTCGAGAGCCTAAGAATCCTGTTCAGGATAGCACCACCGGATGATTATAGGCGATCCATACCTTCATTAACCGACGTTGCATATATCCAGTTTCAGCGGTCTTAACTGCGGTGTCCACTAAGCCCTCACGGCCTGAGATTGCATGGAAGAGAAATTCGGTGGGGGTGAGGCCCGAATAGAAACTGTTACCCACGAATCCTTTGGCGGGGGGCTCCTTAGATTTCTTCAAGAAGTGGGGTAAAGATCGGTCTTGGAAACCATCGGGCACTCGATGCCCAGCAATGATTTGTTGCCCCACACACGCCACCATCTGCGAAACGTTGATCGTCGAACCTATAGTGAAGTTTGGGACGCGGCTTTCATGTGAATATTCACGCGAGAACATACCTTTTGACCCGCACGTCGCCATGATAAGTGGTGCGTTATGCCGGCTCAATTCCTTCATGCAAGTCTTTCCGACATCGTCTCGGACCTTGGACAGAACGGCGGAGATTTCGGCTTCGAGAGTCTGCTCCTGATTGCAACCTGGCTTATTCTCTAGCTTTCCCATTTTGGCCTTTTCAATGAGTAAAGTGCATTTGGCATAAGCTTCCTGTACGAGTCGATCCTTGGACTTTCGGAGAGCAGGTCCAGGAATTACATCGTTAATTCCAAGAGAAAAACCAATGTTTGCTGGAGACACGTGTTAGTCGATCCCAAACTCCCTGATATATCCCAACATACCTAGCCATCTAGCACAGAGTTTTGCAAGACGATTCATGGCTGTTGCAGCCGCATCCGGCCCGTAGTCTCGCAAAATAACACCGAACATTGACTTTTTCTTGCCTGCACCAACAGTTGCTTTGTCCATCACGCCACACATGATCTCGCTGTTAACTATCACAAGCCAGCCATCGTTCGGGGACAAGTCCGGTGCAATCTTCATTCCCTCGGGCCAGAAATCTGGATTCGCTTTCTGCATATTGGAACATTTGGCTTCCACGTTAACCAATACGTTGGAATGTTTGTTCGGACGCATTAGAACGCCGAACACTTGCTTGCCTGTCCATAGGCGGGTAGGTTTCAAAATTGCGGGTGGTGGGAGGTCGATGGACAGATCTGCATCTGCAAGATATGAGCAGATCTGCGTGAACTGTCGTCGGTCGTAGAATCGATCTTTGCTGGAAAGAAGAAAGGATGCGGTAATGAAATCTTGGATGGCTGAAATGACGGGTTCCCCATTTCGCGGCGTGACGATGTTATTTTTAACACCCATCAGCGTAAGCGCCTCTGTCCGTGCCTCTTCTGTCTGCGGTATGTCTGTCCGACGTTCCTAAGCCAAGGGCATCTTGACACGAAGGGGACGCTACGTACGTAAATTCATCTCGTCGCCATCGAAATCTGCGTTATAAGGATTGCAGACGCACTCGTTGAGGCGGAGTGTTCGCCAAGGCCGAATTTTAGCCTGCCAAATCAGTGAGATTGGCCGATGATGGATACTGCGCTTTGTTTACTAACTCGATGAGACATGATAGAGAGCTATGACGGCGATACATAAGCAATGGCTAGGACAAAAAAGGCGTCTACATCTCGCACCTTATGTAGACTGGGCTGTCGGTTAAACAATACGATACTGTCGTTTACATCAGGGCCCGGAGGCACGACATTGAAGAGCATGATGACTCACTCGCCATCGATAATGTGTCGTTCGACAATGTCACCGATTCGAAGTCGTTCAGCTTGTTCCGCCCGATTTCCAAACTTTAGAAATTTCTTGAAGCCATTGCCGACTGAGACGACGTAATTGGCTCCTGGATGGATATCAACGCCATTGATTACTGCGGCTCGAAGTCGTGTCATGTTATGCATTGTGACACGTTCCGGGTATGTCAAGATCTTGGCTACGCGTTCAGGGATAGCAACCTGTTACCATGATAAGAAATTCGAAACAATTCGAGGGGGACCTGTTTGACGTATACCTCGTCGATTCGTAGATTGGGATCAGGCGATATTACTGTTCGTCCTGAAAAATCCACGCGCTTGCCCGAAAGGTTTCCTCGAAATCGGCCTTGTTTGCCCTTCAGGCGTTGGCAAAATCCCCGCATGCTTTTCTGACCCTACAAAAGAATGGGCTCGTGATTATCACTTTTGAAAATCGATAGAGGTTGTTACTGACAGCTACGACTGGGACACCCGGTAGTTCGCTGTTAACATACATGGCAACAGCTAATTGCAAGGTTTCCCATTGTTCCTAGCACAGAGAGTATTAGCCACGGAGAATATGCGATATGAGCTATGGATCGGACCATAAGCGCCTGAGTATTTGTGCCTTTTGCAAGTCCTTGTTTAATAATGGAGTTGGTGAAGACGATCTCTGTGAGTTTCACGGTCACATCATCCTCGTTGCTGACAAGATTATTTTTGAACTGGAACTTTAACATAAACACAAAAGCAGTTTAATACTCACCTCGCTCCATCCTGCTGAACCGAGGGTCGTATACAGACAGGGGGCACTGAAATGTACTGCCAGATATACTCTTCAGGTCTTCCTTGAGTCGGTCTCAAGCCCAATAATTCACAATCCTGGAACGGCCGAGAGTAAGGAAAATGCATAGCGAGCGATTGATTGTAATCACCTCCGCCGAGATACGCCGAAACAGGTCCAACACTTTCAACGGGTTTAGATCTTCGTGGGCCTTGTTTAACAAGGATCCTATTTCTCTCTGCTCCGAAATGGCAGTACCAAAACTCCGCTTCCAATTAGCGAAATCGTCCGCAGTCTTTTTCGCTCGAAATTTCTCGTGGATAATTTTCAGGGCACCAGCCTTCTTTACTGTCCCATTGATGGAGGTACAATAAGGACAATGAACGACCTTGCGACAGGCAACGTTAACAGCTTTCGAGAGGGTCTGTCGGGTGAGATTTTCGAGATTTGGCGATCTAAATCGTTTAAGGTATTTTCGACGATCGGATTCATCCAATAATACACGTGCACAGGTCTGTGGAGGTCGCTTTAGTGGGACTTCGTTGAACGATCAATATGCATTCCACCAACCTTGCAAATATCCTGAAGAATAGTTATAACATGCTTAAAATATCCAATATGAAAGACAGGAAGGACGAGTTTAATATATGCATAGTGCCCCACACAGGTCGCTGTTGGAGATCCACAGGTTTCACAAACCGATGATTTATCGACCGTTCCCTGCAAAAAGGTTCAGTCATATAATTGCAAAAATTCGCGGAAGATCCCCCACTAGGCGCCGATCCAAGACACCATCTTTAGCTGGCAATCGATCAGGATTCGTATACAGCTCGCGATGCGTAATTTCAAACTCAGACATATTGACGACATCTTGGGCGGAGAACAAGCTGAACTGGATCTGTTTTCTGGATGGACATAAGATACTAGATGCAGCAAAGGATGTTATCGTTTCGAACGAACATTTTGCGCGGGTTTGTAAACTGCACCGTCTCTTTCATGGTGGCCTAAGGTGTGCTGAAGACTTTCGGCAAATTCCACTAGAGAGGCTAGTTCCGCTCTTACGCGTTCCTCCAGTTAACTATGTCCCGTTCTTCATACGACAGGTATGCAGGTAACATTGGTGGAAGAATATATGAGTGATATTTTGATGCAGATATCTCACCGTGTTTTCGCCTGAAGGGCGCTTATACCAAGTTGGTGCGTGAACACCGCAGGCACTTCCGTCACTCTATAATAATATTCTCCTCCAGAATATGCATTCAAGGCAATATCAGGCTCTGGACACACGGCTATTGCAGTAAGAGGCAAGGATACCAGCGTGGTCATAACTCAGAAGAAGATTCCTGTTCGTTTCACTACAATAATTATGAGTATCCTCTTCTCTAATGTGGGGAGTAGGATAAATTACTCGACGCCTCGACGGTGACCCATCTTTTCAGTATTACACCCTCTATAGGATGCGTAATGACTGGTCTTCTCGGTGAGGAACGCTGACTACATGGATTGCTGGTGTGTCTCATCGTCTTGTTAGCCGATGCGCGTTCCCAAGTCACGCGAGCCCGTCAAGAGGCTGCAGATCATCGGTATAAATTTGGCTATGAAATCACCCCAGATGCTCTTGCACGACGGTTAGCAAATATCAACCAAGTGTACACGCAGCGTGCTGCGATGCGTCCATTGGGCATTGGTACGCCGTGACTTGCGAATCATGTGCCAGATGACTGATGTGCATACCGTCACAGCAATGATCCTTATAGGGCATGACCCTGAGCTTGGCCCTCAAATATTCAAACTGGATCCAGCAGGCTATTTCGTCGGGTTTCACGCGACCGCGGCGGGTCAGAAGCAACAGGAGTCAATGAATGTACTCGAGAAGAAATGGAAGAAGCTTGGTGGAGCTTCTGATGATGCCGCCAAGGCTGGGCAAACGCTGACCCGCGATCAAGTTCTTGAGGTGTGCCCGCTTATCCAATCCATGTATTGGGCCATGCACTCATCACAATATTACAGCTTGCCATTGAGACTATGTCGACAGTGCACTCGACAGATTTCAAGCCAGGTGAAGTTGAAATTGGGATCGTATCTTCTGGGGATGGTGAACCTGAGAAGACGAGAGGACTTTGGCGAGTTCTTCCAGACGACGAAGTCGAGAAGCATTTGATCGCGTACGGGGAAAAGGATTGATTGTGGATAGGAGTACAGAATGGGACCCGCTCTATGAACTCATCTTAACGATGACCCGCCGCCAGTCTGTCACCAGGGTAAGAAGTGAGCGACAATCAGAGAGCGAGTGGCAGCACCAACCTCAATGGCTTCTATTTCTGCTTCGCCTATTGGTAAAGTGTTCCAAAAACGAGGGGGCGCTTCCCAGAATCCTGCATAGGTGAATTGACCTGGGTGTCTTGCCTTAGTGGGGGGTGAGGATATCCGGGAGGCCCCAATCTCCCTCGCGAATGCTGGAAACGCAGATTTGACCTCCGGGGGGCGCTTGGATGCGCGCGGGGAATATGTGTTCCTTAAGAGTCGGAAAATTAGCAATTGGAGACCAATAGGACAAAGTAAATGACTACCTGATGCTGGGATCCTCTTGGGGAATTTTATGAGAACCTTGTGGACGTGGTTCAAGGAGGGAATGGTCGGCATATTTGGCGATGACGGACGATGTCACAATTACAACCTTCGGAAGTCGCCGACCTGCCGCGCGCCCGGTTCATCACCTGCCACGGTCTCGGAAAGAGTTGGTTTTTACGAAAAATGCGGCCAAGATTAAGCTTTCGTATATCTTGTCCTCTTGAACCCTTGGACCAGGAATTACTGCACTTCTCACATTGGCCACTTTGTTTGTTCGTGGTTCGGTGGTGCACTTTGAAAGTAGTATACTAGTCTTCCTACACTCTCTTATGCAAAACTGCCCTATGTAGCACAACACTAATTCTGTCCCATTTCCATCATGGATTTGCACGATGTTGGTACTTGAGCAATTCATCGATCCACGGAACGTACGATTGCAAATGGTCCTATTAGACACGCGTGACAGGCTGCTGGAAAGTTCAGTTCGCGGTCCCTGACAACTCCAACCCACCTTACTGTAGTGCTCAACTACTGACCCTATTTTGAAGACTGGCTTGGTACGGAAGTATGGGCCCTGGTCATACTCAATCCCTTTCGGGTTGCCAAGCTATGTGAATAATGGGATAATGGAGAAGAGGACCATGAGACTCCTCCCCGCATGTCTTCACTTTGAGCATCATCAACAAGACGATTTGGAGAAAAAAGCTCAGGACGCAATTCCTGGTGCATTCCACTGACCTTGATGCTACCGAGCGAAAACTTTGGGAGTTCTCGTTTCACAAGACTCAACTGTTTGGAATCTTTTGGATGAGTTCCAAAAATTGAGGATTCGCCTACGTATACGGCACAAATGCCGTTCCACCCCAAAGGGTATGTGCACACGAGTGTGTTCTTACGTGACCAGAGTTTGCGGCGGATTCCGCATTGAATTGCTATTTCTTCAACTATGGGGAAGAAGAAGACCACCAGAGGGGTCCTCCTCACAGCAAATCTTCCTCAACTGCAAAACCTTATTAAAAGGGACCCAGAAGGCTACAAGGACGAAGTATGCACACACTCTCATCAATATGACTGCTTAGAGGATCTGAATTTATGTTCTGTAGTTCGTTCAGCAGCTCAACCATTACGAAAGTATCCGGAGAATATTCGAGATAAAACCTGACGACGACGACGATGCTCGGAGATTTAGGGATCTTGTTAACTTTCTCTCCCAGGTATTCGTCGCCTACTGTCTCGTCTGTCAAATACTGAATGTTTTATGGAGGTTGCCCCTTGCTATCCAAAGGAAACCGCAGAATTTCCACCACAGCTATCTTCATTACTTCTTGGCAGCTATGCTACTCTGAGTCCGGATACTCGGAAGGCGTTAGTGCATAATCTGGTGCTTCTTCGAAATAAGGATGTTATATCCTCCCTCGAGTGAGCTTCAACATCAGCTGTCCGACGATGTCTATTTTCACGGTATATGTAGGCTTCTCCAGACGCTTTTCCCCTTACTTCCTCGAACTACATCCTCTACCCTTCGTACATTCATCCGGAAAACAATCTTGTCCGACATACGGACCGCAAACCTCAAATCAAAGAACCACAAACTCAATCGAGCAGTGCAAGCGATGCTGTTCGGAATGGTCGAACGTGGTATGGATGGTGAGGTTCAAGGCGATAAGGGTAAATTGCGTGGACACAAACACATAGAGGGTCTAAAGATCAGTGGTGAAGAGGCAATGTGGGCCGTCACCCTTACCAAAGAATTGTGGAAAAAAGGCATATGGTGGGATACCTCTTCCTTTATCCAATGGTCTCTCCTTACCAGTGCAACTTTGTGTTACAGGAATGATGCCAAATCTGTATCTATTGTTGCACTGGGCTGCTTTCACCCCATCATCAAAGTGCAAAGTGCGGCCATACATTTTTTTCTAGGCAGTGAAGACGAAGAAGCAGAGAATAGTGACGAGGAAGAGCGCGTCGGTGCTGTTCATCCCACCCAGGCTCTGATACTTACTGGTTATTGTAGATCCCTGATCTCAAGCACCTCCAACACAAGCGCACAGTGACCAAGAAAACTGTAAGTGGTGAGAGAAAAATGGAAAAAGCCATCAAATTGGCGCGCAAGGTAAGAACGATAATCGACCCGGTTGCTTTCGCTCCTAGCCTTACGCGACGTCCAATCTTCCAGCGTCGGGCCGAGAAGCAGAACAATGGCAATTCGAACCCAAACTTTCCCGCTCTTCAACTTCTTCATGATCCACAGACGTTCGCAGAGAAGCTCTATGAGGGCTTAAATAAGTATGGTACGGAAGACCGACTTTGCGCTCCTGCGATAAAGCCCAAGGCCATCTCTTCTAGATCAGCGCTTCTCTCTAGACCACAAAATCCTGATCATGCAACTATTGAGTCGCGTTATGGGGTCACACAAACTCTGCGTACTCGGTTTTTATACGTATATTGTCAAGTACGTGCGCTCGTCCATCTCCATAGTTCAAGTGTCGTGACTAGTTCTCAATAGGTATCTCACATACCACCAGCTTCGCATCACTGTTATTCTTGTATCTCTTGCTCAGTCTGCCCATGACCTTACACCACCTGACGTCCTGACTCCAGTCATCTATAAGCTGGCGAAAGAATTCGTGCACCCGGGTGTGAGCTCTGAAGTCATTGCAGCAGGCATCAACGCGATTCGCGAAGTTTGCCGCCGACAACCTTGGTGCATGGAAGAAGACCTCCTCAGCGATCTCGTCGAATATCACAAGAGCAAGGACAAGGGCGTCTTTACTGCAAGTCGGAGTTTGATCCAATTATACAGAGATGTCAATCCCAACATGCTTCACCGCCGTCATCGAGTATGCTCTTCTTTCCCATCTCATGTTGCCTCGATCTGATCTCTCCCTCCATTTTCCGTAGGGAAAAGCCGCTAGTATGGGTATTCAGGCAGGAAGTCAACCTCTGCCGTTTGGTCATGCGCCGGAGGCTGCTGTTGGGATTGAAGGCTTAGAGGTGAAATCCTCTTAAACGCTGCCATAACTTGGAAATCCTCTAACCGACTGTCTAGCTTCTTGAAGAACACCTGGAACAAAAGAAAGCTGAGGCTGACAATGAAGCTTTCCCGGCGGACAAGGAAGACGATTGGAATGGCTGGGAAGTCGAATCGGATGGCTCAGAGGAATCCGATTCTGGAAGTTGGATCGACGTCAATTCAGAGGGACCCAGTGTCGAGGTGAGCGACAGTGAAGACGAGGGGAAGCTTGCACACAGGAAAGTGCCCGTGGTGGACGACAAGATGGATGGTGATTCGCAGACCCCAGCTGAGGCGGAGGAGGCACCGGCACGAGTGCAAACACTAGCGACAACTAAGGTACTTTGCTGTTGTGTCTCTCATTTATGCCCTGCTACTGAGGCACCCCGAAGATTCTTACACCAGCCGACTACGTCATGCTAAACGAACTCCGTATCCAAGCAGCAGCGAAGGCTGTGGAAAGTGGAGGAGGGTCTGCAGCGAAACGCAAGTTAGCGACGCTGGAGGCAAATAGGAAATTGGATAGCAACCACCAGGACAACACCTTCCTTTCCGAAACGGACATCCTCGGGCCACGCAAGAAGGCGAAGGCAGATTACGCGGAGCGGATGGAGTCTATCCAAAAGGGTAGGGAGGGTCGGGAGAAGTTTGGGTCTTCAAAAGGGAAGAAAAAGCACGAGACCCCTACGAGCTCGACGAATCGCGAGAAAGCGCGCAACAAACCCATCATGATGATTCTTGGGAGTGCTGCGGTTCGCGGGAAAAAGAAGCAGTCCTTGCGGGAGAAACAGCGTAGACTGCGGGCGCATATCGAGAAAGCAAAGAAGGCGAAGTGATTGCTTGTTGTTCTTGGACTTACTCCGCAGTAGCTTGGGAGTCCGTGTGGTTGAGTAGAGAAATGTGGCATCTGTGGCCTTAAGTTATTTATTTATTTGTCCGTGTGTCTCCCGGCAAATTCCAGCGCGTATAGAGGAAGGATGGTGTTCGTCACCCCAAATACCTCTGGTAGAGGGAAGACATACGAAAGCGCGTATAAGTCTATCCTTACCTCTAGGCGCCGCTCTCCTTCAACATCTGCAGCGTCTGTAATCCTTCTCGTCGCGCCTGAAGTGGACGCGCTATGTGCGGCACGCATGTTTTCAGTTCTTTTCAAGCAGGACGATGTTACCTATCGCATTATACCTGTGTCCGGGTATCCGGGGCTTGAAGAAATTCGTAATGAACTGATGACCCACCAGGAAGTGAGTTGGGGATGCTCTTGATTAATTGTACATCGGAAGTGATGCGTCAAGGCATGCAGCTTCATACACTCATTCTACTCAACATTGGATCTGTCCTCGACTTGCCTTCTCCTGATTGGTTTGGGGATTTCAACCCCCAGGTTACCGTGCATGTCATCGACTCGGCTCGCCCACAAAATCTATCCAGCCTGTTTGCCGTTGGTGTCGAAGCGCAACGTATCGTCGTCTGGGATGACGGCAGTGCTGCGAAGCTCAAGGAAGAGCGCGACGCTCTCGAGGCCCTCTTGGTGCGATTTCTTATCTATATTCCTTTCTTTGTTCTTGATCTCTGCCTTTGAAAGCTGGAACCCGAATCAGAGTCAGAGTCAGACTCTGCATCCGATTCGGACGACGATCCCCTCTCAGACTCCCAATCTGACTTAGACGATGACCCTCGGCTTCTCCGAAATCCCGGAAGAGACGCAGTCGATCGCGGGATGGCAACGACGAACTTGGGGAAGAAATCCTCGAAGGCGGCGGAAATTAAATGATGATACGGTCCGTGCTCTTTGTACAGCATCATTTTCCGTTGTGTAAGGGATTATTAGGCCAAGCCGGGATTGTCACGTCACCAAAGAAACAAATATCGGGATCGAATAGCTAAGCATTACACCTCCGGGACATGGCATGGCCAAAGTGCATCGGGGACGATATATGTACTTGCCACCCTGATTGAGAGGGCCGATAATGACTTGCTATGGTGGCGTATCTTGATGGACCACTATGTGTGCTGCCCTGACCCTTCTGTTAAACCAGGCTATCAATTTTAGGGCTCACCCACCAATATATCACGTCTCGAATACCCCGGAATCGATACGACGATTATCATACTATCTTCCTAGATGAAGTGGCAAGGCTGAATCCCCCTGTGACTGAATCCACGATTTCCTCATTACACCCGGATGACTTCAATATTCGGGCATCAGGAGAACTGCGTTTTACTTTGTTCCGACACTGGAATCTATACGACGCTATGTATCATTCGAGCTATGTTGCAAACAAGCTGGGGATATGGCAAGAGAGGGGTCGAAAAAAGCTCCAGGGTTTGTTGGCCAAGATGGGGTACGTGCTTTAACTTCCATCTCAAATCTTACCCACTGTTTATTTAATTTTTTTGGTGCTTTAGGTTTTCATTGCAACAATGTCAGCAGACGTATCAGCATATGGACATGGATCTTAAGCGACTTTTAAGAGATAAAATGGACGATATCGCCCCTGAATACGGTCTCGTTGAACTCTCTTATCCTTCTTTTGTCCGATCGTTCGGGTTTCGGACCCAACCTCTGTGTGCTGCAGATGTTGTGGAGGGCGTGTCTGCCTTGCTTCAAGCGGCAGGAGGGGTGAGGCTTGAAGTTGAGACAGAGGGCGGGCAGGGTGGAGGAGAATGGTTCGGAGGCAGCCACCTCTGGGATATGCGTAGCAAGTCTGGTAGTGAACGGAATGGCTCCTCGAATGATGGACGGAAACCGTTCGGATCAAGTCTTATATCCTCTGGGGAGGATGATGCCGCTGACGTTGATGGCCATGGGCCTGAAATGGAGAACTGGTGGGTGAGGAATTTTTGGGTCGCATTCGATGCCTTGGGCAATGAGTGGGTTCATTTTTCGCTCCCCTACTTTCAACGTTTATGCATCTTCCTCTCTAGCATTCGCCTGGTACAAGATGCCCTTCCATTGTCGATGGCTTTGCATCGTGCGATCATTCGACAGGCTCCTCACTTATCGACAAGCATGCCATTCGTAACTATCGCACATTCAAGCTCGCGGTTGTGAAAGAAGGACCCGATGTACCAATATTTTGTCATCCAGGGACACTATCGCGGTTGGGTTTGTGGCTCGCAGAGGCTTTACGAGATCGAGATGGCATCATTACTGGATCGACACGCGGTAAACGAAAACAACTCCCGTTTGTCGTCGCGTGTCTTAATGAGAAAGCCGGGAGCTATCTAATTGTTGGTGTTACACCAACATCGGAGTCTGGAGACGTCCGTAAAAAGTGAGGCCGTTTATACCTCCCCAATCTGGGAAAAAATCTAAAGCTTGTTGGCAGCCAATTTGGTCTAGCCTTCCTTGGGGCGAAAGACCGATCCAATGCGCGTACACGGCACGGCACATTCGACACCAGCGTTGTCGAGGTGAACAAGGGAGGATCTAACAGTATTTCTGGAAGAACTACAACTTGCATAACACTCATTTTCCGATGGCTCATTTCTACCAATTAATTTATGTCCCTCGGTAACGATCCAATTTGTTGTACAGCGCGGCACACACGCCATATGCCACTAGTATTTGTTGTATCGTATTTTCATTTCGCAACGGTAAGATCCAAGCATCGTCCTGCATCTACGTGCCGCATATCCTCCCTGGGTATAGACAAAGGGTATGGAGTTTTAAGTTTTAAACAATGTCCCAAAGTTCCTCAACAGCACAACAAAACTATGACAATGTGTAAGTGGGGGGATATTGCAAAATATAAGGCTCAAAATTCTTTACCTTTCCACAGGCCACCTGGGAAGAAATTCATCAGCACCGACTCCTAAGAGGCCGCCAATGAGACTCACCGATGCGGACAAAGCGTAATCGCTTATAGATATTTTTTCGTCCACAATGGCGTCCGCAAAATTATCCTTCCTAAGAGGATAAGGGTGAAAGGGGTTGAGTGCGATCAAAAAGGCGTGCAAAGAAAAGACCGGACCCTCGTGCCATAGCACCGACAAAAACGGCGATCGAATGAGTCCCTGGTAACGTGGGGAGGTATTTCGATAGCCGAACTGTTTGTGCGTCCCCTGATAGAGCTAGTGGAGACACAGTCAGGCCCCACTTGGGTGCTAGAATGAATCGACTAACTGATTTTATGAGTATTCACGGGAAAGTGGTCGGTGACAGGATTCTGGGTTGTTTCGCTGATCGTCAACGGAGCCAACGAGAAAATAATAGGGAGGGATAGTTACGCGGATGACTTTCAGCAGCTTCTCGGAGCCATTTACCCCGCGAATACTCAGTTTATGGAGCAATTGCACTATGAGGCCAGAGCCGTCAAGAGGTTTCTTGTCGCTAGTTAAGTTGTAGCTCACCCATCAGACCAGAAAACCGTTTAAAGGTTCGGGGAATCCGTACATGGGGATTTATTTCTATTAGCACCCCCTTGGTAGTATGGACATAAACTTGCAATAGGCCGGCTTTGTTCAATGGCGAATCGAGTAAAGTGAGCAGACACTGTAGGATATACGTAAGTTCATAATAATAATGATTGCAAACGCACACACTTGATGAGTGATATCAGGACGTGCATCAGCAATATCTCGCCCGGATTTGGCAAGTATCCCTTGATGGTCATCGCAGTTGAGCAATGCATATTTCGCATCCTTTCCGTCTTTTCCCCCTCGAGAAGCAGAGCCTGACGACACTTTGTATGCCTCCAAACAAGCCTGCTCAAGAACGACGATGAGCCGTCGAGTGGATTCTTTTTGCGCTGGTGTTTTAGGAACAGTGGCCTGGACAGGAACGAGAGAAGGGTTTGGAGGTGGTCGTCGCGATTTGGACGAAGGGAGCGGACGAGTTGGTCGATCCTCATCCATTGGAACCACTGATTCTGGTGGGCTCTCATCGACACTTTCGCTTTCGCTTTCGCTATTGCCCTCGACAGACATAATACCACCAGCGTCGCTCTGGGCGCGCGGGACGGCATTCACTAATCTCGGACGAAACACGCTTTTCGGACCAGACTGAGAGGCAGAGTGACGACGAAATTTGTGCCCAGGGAGAGGAGGCATTATTACTGTATTTACAGTTACAACGTGCAAGTTGCCGAGTAAAAAAGAATGCCTGTGCGACTACCGAGCTTACGGTCTTCGCGTCTGGCAGCACGGCAGGTTGTCCTCCATCGGGGGATACATCCCCGCTACCAGAGCACACGCTCACATGATCGTGCTGCTATTGGGGTAAATGGCACTATAATTTAACTCGTGGCCCTATGCTCAACTCTCTTTGCCCTGCGAAAAGCCATTCACCTGGAAAGCTGGGGCACTATTTATCGTGACTGGTGCAGGTCTTTGGTACTATTTTACCTCGGAGAAGGCTAAACTTCTCGAACGGCGGCGTACGTTCTCATCCTATCCGTCTATTCCACATACCTCTGACGTACATGGTAGAGCAAGAATTGGCTACAGCAAGCTATGGAAAAGCCAAGGTCGGGGGACCATTCTCGCTCATAACTCATGAAGGACAACCATATACGCAAGATGACCTCCTCAACCACTGGAGCCTCATATACTTTGGCTTCACCAATTGTCCCGATATATGCCCGGAAGAGCTGGATAAGATGGCGTCTATTATAGATTCGATAGGCTAGTACAGTATCCTCAGAAATTGTTTTATTCGTTGGAGTTTATGTCCCTGTCCGTTCCAGATGCCGAATTCGGGCCAGTGGTGCATCCAATTTTCATTACATGCGACCCCGCTCGAGATACGGTCGAACAGACCAAAGTGTACGTAAAAGGTATGCCTGTCAACTTTGCTTGCTGCGTGCAGTCTTCACGGCCTGTTCAGACTTTCATCCTCGTTTGATCGGTTTGACGGGGTCATACGAGGCCATCAAGGCGGCATGCAAGGCTTACCGGGTGTATTTCTCTACCCCGCCAAATACTAAGCCTGGAGACGATTATCTTGTGGATCACTCCATTTTCTTTTATCTCATGAACCCGGCTGGGGAGTTTGTCGATGCATATGGGAAAAGTCAGGCACCAGAGACGGTTCGGACCAAGGTTGCAGAAGCAATTCAGAAATGGAAGCAGTAGACTATTTGTGAATTGATTTCTAGCGAACAGAACGCAGCAACCCATTTTAGTGTTCCGACGCAATGGCTGTGAATTTCTGCTTCGACATCTGTTTCATACGGCGCATATAACTAAGGTCGAAATCAGAACGAGGAGGGTCAAATCTAGAGCGAAAGGCACACTGACTCATCGTACTGGCATCTGAAGGAAAAGGTTGAGCGCGTATGTGACACATTCGCAACACAAAACACTCACTTTTCGTACCCATGGCTGAGGTCAAGGAGGGGCACATTAGAAAACATAGTGCATTGGATTTACGTTGCACGCACCGTTCATGCTCGCACTCCCACGGCACGTAGTTGTTGGCTCGACGACACTGATTCAGGGGAATAAGTAGCCTAGCCTCAAACAAAATAAACTCCCTGGAAGTGAGCAGGGACAAATGGCACCCACGCCGAACAGTGGTCCCGATAACCAAGAGGAAGGCGAGTACTCTTTGCCTGGTCCTGAGACGCACTCAATGCTGATGCCATCACAGATTCACTTCAGCACGGCTCTCACGATCGGAAACTTCCGTCAAAAATTCAAGCTCGTTTGTTGGTTTGGAACGCAAATAGAGTAACTACAGGAAAGAAGAAAGGAAACACTGAAAGAGAGTATAGTACGACTGCTCCGCCCCATTTTCCATCTACGCTTAGAAGCACTCTGAAAAACGGAATGAGGCACCAGTTGCGGACTATCCACGGAAACGAAGACGTACTGCGATGAACAATGCCTGGACCTGACTCGTCATACTCCTGTTTCGAGACCCACAAGTTCTGGAACGTGCTAAGGGATGCTGTAAAACGTTGTTTCGCACAATATGAGCTAGAAATCTGCAAATTAAGGGAAGGGAACAAACCGAGGATGGAACCACCAATCCAGACGGAGTACTTCCGCTCTGGAGGAGCGACAATCTTTACCTGGACAGCATTCGAAAGTTCAGTGACCACAGATAGCAGCTAAGTTGCCAGGCAACAGACCTTCATGCTCGCGGGTGACAGCGACGTCAACTCCTTCTGCATGCGGTCGGAAATTCCAGGGTACATGGTAGTTCCACCAGATAGGACGACATTTCCGTAACTAAAGTTTGCTGAAGAGTGAACATCAAAGATATTGAGCCTGTGACTGTGACCTACAGATCTCGGCGAATATCCAGGTCACACTTATAAATCTATGAATGGCAAGGTTAGAGAGCATACTAGTACGTCAGTATGGGGACGGACCGAGTTGTAACTATAACGGTAAGGTAAGTCTCGAAAGATCTACATAATACTAATAACAACATACGTTGTCTCATGAATACCAGCCGCTTCGAGACCCAGGAACGAAGGCTGGAAGAGGGCTTCGGGGGCACGGAATCTAGAGGACGAAGGCTATTTTAAGGGCCATGGACCATGTAACGCTTTATTGACAGCTGCTTACCGTTCGTTACCAATAGTAATGACCTGTCCATCTGGAAGTTCGTAGCTTTTCTCGAGGGCAGAGCTCTGTGCAGCGGTTTGCAACTCCTGGTCAAAGTCGAGGGCAACGTAGCAGAGCTTCTCTTTGATGTCCCGGACGATTTCACGTTCGGCAGTGGTGGTGAATGGGTATCCACGCTCCATGAGAATTTTAATTAGGTAATCCGTGAGATCACGTCCAGCAAGATCGAGGCGCAGAATTGCATGGGGAAGGGCAAAACCTTCGTAGATCGGGACAGTGTGGGTCACACCGTCACCAGAATCCAACACGATACCAGTAGTACGCCCAGAAGCATATAGAGACAATACCGCCTGAATAGCGACGTAGAAGGCTGGGGCGTTGAAAGTTTCGAACATGATTTGGGTCATCTTTTCGCGATTGGCTTTGGGATTGAGTGGTGCCTCAGTCAAAAGGACAGGATGTTCTTCGGGAGCCACACGAAGCTCGTTGTAAAAAGTATGATGCCAAATTTTTTCCATGTCGTCCCAGTTGGTAACAATACCATGTTCGATGGGATATTTCAAGGTGAGAATCCCACGTTTCGACTGGGCTTCATCACTAAGGAGACCAGATAAGAGGAAGTCGAACACGAAAGGCGGCAAGCCTACCCGACGTAGGAGTCTTTTTGACCCATGCCGACCATGACGCCTTGATGACGAGGACGACCGACGATGGAGCTAAAAGTTGACAAGGCGGCCCTAAGCAGGACTCAACCACAGGTCCAAGGAGAATTCACGTACGGAAAGACAGCGCGAGGAGCATCGTCCCCTAAGGAGAAGAACGAGGGATCAGGAAGACGATAGGCAAGATCCATTCCGAGTGGGATATATACCGGCAACTATGAGTAAGAAGAACGTCAGCGATGTGTTCATCCCAAGGGTTGAGGTGAAGCTCACATCCAGCCTTGCACATTCCGGATCCATTGTCAATGACCTGGATGATAGTGATCGCGTTAGGTGGATAAGCGCGATCTGGGCGAAGGAGACTTACAAGAGCAGCGACTTCCTCTTCCATTGTTAGCGGTTTGGGATTGAAGCTGGGGGATGAGGATACAAGGAGTGTAAGTGATCAAGACAGATCACGATTTATAGGATGGGCGGTGCAATCACAGGCCGCAGCATAGCCTACGCAGGCCACGAGTAACGCAGGCGCAGTGCACAGCGAACACTCTGAGGCAAAAATGAAAGACAGGGGAAGCAATGCACTCACGAGTAAAGGGAGAAAAAACTGGGAGTCGGACGAGAGAACCCTAGAACAAGATTTTCGGAGGAAGCCGAAATCCTAGTGCGCGTCGCTGCTCACAGAAAGATAATCATGGTGCTCGAGGCAACAATGATCATGTAAGAATGTCCGCAGTGAGGGCTGGGGTGATACTAAATGATCCTAACAGAGTAGACAATTCGGAGTACATGCGCAATGGTGACTACGCGCCAACCCGCTTCGGCGCGCAGTCAGACGCTGTCAACATCATCTTTGGCACCAAGACGCAGTCCAATCCCGAAAATACTGTTGGGGTCATGACTATGGCTGGAAAGACGTGCGCGGATAGAATTATTTTGACATTTTCTGGACACCTCATATTACACTTAGGCCAGAAGTGCTCGTCACCCCAACTGGAGATATTGGGAAAGTTCTCGTTGCTCTACATAACCTCAAAATCGGTGGCGAGGCGGATCTTGCCACAGGGATTCAGATTGCTCAACTCGCACTCAAGCATCGACTAAATAAGAACCAGAGGCAACGAATAATTGTCTTCGTTGGCTCACCACTCGTTGCAGACGAGAAATCTCTGGTAAAGTTGGGCAAGAAGCTCAAGAAGAATAATGTTTCCATCGATGTGGTATCGTTTGGAGAGGCAGAAGAAAACGATTCACGACTGCGGACATTTGTCGACACTGTTTCTAGTGCTGATAACAGGTAATGTGCAGCCTGGGAACAATTATCACCATGCCTCACGTTCCTCTTGGCAGTCATCTTCTCTCTATACCAGCCGGGCCACATTTGATTTCTGACGCAATTATATCCTCACCGATTTTGGCGGGCGAAGATGGCATTCCAGGCGGCATAGATGGTGATCCAGCTGGGGCAACGGGAGGTGGGCAGAATTTCGAGTTCGGAGTTGATCCCAGTCTCGACCCAGAGCTTGCTATGGTTCGTCAACGGTCATTATGTAGGTTATCATCCCGAGACTGACTCACTGTCTAATCATCAGGCACTCCGTTTGTCGATGCAGGAGGAGCAAGCTCGGAGAGACGCCGGAACAAGTGCCAGCACTGCCGCCGTCGAGGGCGCCGGGCTTCCTACCACCACACCTCCAGCCCCTCAACCATCGTCTCCGACGGCTGCAGGCGATGCACCTATAGATGAAGATGATGAGGCATTACTAGCACAAGCACTCGCGTTATCTCAGGGTGAGGATGTTGAGATGGCAGACGAGGCGGACCTGGACGAAGCAGAGGCGATTGCGCTTGCCATTCGGGAGAGCGCCGGGGACGAGCAGCCTCCAAAGAAGTAGCGACGTTGTAGACGAATATCATTCTCATATTGTGAAGTGGGGACTGTTGCGTGGCTGTGCAGTGCTTTCGCTTGTTGTTCTCTTTGCCATGACCGCCAATCGCCCTGCAACAGGTCTCCCACCCAATGTGTTCACACTCAATTATAGTCCCCAGCTTGAAGCCCTGTACACCATAATTAGGGACAAGAACACCCCCAGGCAAGACCTAGATGAAGCATGCGTGAGGGTGCTCGACTGATCATAAGCAGAGGTGACTTTATCTTCTACACCGATCGTATTATCCGCCTCCTGGTGGAGGAAGGTGGGCCCTTTCATCATGGATTTTATGATATAGCAGCCATAATCCACGGGGTAGGCCTGAATCATCTCCCGGTCATCCCAAAGACCGTTGAGACACCGACAGGTAAAGTCGGCGGGGTGTAATTCCACAGTACCTTCACTCTCTCAATATCGTGTGTACTAGGTGTTCAATATGAGGGCGTTGGTTTCGAGGGCCGCATTTGCGGAGTATCCATTCTTCGAGCAGGAGAGGTATGGGTAATCTAAAGGATAATTACGCTTATCCTCATCTTCAGAGTAGGCGATGGAGGCAGGCCTGCGTGAAGTTTGTCGCAGCGTCCGGATTGGAAAAATCCTGATTCAAAGGGTGGGAGACGGTCCACAAATCATATGGTGACCATTCTTAACGAATATGGTTACAAGGATGAAGAAACAGCGGAAGCCAAACTGTTCTATTCCAAGGTGCGTTCACAATCACTGTCTTGTAGAAGTTGGATGATCAATGGCTGGACCAGCTCCCGCCTGACATTTCCTCGCGATATGTGCTCTTGTTGGACCCGATGCTAGGTATGCCAACTTCCTTATTCGGATATGAAATGTTGATGGTTGCTTGGCAGCCACGGGCGGAAGTGCTCTCAAGGCCGTCGAAGTCTTGAAGGAACATGGCGTTCCAGAAGAGCGCATAATTTTCATAAACCTGGTCTGAATAGCGCTCTTCGCTTCCCATATCACTCTGACCATACGTGAGGTAGATTGCATCTCCCGAGGGGCTTAGGACTTTCTGTGGCAAACTTCCCCTGCTACGAGTCGTTACGGGCTGGATTGATCAGGGACTTAACGAGAAGGCCTACATGTAGGTCCAGCAACCCCCAAGTTGATCAAATCACCATGCTCATCGAGAGTTACAGCATTCCCGGTTTGGGCGATTTTGGCGAACGACGGTGAGTGCACCCACGAAACCCTTCGGCGTTTTTCGGAAAATGAAAGTGCCTCTCCAAACAGATACACCATGTGAGGGTATCAGGAATCAGTGATTCGGATAACATGTATATAGCCCAATGAAAGTTTGTCAAGCCGAGCGATTACGAGGCCAATGCGGCAGTGCAGCGTTTCCCTTCCGGCTGTCCCCGGTGCGCACCCGACTGTTTCCTCCGTTTTTTCCAGGCCTGGGGATGATCCCCAAAGTACTCCTCTACGGTCCCAGGGCTGCCTGGCATGTTCAACAGACTGCAAATAACAGCTTCAGAAATGTCCTTCAATTGCAAAATGTGCCTGTTGTTGGCCCTTCTGCCTCATCCAGTGGCAGCATCCTAAATATTCCGGGCGCTGCAAGCTCAAGCTGGGGTGCCGGTGGCAGTCAATACTACACCTATCAGGGCTATACGGTGAGCTTCATTCGAATATATCTTTCTTGCTCATAGTTTAATCAAGGTGTCGCCTGTTTCCAAGGGCGCTGGGCGAGCAATAACACAAGCCAATTCATCCACATCTAACGACACCAGCCGCGATCAATCCGATGATAAAGAAGAGCGGCCCGTCATTCGAATTCGCGCCCTTGGGCGCCCATTCCCATCCCGTGATGGCGGTGTATCTGCGCGCCGTGCCCGTAGCAATAGTTTGTCGATAGGTTCGGGGCATATTCAACGAGCACGGGACTTGGGCGTGCTTCAAGTCGTACAGCATCATGCTCGCTTCAATCATACGTTCGCTCCATCGCCGCCTACTCTACAGGCTGCCGCTGAGGAATTACATTCTTCACCATCGTCCCCTTCTGGTACATATTCCCTGCCTATGCCACGCGTCCCCCCGTCCGAATCAAAAGACGGAGACCTTGCTTTTGTGCGGATGAAGGCGGCTCATTCCAGCGGTGACCGGGTCCAAGTACTCTCTTTAATCGAGGAATATTCGCTTCGAAGTGAAGATCGGATGAACTGGTTGGGATCCAAACCCGCGGCGATATATAACCTTGCGTTGGATGCGTTGGTTCATATGCGTCGGCCTGGGGAACATTTGACTGCCATTCTCGAGGTGCACAACGCGATGCTCGCGCAGAGTCTCATACCTAATGACGACATCTACCATAAGCTTCTCAACGTTATGCTAGATCGAGACGTGGAGGTACATGATTCCCTAGAGTACGTTAACAGGCGACTTTGGCGAAGCGAATTAGGGATCAGCGTCGAGGTCACCTCTTTTCTCGAAACCCGGCATCGCCTAGAGGCCGAGAAGAATTATGAATCTGCTATTGCTCTCTTCGAAGCCGGAGTCACATTCCGAGACACCGTGTTTCCGGGGCCACTTCACCATCGGCTTCTCCAAGCTTGCGCCAAGCGTGCCGATGTGGAAACAGCTCTTGGAATATTCTCCCGGTATGAGCATCGTCATGGGCCTGCTCCCATGAGAATATACACATCTCTTCTCGAGGTGTACCGATCTGCTGGTGATCTGGAAGGCGCGAAGGAGATCTTTATCGATTTCTCAACCAAAGTGACTAAAACCCCCTCTCTTGCTAAACGAGCACCCCTTGAAAAATCGCTCCATGATGAGATGATTTCAACATACATCGAATGTGGTCAGTCCGATAAAGCCCTTGAGCTCCTTGAAATTATGATGGACCAAGGCAGAAATGATCGCTACCCTCCCCGTCCGAGTCTCGCTACGTACCGTGGTATCATCGAGAGCTTCTGCAAAAGCGGTGACGTGGAATCTGCTATTCGTTGGTACCATAGGCTCGATCACCAAAATCCGGACGAAGATGGAGAGGATGCCGCGTTATTACCCCCTTCGCGTCTCAAGCCCGATTATTTGATGTGGAGGGTTATCTTCGATGCATTGGCTTCCGGGGCTCAATTGGATGAGTTGAACAAATTCGTAGGATCCATTGCCCGATCCCATCGCCTTTGGATGGCCCCTGGGGACCTTCAGATATGGCTGGATCTCAACAGTATCTGTTTGACCCAAAGCCATCAAGATATACAACGGGAGCAATTATCTTTGCTAGCCGACCTCTTCTTATCTATCGCGACCCCTCGGTCCTTGGACAACTTCACCCCCTCTTTCCGTCATTCAGTGCTTGAACTCGTTCATCTTTCGATCAAAGTGGATCTTCCAGTAGAGGCTCTCAAGCTGCTTCGACCTCTCGTGCTCAGCAGATTCTCTGAGAAGGAGGATCAAAGCTACGACAAGATGCCAGGAGAGTCTCGCGTCCGAGTCCATCGTATCTGGTTTCTCAACCTCTGCACCCGCATCCTCAAAGTCTGTTCCTCAGACCAGGTTCATCCCACAACCATTTTCCGCGTCGCACTCGACATCGCCAAGCTTGCACGACACATTGACGCTGCCGATGCCGGTGCAGGAACTGTGGCTTCCGAGTATTATGCACCGGGTTCCGAATCATTATCCGCCAATAATTCCGAGGACTTGGGCATTCTCGCGAATGCCTTCTGTGACGCCGAACTTCGGGCTTGCGAACAATCACCTCCACAAATCTCGTCTAAATTTGAGGCATTCATAAATGATATTGCCGGATTTGAGAACTCGCGTGTTTCGCACGAGATCCCCTTCCAGCGAATTGCTCAAGTACTTCAAAAAAGTCGGGGCGAAGTCGCTGCTGCCACTATCCTTCGTCCCCTCGGCCAACGCGCCCTTGAGTATATCACACCTCCGCAGACCCCGCCCGAACAGGCGACCATTTCAGAGTACGAGCCGTTGCCCATCCCCAATCCCAACTCAACTTCGGGTTCCTCGTCGATGACGGCTCAAATTGATGCGGCACACTCACAGTTCGTAGATGAGCATTCCATTGGCTCAAATGGACGCCAGCGAGAAGACCCAAGTCCTCTCGTATGCTTCGAGCGTTTCCGAGACGGTGCCCGCCGTGGGATCTATCCTTCGCCCCAAGTCATAGGGCGCCTTATCACAGCTTTGGGTCGTCTCGGAGAATTAGACAAAGTACATCATGTGTATTCTGCCTCCCAGGCCGTATTAGCGTCTCTTGAGCACGAAAAACGCTTGCAAACGGCTGGATGGTTCGGGATAGAAGACCAAATGATTTCTGCACTGTCTCATGCCGGTCATCCTGACGCTGCCAATGTTCATCGTACTCGAATTATACAACATGGAGGAACACCATCGGCGGATTCTTATGGTGCCCTTATCGCTGCCACGAAGGATACTACGGATGACACCAGCCTTGCCCAGGAGTTGTTCGACGAATCTATCCGTTTGAATGTTGTTCCCAACATATATCTTTACAACACCATCATATCTAAACTAGCCAAGGCACGGAAGACTGAGTACGCGCTCGAGTTATTCCATAGAATGCCTTACTTGGGTATGAGGCCCAGTACAGTCACGTACGCGGCAGTCATTGGAGCTTGTTGCCGAGTTGGGGATGGCGAATCAGCCATCTTTCTCTTCGATGAGATGGTCCAGCAAGCTCGGTACCGACCTCGAGTTCCAGTCTATAATAGCATGATTCAATTTTTCGTCACCCACAAAAAGGACAGGGAAGGAGCACTTCGCTATCACGCTCTCTTGTTGGACAGTGGTTTGAAACCAACTGCACACACCTATAAAGCAAGTATCTATGGTTCATGATATCCCCCTATTCGACTGACGTTGCCTCACACGCTAGCTTTTGCTGGACGCATTCGGATCTATTGAGCCTGTCGATGTAGCCTCCCTTGAATCAACCTTCCAAGACGCATTATCCCAATCCTACGTCCAGGGACCCCACTGGGCCGCCTTGATTAATGCATGGGGATGTGTGCTGAAGGATCTAGACCGGGCAGTGGAGATTTTCGAATCTATCAAAGCCCAGAACCAGGCTTTACCCGATGCCATAGTCTACGAGGCCTTTTTCAGCGCACTATTCACGGCCGAACGGCTTGACCTTGTCTCTCAGTATCTAGACAGGATGCGAGAAAGCGGTGTCCACATGACTGCTTATATTGCGAATGTGCTTATCAGGGGATACACATCGGTCGGCGATATGGATCGGGCGCGAGCCACTTTCGATTCCCTTGTAGATCCTCCAATAGGCGTTGCCGCTCCTCATAATCATCTCACTCCTTCGGCTCCATCTGTACAATCCGTTCCTGCAGATGCTCCGGTGTACAGGGAGGTCAGTGAAAGTCTGGTATTTTACGTAGGCGCATGACTGATTGTCCTTTTACTGGAACAGCCGTCTTCTTGGGAAGCGATGATCAAAGCGGAGCTGGATTTCGGAGACCGAGATAGAGCGCATGCTTTGATGGATCGTTTAGATGCTAGGCACGTCCGGACCCCTACCCCTTGTGGAAAGACAATTTCTGATTTCCCGTTTCGCGAATACAGGATGTTCCCGGTTGCCGTGACCAGTCGAGTTCGAGCTTTGTTCGCTGAGATCGTAGAGTCAATGTCGCCCCCAACGTCAATATCAACATAAAATGCCACCTGTGCAACCAGTTACTAGGTTATTATTTTAGACTTCCCGATGTTCTCATTATTTCCTCATCTTCATGATCTTTAGATTCATTCTAATCTTGTATAGTAGTGTCATCCAACCACACCACCGCTCCATCATCTCGGATAAGCTTGAAACGTACTACATCCCATATGAGCTTCTCTACAGTGGGGTTCGCGTAGACATGAACACGTACACACAGTGAAGGCGGAGCCCTTGGTCTTCCTGATGCTGGAAAAGTAGACTGTACCGCTCCCTACGTTTCCAAAAAAAAAAATTGTAGAAGTAGAAACATACTTGAATCGAAATCGCACCGGCCTTTGTTGCCGCGAACACGAAAACTAACCTGGGACGATCGTTACCCGTCAATTCCAAGGTATTGACAATGAGAGGGAACAGATTACGATCATGAAATGAACTCACATCGACTTTGCCTTGCAAGAGGTTGATCTACGTCGAGAGCTCATGAAACGTGCTCAACACGAGAATAAAACAGACGACAACCAACCGCCCCCGCGATCCAAGGCTCACCCAACATGTACCACGCGGGTTCAGGTACGACGCCTTCCCCTAGGGCATCGACGACTTTGGCATTGTTTGGGCTCTGTAGGGCCACTAATATACGTTGCACTACTGAACTGGAGAGTCTCTCCTGGTTCGTCGCATGAAGGATGAAGGCGCCCCAGATAGAAACGACGAGAACGCCCACGGCTCCATAGAAGGCTACGCTCGACTAGAGAAGTGACGGAAGAGTAGATAGTAAGAAGTCACCTTTGGATATACATATATACCTTCGCTTCTGGTAATTCGCGTTTGGGAACTGGTCGAGAATGGACGGTCTGTGGCCGGGAGGGTGCGTCGAACGTGAGGATCTCGGGATCTCGGGGACGCAGCAGCCTAGGGTGTGTGGTCAGTGTCCTCCGCGCGGCCAGCGGAAGTATTCGTCTCAGTGCTTTCGAAGTAGATGGTTTAAACATGGCTTGTGGCGCGTCGGACAACTCCGTCACAATCTTGAGTTTCCATTTACGAAAACCAAACGCGCGCTAGTGATGCCGCGACTTGGAGTCGATAAAAAAATAACACCTAGTAGTGACCTCATTACACCACTTTTCTGCCCACACTCAACAACTCCTGCCACTCTTTTGTATTCTCTTTCAGACTGCGGTACAAAGAAACCATGACCGGTTGTAGTGAGTGAGAAAATTTTCGACTCCGTGACTCGGCTCGACTCAACTGAGTCGAGCGAGTCGCGGCAACACTAACGCGCGCCCCTCCGATAATTTCTTCACTGCCGATCGTACTAGCACATGACTGTAATATTACCAAAGATAAAATGACCATAAGAAATACAGCAAAAATCACATGGCGGTTCCTTTAATCCAAGCGCGCGCCCATACGAGATCGATGAGACAAATCGCGGGTATCCGCCGCGACTATGCGCTGAAAGAAGAAGAAGACTGCAGCCAGAGTGCCAATAATCGCGAATAGCGTAAGATAAAGATGGTGCGCTAGGGCTTCACCGAAGACCTCGAGTCCATTGTGAACCACCTTCCAAGACTAGCTCAATAAACAGGGTCTTATCTGGAGAGTATACTATTACTCACTCGGATTTTCCTTTCAATCCAATTCTCACCTGGAAACAAGGGGGTCAAAATATTTATAGGGGTAGAAGGAGAACGACTCACTATGCTTAGGAACAAGGGATCGTGAGGACATCGCATCTAAAGCAGATACAATTTTCCGAGCGTCCAACGCAATAGCTTTCTCAGTTTCATCAACATCGTAATACAACAGATGCTGTGACAATGGGTGAGATAAAACCCCGAAGCGTACATGGTTTGGCTTACCTTGTGATCAGCGAGAACGACGGAGGGTGTTGATTTAACCCCATACATAGTTCGGAGCCAATCTTCCCATTGTTCGAAGTCCATCCATACAAATAACACTGATGGGCCATGGGCTCTCCGATTCCAGACTCTACTAGCTTCCCCAAGAATCGTTTCTGTGGAAGCACTGTCTGATCGACCCACCACGGTAAGCACGACAAGGTCTGCGGCACTGGAACGCATGACGTCGGGGAAGTTTCCCGCAGTGAGTTCGAACGCGCTGGGAAATCGATGGCGATTGAGCCATCGTTCAATGGAGCGTACCGACATGTCGGCAGATAAGTGAAGAATAGAAGGAGAATCAACTTGGTGATCCTTAACGGATACAATTACAGAACCAGATGCTGGATCTGCTCCAAACTGGTCAAATAGATCCGGATCTGTGCCTTGGTAGATCTGGATGCCACCGAGGTGTGCATGGGACGCCCGCGTCACCATATCCTATGACAAAATTACACTGAATATTGATAATGATTGGGAGGAGATACTCCGAACCAGATCGGATTCCGGACTTGTGAAAGTCCGCAAATACACGAAGAAGGCAGGCTCGGTCTTTACAACTTGCTCGAGTTCACTTGTATCCAACATGGGGAGGCCACTGTGATACCTGGGTTAAGAGCCAGCAATTGCCTGGTTTTGGTTACTCACGAAGAAGCGGCCACTGCTTTTGTGATCCAAGGCTCCAACGCCACAAGGGTTCTAGCACCGTGGTAGTCCAATTTGTTCCCGGATTGGTACCTAAAGTCAAGTTGTAAGAACTTTGCCAAGCGTATTATTCCAGGGAATAGACAAGCGCACAGGGTGAGCGTGGGATACCCAGACACGCCTTCTTTCTTGCAAAGAGTGGAATGTTCATCACAATTGACCTCGCCTATATTTACGACGCCTTTCATGCGACTAGCAAGCTCGGTCCATACTGGACGCACGACATTTTAGGTTGGTGACAAATCAGATCAAACGTCAACCTCACCTGGTGCCAACTTCTTGCAATGCCCACACCTTTAGAAAAAAGGGAACCATAGTTATGCTTCGAAACGAAGAGTAGGGAAAGGGAAGGGACTTGCCAGGGGGCAAACATTTTGACAAATAAAGGACCTTCAGCGACAGCAGCCCCAAAGGTAGTGTCCGTGAGCTGAACAACATGGCCCAGGGCATTGGGCACAATGGGCGATGTCGCTCCTGGGCTGATCTCGCGGCGTGTAAACACTCTAACGTGTTCGTCTATATATTCTGAGACATCCTCAAGGGACCTATCACCATTATACCTGCATATTGATAGAAATGATCAGGTCAGATGGCGATAGACGAATGTTCCTGTAGAGAGCCCACGTCTCCATAGCCTGGCCATCTTGATACCTGGGAAGGCATTAGTAGAGGCACACCAAGGGGTACACAGATATGCGCACATAGTTATTTTTGGGTAAAACGTGACATTCTGCTCGTTGCACAAGTCTGAAATAAATGAGATAAGGTGTGATGGGGGAGGGAATCCAATCCCTTGTGGCCTACCCCCTTGAGCGATGCAATCGACCTGTGCCATCTGAAAGCCAAATGAGGCCTTGGAAGCCTTATCCAAGGTAAGCTGTTGCCAGGTCGATTTGAATCGCTTGCAATGGACACAGTACGGGCTAAAGAACTCAATCAACCTTGCAAGGCAGAAAAATGTCGTCAATCGCTTGAGCCGGAACAAGGATGTAGAGCCAGCACACCATAAGCCTTTGGCAGTGGCATCGGAAAAATCTGCTTGGGTAAGCTGTTTCAACGACTCGGTAGAAGATTCAACGGGGGCTGCTCTAATCCCAAGAGCCAGGGCAACGATTGTCGATAATATCGTCCAGGAGACCATGACACAGAGGGAAGGGCGGCAGCGGCAACACCCGGGTGGGATGATGCAGTCCGCAACATACACTGGTCTGCCCCGAGTTCATATCTGTTTCTTCACAGCAGTCCAGAATGCTGCTGCACTCCGATCCCGTCTGATAGCGGCTGCAGGAATTGACGGAACTCATGGGGATGTGGAGCGTGAAGCTGTGAATTTTGCTTTCGTCGACGCTGCCTCGGTCAGATCATTATGGCTGCACTCATTGCTACACCCCTTGTTAATGGATACAAGCCAGATAGTTAGCCATCTACACCTTCGCACAGCTATTTACCAGGCTTTATTAGCACACTCTCGAGGTAGCCTTCGCACAAAGACTGTTCACTCTGAGATCCTCTTTGCGCTTAACCCGAGTAATAATGTTCGTGACTCCTATATCATCATATACTGCATTTCTGAGTCCAGATACAAGATCACGGAAGCGATAAAACGATTTGGGATCAATGACAAAACTCAAGCACTCATCCTCGTTCGAGTCGGGAACGTAGACGAGACCGTCGACGGTAGGGCTGCTGGGACTCTGGACGACAATGCTGTGTTCGACCGAATGAAAAGTTTGGTTCAAGGAAGGCCTATAAATCTGGAAGAGGGGATCGAGCACGCGACGGACTGGGATATGGTGAAGAAGGTTAGCAAATGCAATATGGCCAAGCAAATTTTATTGCTGAAGCTTGCCACCGCTCGCAGATATACAAGCTGCCGCAGATATCTGCTCTAAGGACTTGCATACAAGAGGTTGTGGTTAGCAGTGTAGCAATGAAGTCTGTAATGTCTTGAGATAGCGTCGGAGACTGCCGCGAAAGCTCAGTAGATGCCCACACCATTGCGAAATAGTGTGCAAACGCCGACCACGATTCAGAATGGGGTGGCGCCGCAGTATCCTGGCCCGATAAGTGACACAGCAGAGTTTCGTGCGGACGACGGACCTCTGGGTGCCCTTCAAACAAGTCTCAGAAAGATCACGTACACGCTACTTGAGCTTTCTGTGTGTGCGCAAGATGTGCATCCTCCAAAGCCTGAGGATGGCCCCCACGGTCGGGTTGCGTTAAAAGTGTGGGTCTAACATCTGGCTATTCTGCACGGAGCTCAATCTGATTGGTACGTTAGCGGTGAAGTCATATCCCAACTCTCCGAGCTCGATGCAATGAAAGATTCTTTGCGATGCCGCATCCCAATGCAAGTACTTCGGTGCGGAAATGTATTTCCTTCATCTGTATATGTACGGCCGTCTGAAATACCTGTGTATAGGGACATTGATTCAAATCGGAACCCCCACCTCGTCACGAAGGACCGAGTTGAGCGTGCGGCTGCTGAGAATCAGTTTACGAGTGGGAAGCTTGCCGCCATCGAGGTAAGACTCTTTCAGAGGGGGATTTTGGATAGCCATTCACTGCTGTCGATACTGTAGAGCTATCGGACACTGCTTGGAGCGGCGTTGCGAGAGAATTTCGCCGATCTGGAGCCGTACATGCATGAGAGTGCAGAGCCATGACAACGCCACAGTACTCGTCTGTTTATAGCCTTAATCATCCAGTTGATTACTTACTCCAGCGCCCACCGGAATGAAGCCGCGGATTTTGGATGTTCGCACACGATTGAAATCTCCCTTTTGTACGGGTGTAGTGATGCCACGGACTTGATTCATCTCCGAAATTTGGACCCAATTTGGGCCCAATTTGGGCTTGACTTGTACTTTCTATTCCTCCTTTCCAGAATTGTGTCCAACTGCTTGCACCTAATTTATCCCGAAGGAAGCAGACTTGAAGATTGGACTCAACTTGGCTGCAATAGCGATATCTCGCAATAGGGGCGATCAGTCCGCAGCAAGACTACTCGCTTCCCGTTTTCAGTTGTTCCCATGTTCATCATGACTAATGGGTCTGTCGCTGCAGAGGAAGGAGAACATCAGTGGCAATTGATGAATCCCAACCTGGTCATTGTTCAGCGCCCGAGTTGCTGAACTTTTGACCGTCTTGAGAAATAATGGCTCGGACACTGCCGAGAACGGTAGTCAGCACTCTGGAGCCCAATCAAACGGCTCAGGCGAGAAATGCCAAGGTTAGGGGTCCCGCAACAGCGCCAACACTCTCTACGGCCATCCCTCACTACTGGCGAATTCCGGTATTAATATGCTATATTATTCATTAGTATACTGTAATAGGCAATGTAACTATATTGGAGCCTACCATTGATAGATTCTTTAGAAAACGTTAAACGCTGATTGATTGTCCCCTTTCTTAACCATCGTGCTACCTCGATGGCAGACCTACTGGCCTCATATCGGGGATTGGACCACACTTCAGGTCGTTCAACGCTCTCCCATCTCCTAAATTCTGTCGTGAACGGTACTCCTATTCCTGACAAGCTTCCCTCGATCTCGACTTATTCCCTTTCTAGCGTCACCTACGGTTTGGGTTGGTGATACTCGCCCTGAACTGATTCGACTGCTCCTCGAAGATGTCGCCTTGGCCGGGAGCAGTAAAGGAAGGTTCACCTCCGGGGGTTTGTTCGCTGCTCTTACATCCCCCTTTGCCGGCATCATTGACAACCCTTCACCCAGATGTTCACCAAGCTCTTCTCGCCATCAAAACGTTGGGTCGCCATCCAGATGGATCGGCAGTCATTGTTGGCCAGTCGGTGAGTCAATGCAATCTGTGGCCGGGACCTCATCCAAACTCGTCCATCAATCAGAATCTACAAATATTAAGTACTGTAATAACCGCCAAGCAAGATCCGGACGCTTCGAACACAGCTCAGAGATGCGTCGCCAATGCCCTTTTGCTTCAAGATTCGGGTCGCGATGCATGGCTTGCTCTAGGCGGAGGAGAGAAAGCTCTGTTCACGCTGCAGGTGACATTTAATCTGATCATCCCGCATATAGTTTGCACTTATATTGTCACTTCAGGGCAATGCGACGATGGAGCAAGTTTTCCTTTCGTCACGAATCCTTTTTCTCGTGACGTTGAAACCCACTCCCTTTTTGCGCAAGGCCGTGGAGGGCCTGGGGCTCATCGACGCGCTTGCGATGGTACGCAGGTTTTTGAATTTCCCCATCGATCTTTCTGATCCAGGAACTTCAGCGTCTTGACTCATCTTTGGCTGCCCTGGTGGCGAACGAACCATTCGGCAAAGATGCTCATATCGATATTCTCAAAGTCATCTTCAATGTGATGACCCAATACTCACGAATGGTCGAGGCCCTTCCGGGAAAATCGACTCAGACCAAGCACTTGGGTGAGCTTTGGGATGACAGGTTCGAAAAGTGGGCAAATCATCCGCCTTCCACCATACTTTTTGTCGTCTCATCTATGCGGCACCTTGGATTGCAGCATTGTCAATCCTCTCATTAGATCACTTCACCTGCTCCCTCCGACATCGTCACCTCCGCTCCAAGCTCCCTTGACTCACGTGCTCCATGCATTGATCAATGTGCCAATCACAACCAAATGGTTTTCTTCTGCTCTCCCACCTCCAACTGCACTCGCTCAAACCTCCAAGCCGATCGTCATCGATACCGTCCGCCGGCTATTTGATCTGTTCAGCTTCATACTTGAGCACTACATTGCTTACGATCCTGATGATGCTGCTGTCCGCGCGAAGTGCCGCGAAGAGGGCGTTGTCCTTGATGAACTCGTTGTCTCCATTCCCATCATACTCGCACGTCTCGCCAAAGGTGATGTTTCGGCGCGATCGCGTCTCTATCATTGGATCTTACCTCAAGATCTGTGCGTCCATTCCTGCGGACCATTTTCGATATAAATAAATTGAAACGTGTTTTCAGGGACCGGTCTAAGGCGCTTGAGAAGCGTCATGACACGCTCGGGCGATGTCTTCGCTTGATGTCTTCAATACACCATCCGCATCTGAAAGAGACGATTGGGGATTTAATGTTCGCTGTGTGTGATGAAGACGGTGAGTGAGAAAAGCCACGCCAGCCTTGGGTTGTGCTCACGAAAATTTCTCGAATTTGCAGCTGCCAAACTGACGGCTCAGATCGGGTACGGAAATGCAGCCGGATTTCTCTTCAACAAGGGCATGATGGCCCCACCTGGCGAAGCCCATGATGCAAACGGCGTCCTCCTCAATCCATCACTGGTACGAATGTACAACCACGGCCCGCGGACGTAGAGATGTCGCAAGAGGAGAAGGAGAGAGAGGCCGAACGGCTCTTCGTCCTCTTTGACCGTCTGGAGAGGTCAGGCATGGGTGTTAATCCTGTGCGGAAAGCTCAGCAGGAGGGCAGGTTTGAAAATTTGCGATGATCAAATGTCAAATTTTATCTATTATATCTGGTTTGGGCTGGTCTTAATAAGACAAGACACTACAGCCTGCCCAAAGGTGGACCTCCGGTCTTGCTGTCGGCGGATTTATTCACTGTATTACGGATCTTCATTGTAGAGAAAACCGGGGAAGAAAAACTGACACAAAACTGAAGCAAAATTGGCTCACATTTGTTTGAGTTGTGGATCCGATTTTCCTTTGAGTTTTGGATCACTATGGTTTTGTTCTTGAAAAAGGGTTCCAATTCAGAGCCCTCCTGGAAAGCAGACTGAGTGATAGGCTGATTTAGTATATGGTTTGCTTGGGTTGTTCCATCAAGTACAAGGACCCCTTCATCAAGTTCCTATATTGAGGGACGGAGTGTACTCTGGACTCCATCCCAGACATCATGGTGGAAATCCCTGCGCTAGGCCCCAATTATATAATGCATTACTAAATAATCATGGAATTAAAGTAAAGCCCAATCATCTATCCTAAAAAAACAACTCTATCTGGGAAGCTGGGAAGCCACAACAATGAATGGCAACAATTTTTTTTGGCAGTGTTTGCATCAACATTTCTTTTTCCCACATACAAAGTATAAATGGTGCCTTCCTTTTTCCATACATGCATGCTGCATTCATAGACCCCCACTGAAGACATCCAGTGATTTGCAAGCAAGTTCACAGGCACCACCCCTGCCTAGTTTGGAACTGGCCAGTGATAATAGCCTCGACAAATATCGCAAAACTCAATATATTTGTACATGCGAAGACACTTGAAAAAGGAATATAAATAGCAAATAAAAACCGCGTCTATTCAGAAGCCACGACGAACGCATTGAAGTTGTAAGTTGGAACAGACCCCTCCTGGTAAGTATACCCTGAACTCTGGACATCCACTGTGTTATTTTGTCCCGGTCGCGAGACAACCGCGTGCAAGTTCCCGCCCGACTGAAGGGGAATAGAAATCTTGGAGACACCTGCAGGGAGTGAGAATGTTCGACTGTTCGATGGGCAGGTCGAAAGCGTGACGGTTGCTGGGCTGGTTAGGAGAGCTATAGCCCATAGGGTATCTGAAGTCTACAATTAGGGACGACACACGTGCGTTAACAATTGGGGAGATGCATTTTATGGGGAAACCGCTCACGAGCTCCCAGTTCGTTGGCTTAGGCACGTTATCGCTAGTTGCCACCGCATTTTTGGAATGCGGGCGAGCCCACATAACAACTTGATCTTTAGTGATTGCAGGGTAAGAGCCACTTTTGAAAGCGGCCGCGTAATACGATGTCAAAGGAAGCCAGCCTTACAGTCAAATGGGATGGTCGAGAGTAAGCAATCAAATGAATAAGAGGAGGGTATAGACCATCACGCGAACCTTGATGATCGTATCCATCTACCCATGCTTGCGAATTGGGCTGTGCACTGTGGGGTCTCACAGGACCCACATAGTGCGATTCGCCGAAGTCTAAAGCGATGGATATCATATCAGCCTCAATTGTCAATAGATAGGAAGGGAGAGACGCACCGTTCCACGTAAGAAGCTGCACAATGTCAATTGAATCACGGGCAGCAATGAGATTCTCCCATCTACGAGCATAAAGATGATCGTCTGCTAGGTATATCCACTTTGCGGCAAGGTCAAGGATAGGCAAAGCAAAGAGTAGCAGAGAATCGACCTACGTTCTTGTTGTATGTATCGGGCCCGTAGTGTGTGAAGAACCACGGAGAAACCGTTGCCATGTATACACTACCATCACTCCGCTTGCTTAGTGACGATGACGCGTTGGTGGCCACATTAGTGGTGGGAAGGCCCAGGCCAGCAAGATACTGGTTATCAGTTTCCAGAGATCCGAGAGTTTTCAGAATAGATGAGGGTAACGAGGGTACAATGCTCTGCATCATACCGAATATGGATCGGCTAATTGACGCGGCGGTAAGAGAAATAGGCCATGCGCCGTTCCACTACAGGTACATATACTGGTGAATAAACCATACAAGGGATTGGACATGCGTAGCACGGGTAGTAACGCACGTTAAGGGCTCCATTCATGATATTCCCAAGAGTGGAAAATTGTGTGGGATCCATGAAGAACGAAGGCACGAACTGCACTGGGGTTCCTGCAAAAACAGATTGCCAACCGGTGGCTACGCTTCCGGTTCCGAAGGTGCAGGAAGATCCACTGAACGTGGATGCGAACGGCTTGCCATTATAAGTGAATTGGGCGGGGTGGCTCGCATAAGTCGTGATATATTGCCGGATTGCTCCAGCATCGGAAGACGATGCACAAGGAAGTACACTCATATCAAAAGAGATGAATAATTTAAAGCTGGTGTTGGATTGCTGGGCTGCGGTGTAGGCATCGGCTACCCGTGCAGACTGCCAAGGATCACTGCCAATGTTCAACACAAAGGCGTCGCTATCATAACAGGGCAAGGGATCAATAAAGGCAGCAGGATAAATGTAGTGACACTCACATTCCAGCAGCTTGAGCTTGAGAAATGTCATCCAGCCAGTCCTGGAGGATATATGGATACGTATTTCCAACCATATGGCTAATACGGCAGTCAATACCACACGCCGATCAACAAGGATAGGGGACTCACTGTGCCACAACAAACTTGGTACGAGGGTTGACATCGCGCTTGGCGAGGCGGATAGGATAGGAAGACACAATGGACGGCATCAAGCCTGTCAAGAGGAAGAAAGAAATAAGGACAAACATGTCGAATGACCAAAAAAACGAGAGGGAGAAAGTCAAGGAGCGTGTGGGGAAATGAAAGACAAGAGACAGTCCATGAAGCAACACCTATTATAGAGACGAGACAACAATTCCTACGCCCGTTTAAAATTCGGACTGCCCATTGTTGTTTTCGGCAACACCCGCCAATTCAGTGTCAATATTAATAAGTGTGAACACAACCATTGTGTGTCCAAAGTGTATAGAAATGTACAAAGCAAAAGTGTGGGCTGAATAGATGTATAATGCGTAATGATGGGGGCCTCAAAGAATGAACAAAATGCTGGATAGTGTCAACGACCTCAAAGAATGTCTGCAGAACTGAAGCTGCTTCGCCTCCTGCGTACCGTGCGTATCGACGGGCGGCCAGACTTTGTTGCGGGCTCCACCACGGCTTTCGCATCAATCCCAGACATCCATGCGTCTTCTCCCTCCTGTCCTTGGGGAGTGTGTGGGAGGGGTTTCCCCAAAAATGTGCGCTTACTCGGCACGAGGGTGCGGGTCGGAAGACGGGAGCCTCCGGTGACGGACACAGTGGTAGGATGGATCGATGTTACAGTAGACGGGAGTGCAGGAGGTGGAGACACAGCACGGGTAATCTTGCGGGCAGGGATTTTCGAAGGGGTAGGTCGAGACTGTCGTTGAGGAGCGAGTTGCGTACCGGCACGCACTCGAGTGGGGGGTGGTTCTTCGCGTATTCGGCTTGGTGGTCTCTGACCCAAAGAAATGGGTATGATACGCGATGTGACGGCCCCCGACGAAGGCGCTGAGCCTTTCCGAGGGCTTGACGCGCCATTTTGCATACGAGTGCTCGCACGAGTTACTCGGGATGTGGTATTAGGAACTGTACGGGCCGAAGCTCTGGTAGGTGCGCCAGCCACGGCAGTCGTAGTTTTGATTGTGGTCTTCCCTGAGGGACTGACAGATCGCAGTTGCTTGGTCACAGGCGCATTTCCACGGGCAGTTGTACCATTCTTAGCCTTTTGCCCCAATACGCTGTCATCACTCGCATCACTCTCTTGGTCCTCGTCATCCTCCAACATCTCTAAAGCGATTCTCTTCCCAGTGGGCGTCTTTCGAGGTTGTCCGGGAGGAAGGAGGGCTTCGACCTCAGCAGCGGAGGTCATCGACGCAAGGGATGGCCGTGTTGGAGTCCCAGGATAGGCAGGAGGAACTGTGGGCAGGGGTTTTTCCTCGATTGGGGGTGTGACAACACGGGCTACGTCGGTGGCTATAGCTGAAGCTTGCATTTCTTTGCGTGCTTGATCTAGCGCGGCCCATTTTGCCCAGGTCAATTGTTGCTGATACAGATATTGCTAGTGACAGGTGAAATGCATAAGTGGCAATTATGGTGGCTGGGGGGCCTCTGAATACCTGTTGAGGTCCGACAACACAGCCAGGTCGAGCTATCCGCATGAATGCGATAGCTTCGTTCGCAGTAAAGTCGTATTTATAGATTAGATAGGCTGTCCCAGCAACATCAGGAACAGGAAAAACCACAGAAACAGATAATAACAACTAACCTCCTATCAAAGTACCTGTTCGTCCAAGCCCAGCCTTGCACTTGAAACCCGTTAGCATCAGATGGTCCCAACTCGGTGACAACACCTACATGTACGGCAACCACCCCGCCTGCTTCATGCACGGCTTCCGATCGAGAAATAAACTCACGAACAATCTCGTCTGTGGGGTTCGTTCCATCATCGAAATACAACTCGAGATGCTCCATCCCTCGCTCCTCAAACGTCACTTTATCATAGAGGGGATTGTTCAAACGCACGACGAGCTTGATACTTCGTTCCTCGAAATATTCCAGACAGTTCTGATATGGTTGGGGGAGCTTTCGATTGAAAGACAAGGTGCCTAATTTAGATGGTGATGCTTCAGAAGGATTCTTTTGCTGGCGAATCCAAGCTGCATCGGTGGGGCTTGCGAAAGCAATGAAACCAGGAGTGATCCAATTCCAATCTCCGTTTTCGACCTTTTCGTAATATTCATAGTCCTCGACGCTGAAGTTGTTCATGTTGATCAAGTCGTTTCGCTGAGCTTTCCAAAAGCCCCAGAGGCAGTCATGAATGCTCGTGTTGAAATCGGAACGGCCACGACCAGCGTCGCGGAAAGGCATGAATTCGAGTTCGGCGATCGGGCGGAAGGCTTCCCATGGAGGACGGCGATGGACGATAAGCTACATGTAGAACAAACCAGATTGGTCAAGGGAACCTGGGGGAGAACAATAATAGTGCAGACCACATAAAGGGCCATCAGAAGGGCCGCATTGGCCTTGCGTTTAGGGTCATTTGAGGAGTAAAGCACCAAACGATGTGATTTTAAACCCTCATCCTGTGTGGTCCTGTTGTGAGTCAGCAGCACTGGATGAGGATTTAATCAGCCAACCTCCAGGAATTCATGGAAATATATGCAAGCTCGGTAGATCATCGCTATGTTAAACGGACCCCAGTCTTCATAAAAGGACAGGTAGGTAAGCTCATCGTCGACAGTGAAATAGTAATAGGTCGCAGTCTGGGCTTCTAGTGGTGGTGGCGTATTCCTAGCATGTAAACGCAAGCGGGGGCTGAAGTACCGGGACGATTGAGATCGGAGGGGCGCGGGGCCGGGGCAGGGAATGTTGTAAAGAATAGCCTGGGCAGAAGTGCATTGGAAAGTACACCTTGGAAAGGATCACAAACACATACCTATCTGTGAATTGACAAAGAGGCTCGCAATTAAGCGTCATAACGTGTCGAGGGGGAAAGTAACGGAACTCGGATGTTGGAGATATTTCGAGTGTATAATAGGAATTTCAGCAGAATCGACTGTTGCTCCACCGTTGTAGATGGAAATACTTGTCGTGTCTCCCACAGCGTGGCTTGTGGTAGGCAGCAAACAACACACAAAAACCGACCTACACAAGACGATTCAACACCACCGGATGCAAATTCTCCAGATCAGCGACATAAAGGCAACCTAACGCAAGCACTTCTCATCTCGGAACCTGCACCGAGGACCTTACGAACACCAGAAATGTTTGAAAGTCTCTACAGATTCTCACGGTAGCCTGCAGACAACAAATCAAGATATCACTTAGGTAATCATAATATTAGTCACGAGTGTACGGCTGCGGCTCTCCCCGAGAATTCTACGCTGCCTACCTCTTTTGTGAAACACGCTGTTTGTAGGAACGTGAGAATTAGAGGACTGGGTTGTGAACATAACCAATTGGTCTCTGACTTTTTCTATTCCAGGAACTTCTCTCCACTCTCTGCTCTGGCCAGTGACCCCGGTTCCTCACGACTCCCTGCCTACGCAAGAGTTGCCAGGCTAACCGAATTATTGAGCTGGTCGTTAGCTGCTCTACCAGGATCCCACGCTCTTGTTTGGCCCCGTCTTATCGTGGATCTCTACGTCACGTCTCTTGATGTCACATACACTCTCGACATACTCGCTCAATGATCTCCGCGACTCTGTCGCATAATACACCACGCGCACTATTCATTTTCTTATATGTATTGGTAATCATTAACATGTGTCTCCGATACTGGAAAGGCCGCCGTCGTGAACATGAACACCCTGAAGCCGACCCATTCCCGACCCTCTTCTCCTATTCGACCTCATCCCGACTGCACTTTCAACATCCATGTCCATCTGGATGTCCCAATCATGGATGGTCGAGCTCTTGTCATTCCATCTACAGAGGCACAAAGACTCTGTCTTCGTCCTCTCAGGTGGCTCCGTTTTGTGACCTTCGCAGTCTCTGGCTCCAGAGGCCATCTTTCCATAACCCCTGGAGGACCACCCAGTAGACTACGATGTTGACTCCACTGCACCACTCGCCCAAACATACTATTATTTGACCAGATGGTACAAAAGAATATTTTTATTGTACACCCTCATCTCTAACTGTTTCCCCCCTTTTATCTTAGGCCCGTACCGTCCGATAGACCCCAATCGCTCTCGATGGTCGTGCTTCGGCTGCTGACCCACACTGCACGTCGCAGTTCCTTCTACGCCAACGTATCATGGACCGCGATGGCCCTCGGTTGCGTCTTTTCCCTTATTGACGCCGTCCTATGCGAAGCATCCCATCTAATTCCCTTCAGCAAGGGCAATGAGGTAGCACCCCACCTATGCTTCCTCCATTTCTTTACTAATAATAGACTTTTGCAGTACATCCACCGGATCATACAGAGTCGCATGGGATCTGTATAATGGCATACGGCCCCTGGACAGCAATTCGATATCTCAATCGACGATATCGAGAACGGTATATTCGTGTCCAGGAACTTACACAAGGCACTTGGTTCCTTGATGATCGCTTTCCTGAAAGTGCGTGCCAGCGCGTCGGGGTATGTTCTATTTAATGGATCACTTGATTCACAGACACCAAATTTCGCGATGGAAGTCGGAGACGTTCCAGCTATCCTAGTCGATCCTCTGTCCTCAATTCGTATTACAATGCAATACATTGGAGGATTTCCTACAAGAGAACCATTTCCTCTTCCGGAATTGGATGCGAAGATTGGCGGAAATGGAGCTTCGCAACCCTCAGTTCTCCTTCTAGACTACGTCTATGGCGTCGCTATCTTTCGGCGTTGGGGCAGCGTGGGGCCATACCGCCAGGTGCTGCGTGAATACGCGCAAGCAAATCTACTACCGGCATTGGAAATTATTCCACACCCTGCTACGCCATCTCAGACCTCATCGCACACTGAGCCGGATGACCCTGACGATGCAGACTTCGATCCGGACCTTTGGGAACCGGATGCGCTACAAGCGATGGATGACATGCTGCTGCTCTCCCTCCTCCTGAAGGGAGCAATTTCTGAATCACAACATGAGGCAATGCAGAAGGTGTGCGATGAAGAACAGGCAGTGAGCACTCAGAAGGTGGAGGAATGGAGGAATATTACAGTATGCTGCCTATCTTCATGCTTATCCAGGCAATGTTGACAAGACCAAACTAGGAGTGACGCACCTACCTTTGACACCCTTTTCTGTGACTCACTTTTCTTTTGCTGCCTTTTTCTTGCAATAAACAAAAGTGGTTCATTATATTTCAAGAGTGGAGGTCACAACTCACTAATTACAAAGTATCATTTGAGAATACCCCAAGGTTTATACCTTGGGGTATTCTCAAATGATACTTTGTAGTTAGTGAGTTGTGACCTCCACTCTTGAAATATAATGAACTACTTTTATTCACAAGCACTTTGCTTCTGTACCATTGAAGCTATACCCATATGGCCCTCCCATTCTCAGAATTACACCTGGCTTTCATCTCACTCCAGCTTGCAAGAGAAATTAGATGCCTGCATGCAAGCAGTTTGATGACATGGAATTCACAGGAACTAAGGCTACAGACCCAGAGTGCAGGGTCCTCAAGAGATGCAGGTAGCAATTAACCTCAACCCTGGGTCATCAATGAATTTACACTGTAGGGAACACATCCCCTGAGGGGGTAGGAGCCATGATTATGAGTCTATCATCAAGATCGAGGGTATACCGGCGTTCCAAGTTCAATCGTCAGTAAGTATACACGTACAAGAATGGTGATGACAATAGGGTAGGATACTAGGGCTCAGGAAGGTGGTTGAGCCGATGGTGCTGTAGTAGTCTTAAGATTATTGGGTCCCCAAGTGATCGGTGCTATTGGTTCTTCGCTTCAAGCATCTGAAGTTTAGCAGCCGGGTTCAGTAGCTGAGCACGGTTGCGACGCACGACAAAAAAGCTAACCTCGAGCAACAACCCAGCCACGCTGTCGACCTCCATTGGCGGTATACCGCCACATCCAGCTCCGATTAAGCGACGATACTCGGACATTCTCCCCCCAGTCCCTGCTTCAGCTTGGTACTTGACGTACTCTCTGAAACTCTCTTCCCGCTTCGCCCGGTATTCCGCTATTTGTGTTCGTAATTCTTCGCACGCATTGTCAATCTCTTCTGGTGTCTGAATGGAGTCGAGCTTATAAAGCTCCTCGAAGCGAGAGACCTCTGCTTCACCGAATGTCGCCGGAGGATGAGGTGCCGTGGTCTGCTCAAGCATTGACAGAGGTCCACCGAACCCATTCGTCGTCGTCCACGCCATTTCCTTCGCGTCTTCTTCCTTGATCCATTTCTCCCACCCGAGTTTGTACGAACTTACCATCTTTGCCAACGCCTCGTCCTCAATTTTGGAAAGATTCTGCTTCGCTTGGCTCAGATTGGCCGCTTGTTCCTTCAGAGCTAATACAGCCCGTTGGCTCTCCGCGATCTCCGCTTGGATATTCCCGAGAAGAGCATGTGCTTGGTTCAAATCCCGCTCCTTGTCCATCAGCTCGTTGTCGAAACTCGTCGCTAGACTATCGAGAAGATTCGCCATATCGCTCGTAGCTTTGCCGCTGGCACGCTGGGCGATAGTTGAGTGGTGCAGCCGTGGGTAATTAGCTGTCGCTCCACTTCGCACGTTCAGTGCCTGTGAACGCATGATAGGGGAAGATCGGAAGCGTTCGTCCTCGAGGATATAATCTTCACAAGTCTTGCCATCCCGATTCGGTATCTTTGGATCTGCGCCGTGGTCGATAAGGAGCTTGACGAGCCGTTTACTTCGACAACGCGCGGCCATCGTCAGGGCCGTTTCGCCATCCTCATCCTGGAAGTTAATGATATCTGCGAGTTCCTGAGGGAAATCAGCTAATCGCCCAAGTAATGTTTCCATATAATAGCGCGCTGCATGCGTTTTGCCCTTTCCATGGCGACGTCGACGATATGATGGAATACAGTGCGGTTGAAATGGTCGATATGAGGGTGATCGGTGTAGAAGCTCGTAGAGTTCGGGGAATTTCCGTACATCGTAATTATTGGCAAACATGACACTTCGCATAAGAGCAGTTTGCCCCGCCTTGTTGACCTTGAATATATCTGCACCAGCAGTTAGAAGGAGTTTTACGACGCGCGTACGCCCCATGGCACAGCTCCAATGAAGTGGTGTGTGCCCGTCCTCATCGATAGTGATGTTGGGGTCAAAATCAGCAGGTGGATTGATAAGTAAATTCGGTATTTTGTTGGTATCTGAAATAAAGTACTCGAGAATGATGTCTCCATATTTCGCAGGATCGGTTTCTTCGGTTCAAGATTGCTGTATCGTGAATGGGACCAGCATCAATTTCGAACGATGGATCGAGTTTACGTTTGCGAGAACGTCCGTTTCTAGGAATAGATCCCGGCTCAGGCTGAGCCTCATTATCAGAATCGTAACGTGAGCTGGCGAGAGGGGATGGAGTTCGGGAACTGGAAGATACGTCGGAGGGGGATGAAGTCATAGAACCATCTGCCGATCCAAGGGGAGTGGATACACGAGAGTACTCTGTTGGCGTGCCAGTTGCATATGAACCACGTTTGTTTCCTCGGGTCGCTATCGAGGATGGACCCTCTCCGGCATCCTTGCGTTTGGGTCGCGACGGAGCTGCCGATATATATGTTTGGGGGCCAGCGGGGGCTTGTCAGCGCCGGCTGAAAGTCAATCAAAGGTCTGAGGAGTGGTTCGATATTATATTGGCGTGCAAGAGCCAGGCCACGCTCCAAGGGCACCCAAGTGCCTGTGTTGCATAAGGAGGGGCACAACGTTCAGGAGTAATGAGATATGGCTCACCTTGGTACTTGCCATAACCTCCCTGGACCTTCTCGTGGTCTGCTTTTTGGACCTCACGCTCGAGTACACGAGTTCGCTGTGGTTTATCGAAACCCGCGACTTTGAGTATCTGGGTAGCATTTAACCACGAGTCGGAGCGCCTGCGCATCACGGCCACAGATTTACATATCCTAGGTCACGAAAATGAGCGCATAATCAACGAGGAAGAAAGCGCGGCTGAATACATCTCATAAACCGGCACGCCACTATACGTCGCCTAGGACACGTTCGTAAGCGTGGAATAATTGTAAGAGAGAGCGGACACGTCGATACCTTGAATATCTGTGGGTTGGAGCCCGTCATCTTAATGGTTGGCGCGAGACGTGGGCGCGCCCCCTCGACGCGCTGAGGTCCTCGTACTTTCAACTCCGCTCCGCACTCCGACATTTCCGATAATTCCACAGCCACAGGATCAAAGACAATACTGGTTCCAGCCAAGTACATACGTACAGTACTACTGGAAACACAAAGTTGAAGTTGATGCAACAAAAGGGATCAAGAAGATTTTGTGTATTTATGCACACACTCGAAAAACCAACGGAGATCTTCCGGATCAACACCGGGCGTTATTCCGTGGCCTAGATTGAAGATATGACCTGTAGATTTCCCCCCAACCTTGAATGCCTCGGCCGTGCGCTTGACCTCACGCTCGATCGCATCGCGTCCACCGTACAGCACGTTCGGATCAACGTTGCCCTGTAGTGCAACCTTGCCATTGGCCAACTCTCTCGCCACGACAGGATCCACAAGCCAATCGAGCCCGAGAACATCCCAGCCGCTACTCGACGCCAGTGTAGCAATTGCATGATTCGCGCCCTTGGCGAAGAGTAAGAGTGGCACATCTTTAATATTCGCCGCGGCAAGCCGAGCTCGAACACCAGACGCAATGCTTTGATATGTCGGTGCAGCAAATTCGGCGAAATCACGAGGGGACAGTTCGGCTGCCCAGGTATCAAATAATTGCACCAACTGCCAAGTACACATGCAAGGGTCAGGATTGTTGATTCACAGGTACGATATGACAGAATAAGCACCTGCGCCCCAGCCTTAATTTGGCCAACAAGATAATCAACGCAGACGTCGGCGATACGGTGAAGAAGATCTTTAGATTCGGTGGGATATTTGAAGAGCCATGTCTTCGCTTTTGTAAATGTTTTGCTCCCTCCACCCTCGATCATGTACGCCATCAACGTCCACGGTGCTCCACTGAACCCGATAAGCGGTACTTGTCCCTTTAGTTCGTGACGAGTGAGCGTAATAGCGTCGAAGACGTATCCAAGCTCCTTGGCCACGTCAACGTGGGAAGCGAGACGGCTAAGATGGCTAGGATCCACCAAGGGCTGCGGCAGGACTGGACCGTGTCCAGGATCCATGATCACTTCCAAACCCATCGCCTGTGGTATGACCAAGATATCGGAGAAAATGATAGCTGCATCCAATAGTCCAGCATACCTACGGATCGGCTGCAGTGTAACTTCGCACGCCAGCTTGGGCGTCCGACAGACATGGAAGAACTCGTTTTCTTTGCGAACTTCGCGGAATTCTGAGGTAAAAGGGTTAACAAGAAAAAAAATTACACCGTGCACCCTTTTGTACCTGGAAGGTAGCGACCAGCCTGTCGCATGACCCATACAGGCGCTCGCTCTGTTTCTTCACCTGCTCATTGCCAGTCAATTCACGTCCCAGCGAGCTCCGCACAACCAACCGTACCTCTAGCCGCTCGAATTATCAGGTCATTTTGCAGCTCAGGAAACTCAACCATCAGGAATCCAAGTATCGTCATAAATAGCGTACACGTGCAGATTAGTCATCGCCAAACAACGCCTCCTGCATCCGGGCAAGATCCTCCTCAACCTCCTTCACCATGGTACTCGACGAGCTGACCAGAGTCGTCCTTGACGAGGTCGTTATTGCATCTTCTGCAGTCGGGGACAGTGTCGGAGATGCTGGCTCGTCATTCTGGTCCTTCGATAGCAGAGGCACCTCAGGATTGAGGACAAGGTTTTCTAGAGGTGCTGCACCGGCCGTCTGGACCGCAGCGGAGTCATCCTCTTCTGGAGTCATCAGGTCTTCTGGTTCAGGGGGCAAGACCACAGGAATATCATTTGCAGCCATTGCAGCCCCAGCTGTGAGCGACAGGCCCCCCTCGATCGATTGCGGCGGCACGGGTGCAGGCTTCGACTCGACACTGTTGACTTGCTCCGCGACCTTTTGTTCAAAGACATTGTGGCCAGGTGCAGCTGCCGCGCCTCTCAGGCCTTCTGTAGTCTTCATGGCATCCGCAACCACCTTCTCAGCAGCCATAGGATCATCTACCACAACCGCCTGGCGACCGTCTTGCCCACCGATGGTGGCGACAGGCACCTTGTCTAGAGTAGAAAGTATTGCTCCCTTTTCATGATATTGCGAATACTACGGGTGATCGAAATCATAAGCACTGCAAGGGAACAGGTCAATAACTCACACGTACCTCATGATGGAAGTCGTTGCTATAAAGATATCAAGCACCCATTAGAGCATCTCGAATATGTCAAAATATACACCCCTACTCACCAAGAGAAATCCCAAGTTTTGAGCCATTCGGCGCGCTGGCACTGACCTCGAGTCCATTGGCCACCATATATCAGAGGAGAGAAGTGGGTAAAGTTATAAATAGCGACGATAGCCAGTATCGCAGCCAGCTGAAGTCGAACCTGAGGCCTCAGAGTCGCAGTCACGAGATCAAAAATACCACAAGAGACCAGGATAGCAAAGTAAAGAGCGGGGAAGTAATGGTGAAGGAAAAGCTGACGTTGCATGAGGAAGAAAGGGAAGTAATGTAGAGCCCAACCTATGACCAAAAGGCTGCAAATGGAGTCATATTTGACGACGCGACCTGCGAATATGTTATTAGCGTTGTGTTGATAGGTTCAGCCACAAACCCACTATGATTAAAATCCTGATAGCCTCGTTTCTCCCGAAGCACAAGCACCACGCGGACCACGGCGTACAAGACGACGGAAGCCGTACTGAGCCACCAAATAAAGGGATTACCAAGCAGGTAAATTTGCCTATGGTCTTTAACCCAGAAATTCTAGGGGAGAAATAATAATTAATTCGCGGGGAGTCCCCATCATTCCCGAGACTCACAATCCCCCGACGAAGGATAGGCCACGTATACGGGCGAGAATCGAAGACGTGTCGGTCAGTGAGCCCTGCATTCGTCGTCCACATGACTTGTTGCAACTCCCAGAACTTTCCAAAGAAACCAGGAAGTTCATAGTTCACCCGTTCATCCCCAGGATGCACTATAAAGTAAATCAGTGGGCAACATGGTGTGCGTGCGAGAAACCACCCACACTGTGGATGGGTATTTGTCTCCATATACCATAGTGAATTAGGTTTCACGGCATTAGTATTGCATGTAACCTCCTGCTGTTCGAATCCCCACTCAGGAAGCTTAACTTTGTGTGAGAAGAGATAGCATCCGGTCAACGTATGTCGAAGTCGAAATACGGTATGTAGTGTCCTGAGGCGCCTGGATGACTCTCGGTCGTGCTTATCCCCTTCTTCGATTTCGACAGCCCAATTATCATTCGCGTCACCGATGAATCCCGGGAAACCGTAGCCAGAAACCTCATTCTGGAAATCAACATCCGAGACTGGGGGACGGATATTGTGCGAATGCAGACGCTTTTCGGTAGGAAGATGTTGAAGCCGGATAATCATCCCGTGCTTGACGTATGTTAAAGGAGCCGTCGCGTAATCCGGCTCGGCGATACCTTCCTCTGTTGCGTTCAAAATGCGCCACACATTGTTTTCATCCCGATGAGGATATAGAGTGACTTGCTGCTCTAAAGATGAGAGAGGATGAGATAGAGGCGATCGTGTTTTTGGACGTGAACATACGAGCGCTTCCAGCAGGATACGAATGAAGGTGGGAGTGGAGATAACCTCCCTGTGTGTTGAGATGGCGCATAGTAATCTCAGAACCGAGTGCAATATCTGCGAGTCCGACTTCAGCCCTACATCCAAAGGGTAAGACGATAGGCACTCACCGGCAAAGGTATCCTCCATCCCTCGGCCACCCAACGTATGCTGGAAGGGTGAACTCATGAAACCATCCCCATCGCCGGAGTTCTGGAGAATTTGGAAGTGGATAGCGAACATGCTCATATAAAAGAATACCGGAACGACGATCAAACAGAGCGCCCGGGCCAGGAAATGCTTGATGAAGAGACGTGGTGGCACTCGGAGGTCACCCAGAAGCCGCCATAACTGTCGAATGGTGTCGACCCCCACCGTGGCAATAGTGAAGAGTCCTACCCACTTGCAGCTGACGACCGCTCCGAGAGAGAGACCCGTCAATGTGAGCCACAGCCACCATTGTTCCGTAAAGGCACGACTCCGGTCGCGGTCTTCATTGGAGAAGGCGACCCAGAAGAAAAGAGTGAGAGCAGTAAAGAAAATAAGAGGGGAATCTAGAAGGATGTGTCGGGACTGGGTAATATATCCATTCTCGAAGAGAATGAAGATGGACCCTAGGAGGGCGGTTGTGGCGCCGCAGTCGAGTTCACGCAGAGTGAGATATGCCAACGGAACCACAGCTACGCCCATTAGGGCAGGTAATAACCGCATACTCGTATATGGCGTGTTTTCATAAACTCTGCAAACAGATCATTGCATGAGCCAGGGGATTGCGCCAAGTTGCACAATAAGCTTACTTTGCAATATCCTTGAAGTCAAATTCGCCATCGAATCCCCTCACAAAAGCGACTAGAGTGATAAGGAGCTTGGCAAGTGGAGGGTGCACGTCGACATAGTACTGAGTTTTGATATACTTTGAAGCAAATTTCCCAAAATGAACCTCATCGAATCTGCAGCAAAATCAGACAGTTGAAGAAAGTGGAGATAAACTGGTGGCCTACACGACACTATCCGGGTGTGAGATGCGGAAGAGTCTGACACCCAGTGCAACCAAGACCACCAGCGCCAGCAATTTCCATTCAGCAGGTCGAATCCTCAACCCGGCAGATGGATGTGCTCGTCTCAGATCCCCACTGATAGCAGTAGCTCTCTTTTCGTCAGCATCGACGTAGCCTTGTGGACGAGACGGAAATCGTTGCCTAGGCGGTGATGCGGCTCGTCGGGGCAGCATAGGATTCGAGTATCACGTTCGTGATGATGGCTCCCCTTCCGTCCAGGTATTCAAAGATGAACTGATACCACCTAGTTGGTTTATTGGAGCAGACGAATTTTGTGTAGCTGTCAACTGCGGACTAAATTAAATTTGCTGTACAGTATATGTATATACAATACACAACATCCAATTCCCAATCTCGAACCTGGAACTTGTGGAAGAAAGCACCTCACGAAGAGGGCAGATTTGAAAAATTAGGATCAAAGACCTATGCGAATAGCACAAGGGTCGCTGGACCAAGTCCTCGCCTTGTAAGCGTCGGCGGCACGATCAATTGTGGTGCCGAGGGCCGTAGCACCCCGGGTCTAGCAACATAAATTGCCCCTCTCTCTCGCCAGACACTTGTGCGAGACACAACCTTCTTGCCCCATCGTACTTCTCGCGCTACCCCAAAGGGGGCTGCGCAAGGTTCCGCCATCCCCCAAGTCACCCGTCGTCCTCTGCCGGCATCACCTGTAGACACCAAAGTCACGCAGAAGGTGCAGTGCCAGTTGAATACGCAAAGCGACGGCTCCCTCTCGAGCGCATGAGACACGTCTCGTAACCTGCCTTTCTGTTCTGAACAGCCCAGACGAAAAAAAAACTGGAGATGCTATAACCTGTCGACAGCCATGTTCCCAAGTGCTTCGTCCATCCTCCCTCAAGATCAGAGGTTCATCCTTGGTACACATCGATGCTACAATCTGACCGTTTGTCTCCAAGGTGCCGGCATCAAGGGTTGCATTTCCGAGATCATCCCATGCAGAGACCGCACCGACACAGGGCCGTATGCGAAGACGCACACAAGCACGCGAGAACGAGTCTCTCGTGCAGCGGCGTACAAGATTCTTTCGACTCTTGAGCTGTTTCCCGCAGGAGCTGCACGCTCATGTGCATCCGGACCGGAGGCAATGCGAGACAATAGGTTTTCGAGAGCAGGCGGGACTGCAAACATCAGATGGACCGAAAGGCGAATTGATGCATGAGATCCTCGGAGCAAGAAGATAACACTTGGTACGACGGTTTTCATGACCAGGGTTTGGGAAGCTGAAAGGGTGGCAAACAATTTGGAGCAGTCTATGGGCTGGAGGTATGAAAGAGAAACAGTTCTAGCGCTGCATCGGACGAGTTCTGCTGCATTTGAATGTCGAACAGAGTGTCAGCGAGTCTGGGTTATTAAAGAGATGAGAAGGATAATCATCAGCACGTATCAGCAGAGAAAGCTGATCCTCCCGTATAGAGGAGCCAAACGAGACATGTCGCCATTGCTGGTGACGAGGAGCCTTCGCACAGCCAGGCTCCGATCAGGGGAAAAGGAAGATAGAAAGGTAAAGCGAAGAAGCGGGTACTTTCGTCCCCACGATAAAACACCATCAACACACGAAACGCGTGATCGGGCCACCACTAGGGGGCGAGCATAAGTTCTGTCATGCATCCCGCGCAATAACGGCCTCGTCCTCGCTCGACCCTCAAAAACCACAAGCTTGCGTCACGAGCGCCGCCACCTTCCTTTGCGTTCTCCTTCAGAGGACATGTACTGCGCCCAAAATCCAATCCTCGAAGGACCAAAAGCCAAGAGAAACTTCGCTGTTACGAGTCCCTTATCCATGAACAACATCAGTCGTCCGGATGACTCACGGCCGCGATGCATCTCGCAAACAAACGCCGCGGAGGAATGATGTGCTAGACGCAGGACCCTGTTCGGATGCTCTTCTCGACTTGCGAGAGATACGGCGGTCCAGGGAAGACTGCACTATTAGGGCTTTCTGGGTGTGCAGAGAACTCGTCCAGGTCTCCACAATGAACGAGATATGGACAGAGTGAACTTGTAAAGCAAAGTTCTGGTTCGACTACCACAGACCCCAGTCCCTTGGAAGGAAAAACGATCCGTGGGGATGCCTCTCACCCTAATTGTGTCGGAGGGCGCACCTCTAGTACACGTACCCAGAACAGGTCGTACCAAGTACATCGACGATCCCGAACTTATCGCGGGACCCTCCAACAAGGATACCGAAAATTTGACGCCAAGAATACGCGCTTGCCGGCTCCCAACCGGATTCCGCGCTGCCGGCGCAGAATGGGCGAGGCATGTCAAGGGTAATCGGTTCGGGGCGCTGAGTGAACGGCCCCCCATCGAGGCGGGTTACACAAGTAGGGATCTATACGATACATCGGCACATGGACGACTTTTTCTGGATATACGTATGTACTTTCCGGAGGCGCGGATGTCGAATCTGACATGGGGTCACGGAGGTAAGGGAGATGCGCGCTTCCGCATCGAAGGAACTGGAATGCAATGATGAAGACCACATGGACAGTCTCTTTAGGGGCAGCGCCTGATCGAAAGCCGGAACAACGCGTCCCTCGAGATTCGTTCGATCCCGGTCATGGACTATTGCCTCGAGCATGTCTTGAATCCATACGACATAATGCATAAATAATTGGGTTGGTGGTTGCCCCAAAACCGAAGTTTCAGGGCGGCAGGAGGCGGAATTGGGCCCGCAGGAGAGGTGGGGTGGTACATGCGCTCGAAGGAGCGCTGGGGCGTTACGGCGAACGGAAGGACGGCGGTGACACCTGACGTTTGGAATGCTGATAAAATATAAGGGGGGAACCTTTGACACGTTTTAACGCGAGGGCAGTCCTTCAGATCGTTCTGCACGCCACGCAGCGTTCTGGACCAGGTGGGGCGAAGAAGCACAATGGGAGGTAGAGCCGGGAAGTTCCGTTTCGTGTTTTCTGACCATTCTAGCTGAGATCAGCACTGTCTCACCCTCCCCTCTCATTAAGGAGCAAATGGTGATAAATATTTTTCAATCCCCCGGACTTCCCCATTATATCGTCAGCATACTTTCAAGCAGTGGAGAACACTGTAATTTCATGAAGTAACAACATTCTTCGTTACCCTTGAAAGTGCTATTTACTCATCAAGTGCATGTGACGTGGATTTGGCCACTCCTGTCTGATCCCCAGCATCACAACAATCGGCAGGGTTTTGCGATTTCTGAAAGATTCTGGCCGGAAGGGAACACGAATATTGCACGAATATTGCTGGCACTGTACTTCATAAAATAATTACGAAAGTAGAGCCCTGACAGGATTTGATCGTGCAGTATGCAGACTTCGACTGGTTCTGTTTGTGGTGCCGCGTCGCTACACTAGGTTGCTCCTATGGACCGACAAAAAACCAGTATCTTTTCTGGTGAAGATTTCTAGTACTGTAGTGATATTTATGAACTGCCATACAGAAAGCATGAATATTGGTTTTATTTTCAATACGCGCTTAACGAGGGGAGGCAGTTACACCATGTAGCACAGCATTGTGAAAGACAAACTACGGTCCATACGTGCTACTCCTATAATCATTCTCTGCGGAGAATAATTAGTGTTGGCACGAAATTCGACTATTATTGCCATCCTACATTTGTACCTTGATCATGCCCCTTCGAGCCCAGGATCAGAGGATATTCATTCAGGGGGATCTGATAAACTCGATTCCGAATCGGAGTCTTCCAAACCTGAGATAACAGGAGGAAAGCCATTTGGGTTGGTATTCCCTCCAAATTTGGCCGTATGCTCCGAGACGAGCGTGGTGGTGGTGGAATGGGCGATGAGTGCGACGGTGACGATCGAGAAGCATGGATTTGTGGATTCGAATCCTTCGGAGAGTCCTTGATTGACACAGGTGCATCTGGTCCCACCAAATGAGGTCGCTATCAATGAAGATTGTGCGGTGCTCACCTTTAACGGCAGTGTTTTCTGCCGACAAGCTGGTATCAAGTGCCATAGGCCCTAATTCCTGACAAGCAGCTCGAGCTTCGAATGAGTTTCCTATTGTTCTCACAAACAGCGCATAGATATCAATTACCGAACTGGGGGGTCTGTGAATCAGAACGTTGTCTTCTACAGTGCTCCTCAGTGGTTGTTGTGGCACCGACACCTTTGCTCCTGAAAGGAAGGGTGGTCATGACACGCTCCAGTAGCTCGAAGAGGGCACAGAAGAGATGGAGATACCATTGTCGTGAGGACGATTTGTGTCGTAGTCATAGGCGCTTTCAGGAGTGAGTGACTCTTGGGATTGTGACGTAAAAGGAGCGTGTGCAAACACCATCGAATCAGCGTCGCCATGGATAAGACCAGTAGTGTGGTCTATTACTCCTGTGGCACTCCCTTCGACAGGGATCGCGACACCGTTCTGTATGCTAAATGGGTCGGGATGTATATTCCCATTGGCCAGAGTTTGGTGGTTGGGTTCTACTCCATTAGCCTCTGGCTCCGGTGATGTCTGGTCTCGCTTGTCTGGTTCGGGGGGATTTATTATATTTAAAACCTCGTGGGCGATGTTGCGTAGGAACGCGTCGTCCTTTAAACTGTCTGACATAGCCATCATGGCACGATCCACAACAGGAAACCTATCGTGGTATGTATCAAGAGAGCATAAGACAGTATATCCAAGTAAATGCACCTGTCCAAGTCATTCATAATTGTTCCCAGGAGGGCATCTTGGCCCTGGCGAACGAAGTGCGCATGATCCACTTTCTGGAGGGCATCGGATGCGATTTGATCAACTCTGCGAGTTAACGTGGCGCTATGATCCTAGAAATACATGTATTTATTTTCCGCATCCGTGGCGTTGCAAAGAAATGCTTGAATACACTGGCAAGAAACGATTCCATAGCTTCCCTACGCAATCTATCAAACTTCCCTGATCGCTTATATTCCTCCACCAATTCTTTGGGGGTCATTTTCGGGGGCATAGCTTGTTCAGGTCGTAGTCAAGGCCAGCAAGAGGCACCAGAGGGGAGGCACCAGGGTAGAGTCTAGCTCCAAGGATGTAACATTGGTGGTCCGGGAATTCCCGAGTTCAGTTTTAGTCCGCCTCGTAGTCACGGTCATGTCAGTGAACATCTATAGCGATGAGGTGCGGTGCCTTTTTTTGCATGTCTAACCGTTCTAGCTGATGATTTTCGCGTCCCTTCAAAGGCTACGGGTTCGTGAACCCCTTGTTCGAGAGAATTCAGTCTGACGAACTTGTCATAGAGGAACGTGCCGAATCTGCGCGCCTTTCGAGCTTTGTAGGCGGTATCGCCGTAGGGGACGTCGTGAAATCAACGCTGGGTCCAAAAGGAATGAACAAGATCCTTCAATCTTCCGCTTCAGGGGACGTCAATGTCACCAATGACGGCGCCACTATTTTGAAATCAATTCACATCGACAATGCAGCAGCTAAAATTCTTGTCAACATTTCCAAAGTTCAAGATGACGAAATAGGAGATGGAACGACGAGCGTCTGCGTGTTAGCTGCTGAGCTGCTCCGTGAGGCGGAGAAATTGATAATGACAAAAGTACACCCCCAAACTATTGTGGATGGGTACCGTATTGGGAGTACAGCAGCTCTAGAAGCACTCAAATTAGCGGCCATTGATCATGGGTGTGTTATCTAAATCGTTCGCCAGGATTACTTCTCATGATTCGTTTGTAGTTCGGATCCTACAAGATTCCGCGATGACCTTTTCAATATTGCTCGGACAACCTTGTCTTCCAAAGTTCTTTCGCAAGATAAGGACTACTTTGCAAATCTTGCTGTTGATGCTGTTTTGCGCTTGCAAGTGAGTTAATTCTAGTGCATGTCTGGATTGCGTGTTATAACATTTGTCAGGGTTCAACCGATCTAGAACACATCCAGATCATCAAGAAAGTTGGGGGGAAGTTGACCGATTCATATCTTGATGAAGGTGGTTCCAAAACTTTGGCCCGCGGTGGCCGCCACTCATCACCTTCTGTGTTTCAGGATTTATTTTAGATAAACAAATAGGGACAAACTGCCCTAAACGCATCGAAAACGCCAAAATCCTCATCGCCAATACTTGTGAGCTCTCGAAATCCTAGTCATGTTCTCTATCGCAATCTAACCGACGCCCACACTAGCAATGGACACGGACAAAATCAAGATCTTCGGCGCTCGTGTCAAAGTGGACGGGACAGGGAAGTTGGCCGAACTTGAGCGTGCCGAGAAGGTTCGTCAGGCAGCCTCGTTCAGATCTGTGTAAGATGCCTTAACACTACTACAGGAGAAAATGAAGGCCAAGGTCGAGGCCATCGCCTCGCATGGTATCACTTGCTTTGTGAACAGGCAGCTCATTTACAACTACCCCGAGTCCCTCCTATCCGAGAAAGGCATCATGTGCATCGAGCATGCGGATTTCGAAGGCGTTGAACGATTGTCCCTCGTCACCGGCGGCGAAATCGCAAGCACATTTGACAGACCTGATCTTGTGAAGCTTGGGCACTGCGATCTCATTGAGGAGATCATGATTGGAGAGGATAAGGTATGTCAAATATTCTCGTTGTCCTAATTTTCTATCGCGACATGTCCTCACTACTGTTTGTGATATAGCTTATCAAGTTCTCGGGCGTTGCAGCTGGTCAAGCGTGCACAGTTGTGTTGCGAGGGTCGACGAATCAAATGGTGGACGAGGCAGAGCGCTCCTTGCATGACGCCCTTTCTGTCCTTTCACAGACTGTGAAGGAAACCCGGATAGTGCTGGGTGGCGGCTGCTCCGAAATGCTCATGAGCAATGCAGCCGAAGAGGCAGCGAGGAAAGTATCTGGCAAGAAGGCTATTGCCGTGGAGGCTTTCGCAAGGGCTTTACGGCAGGTTAGTATCCATATCCTTTTTCAGTGATGAGTTGCAACTCTAGGCCAATTCCCGACGTCACAGATTCCTGTCATCCTCGCGGATAACGCTGGGTTTGACTCTTCCGATCTGACTGCTCGATTACGAGCAGCGCATTACGAGGGCCGCTCAGACTCCGGACTGGGTAAGTATCCTTTTTTCCCCTGCACTCTCGACCCGAGGGTTAACATCATCGTTCTGTGCTAGACATGGACCTCGGGACAATTGCGTCCATGAAAACTTTGGGAATCACGGAGAGCTACAAGCTCAAAAGGCAGGTGGTCCTGAGCGCCAGCGAGGCGGCAGAAATGATCGTACGGTGCGTCCACGCAGGGTCCGTCCCCAGTGCATCATAATAATACTTACATTTGTTGGGTTTGGTGGTGATCCAGAGTCGATACGATCTTGCGTTCTGCCCCAAGGAAACGCGAGGGTGTCTAGTTCTTTCATTCGCGCACACTTTGTACAATTCACTTAATGAGACATGGAAGGCCCCATCTAATCGTTGCGATCTTAATGATAATGGCGTGCATCACTTCTTGCAACACGTCGTTGCCCCACACACACGGCGTCTAGAATTGGGGCAAGCCCAAGGCAAAAACAGAATCTACTCCCGAGGAAAGGCATCACACGCGTGTCTAAGAAACACTTCACAAGAAGCCACCAGGCAACTCCTGGGGAAAATGACAAACAAAAAAAATCACTTGGCATTGTGAGAGAGATCGCCAACGGGTTGGGACTCGGCCGGGCGCTCTGCGTATTCCAACATAGCCTTGATATGTTCGCGGCGAAGCCAACGATCCTCAGGGGTCACATACCAAGTCACGATCGCAATGAGCGTAACCGCGCCGAAAATAACCCCAGCCTACGCACAGTATTGGATCGTGAGTTAGGCAAGGCACTGATCCAAGACAGATAAAACGTGAATACGGACGAAGTTGAGTGTCTGCGCAGTTACCGGAAACGTGAAGGGCGACACGTAGACCTGAAGATAAAACAATGATGAGGCACCAGCAGGCCAAACTAGTGCCAAACCAAACTAACCGCAACAAGGAATCCATTCCAAAGAACGGCAGAGATGTAGAAGGGGATTTTGAATTTGCCTAGGCCAAATCGCGAGCTCTTGAAGTCGTACGGAGTTTGGGTCAACCGGAGTAATGCGATGAGCCCATAGGCCGCGACAGTTGGGACACCTCCGGCGGAGATGAGAGAGGTAAACGCAACGGAGCTGGGGAGGATCGTGCAGAGGAGGAGCACACCGAATACACCCATGACGGTGACAGCATTCTGGGGCTGACCCTGGGCGGTGACTTGTCCAACCCAATGAGAGCCGGGAAGAACTCCATCCCGAGCGATGGCAAATATAAGGCGAGATGCTGCAAGAATCGCAATGCTGGTATTCTGGCGGAGGGTGTAAGTAATGACATCCTGAACGATGGAAGCACAAGTAGACCAACAAGAACGAGGCCGAGAACAGCAATGACAGTCATTACCACCGCTCCACCTTTACCCAAGGCAAGCGCATATATCTGGACGAATGGCTGTGGTGCACCTAGAGTGAGCCACAGATCGATAGGCGGGGTGCAAAAGAGGAAGAGGATGATCGTTATGAACGACAGGATCCCCGTGGCAATGGCACTGCTAAGGATGCCACGTGCGGCAACGACGCTAGCATTTTTGGTCTCTTCGGCAATATGGCCAGATGCATCAAATCCTACGAGAGTCCCGGAGGTGAAAAGGAAAGAGAGCATCCAGTTCCAGACAGGAGGGGCACCAGTGCCATTGTCTAGGTAGGGACTTTATTAATAAGGACAACGCAGGTGCAGAAAGTAACTGACTAGTTGTCAAGAAGGCATCATGGGCGGACCTAAAACCGTATGACTTTGAGACGCCGATCGGGAGCCATATCATGTTGAGAAGAAAATCGACGGCCATCACGCCCAGTGTGAACTTGAACACATTGGAGTACCAGCGGGCTATTGACATTTCATGATAAGCAAGCGTATAGTGAAGCAATTGAACGACTCACGGGGAAGAAAGTTCATGGAAATTGAAATGAGAAATATTCCTTCAGAGACGGCCCAGACAATTGCGCGCCATTTGATATTTCCGTTATTGATCCCACCAGAGATGTCGATATCAAAGACAGGTAAGAGCGAAACCAAGTAGTTTGCAGTAGTCTTGAATTTATATAATAAGGATGTGTCAGAGGCTTTGGGGACTGGATTCCAGCGCGTACCTGACTGTTTCCAGCAGCAAAGGTCATCCAAGCGGTAGCAGTCCAGAAGGAAACGATAAAGGCGATGAATCGTGCATATTTTGGACCTGCAGCCTCTGCAGCCCATATGTAAATGGACCCGCTGAGTGGGAGGGCAGAGCAAATCTCCGCCAGCACGGCAGCGCTTATCCACATAAATATCATCGTGATGACGTAAGAGGACCTAAGGGGGAAAAATACATGAACAGTGGCCAGTTGCCATGGGCTTCGGGCCCACCACATGGCCGCCGGGCCGCCGGCAAGTATGCCGAGGAAGAAAACGGATCTGGCAACCAATCATTGCCTAAAACGGCACGTATTGTACGCAGCGAACGGGCGCACCGGACTCCGCCAATGAAATCCAGAGCGCAAAAGCTAGCGGCGAAGCTCTCCAGTTGATGCCATGTTCGATGCAGAGACTGTAAAGGATGCAAGAATGAGAAGTTGAAGTGGAACTGAGAGGTACGACGGCCACCTTTTTATATCCCAGAGAATTCTTCAACACGAAACAAATAAAAGGGGTCAGTACAAGAACAATCGAGCCCCGCTCAACCGTCAGTTGAACGGGACAAGATGTGTGGGCGACACGATTGGCTTCCCTCCGCAGATTTCGATCTGATCAGGTAACTCGCGGTATGATCTCAATCCCGCACTGCTTGCTCCTGGCGACAAGATCTCCCCGCCCGAGAAAAGGGGGAGGCCATCACCGGAGGGTTGCACGCAAGGATACCCGCAGCCAAACCTCGTGCACTTCACAGAAGGAGGATGACGTTACCGATCGCACTATTCCTGCGTTCAAGGCCATCCATCGTGCTCCTCATAGACGCGGAAAGATTACCAGTTGCACTTCGTCGAAATCCACGGATGATGCTGGTGTCGAAACCATCTTGACGGTAGAAGGGGAGAGCGTGTGTATGTGTATGTGTGTGATTCCGGATTTATATACCGCAAGCGGAGGGAGAGTGTCACAAGTGACATCCGTTGCAGTACATTCCCGTAGTTCGCGTTTAGAGTGACTCCAGCCCAACTTGGCTTCGAGTCAAATTTAGGGCACAATAAGTATTGGAATCATGCACATCAAGCTTAGTCCCACCCCAGCTTTCCATCGCCATCAATCCGTCAAGGCAAGGCAAGTTCCTGCCATCTCCTTACGCCCTTCAATTGGCCTGCCATTGATGACCTTAAGCCTCTCGATAAGAAAACCCATTTCCAGTCATTGCTGATCTCGGCCCCGATTAGGTTCGGAGTGGGGTTCAGAAAACTGGTGTGACCTATGACTGGGGCTTACAAGGGCAGGAACGCGAGCCTCTAGCCCAAGCTCCTACTTGTCGGTGTTGCATGAATCCATAAGTACAAACAGTTGATCCAGAACACTTTTGCGGCAATATATTAATGCATACACTACAGTCGATTTAGTCAAGACTTCGGAGATATGCCGAAGTCAACGAAAGTCGTCGCCCGAAGTCAAGCCGAAGTCGGCTTGCAGTTTCCTACTATTCCCATACTGTGCCTACTCCTTCAGGGCCGGGCTGCCCTCGGCTAAGCATTATTTCCGCAACTCCGCTTGATGTGCTCGCTTCCCGGACAGGGTGCTTCGGGGCGACTTCTGGGTGACTCGACCCGACTTCCAACACCACTCTCGCCAATATGGTATCACCAGGAGACACAAGTTAACTAGATGTGGATAACCGGTGAATGTGGGGGGAAGGCACCTGCAATGAACCGAATGCGGACTCAGGCTAGTATCCTGGAGTTTTACTGTGGCTCGGTTCCAGGTGCTCAGAGCCGGGCTCAATTCGAGAGCACTTGGGACTCCTTGAACGCTTTCGATTGTTTGGGGGGGGTTGGTTGCTGCCCTCCGCCCAGGACATGTCGGCATTTGAGACTCTGAAGCTAATGTCTACATACTGAATGGGGTTATCTATCGCCGGGAATCCTGGTTGGGGGAACCAACGAGAGCCGGTGTCCCATCCCGACCGAACTGAATGGTCTACGAAATTGGTGTTCGTGACGCCTTTTCGGGTGGAGAGACTCCAGTTTCTGGCTCCCTTTTTGGCGGGGCTCTCGTTTCTACTCTCACTCCGGATGTGGCCTATCTTTCTGATCTAGGTGCTTGGCCGTTTGGTCTTGAGACAAGAATACTAGAGACGGCCTATTCCATGGGTCAAATCATTGGATGTTCTCCCTGAGCAAGCGAAGACGACGTCAAGGGCTTCGGACGTATTACCCAATGTCGGTGTTCATCGCAGGAGATTTGGCCCTCGTTGTCTGTGACTCTTCCGAGACCCAGCCCATCGAAGTCGAAATACATTCTCGAAGATCTGTCGTCCCTTAGTCTCCACACCGTCGTCTCAAGGACTCTATGGGCTTCAGGCCGATTGGCTCAATTTAATTATGGAAGCCTATTTCGACAGCCCCGAATGATTGTTGTTTCCCAATTCCAGTCAGTGTTAGACTCCTGTCTACTTCAGTGTATCATAACAGACAGGTGACGTCGGTGGTTCGAGCTCTCAATAGTAGTGCCATATTCACAAACTTTTCGAGCCTCAAGGGTGATTAGGAGTATAATGTGCTTCTCCTGCCGTCGGCCGTCCCCTACCACCCCGAAGACAAGTATAAAAGGGTCTCAATGCTGCGGGACCGCCAGCAATTGAAGTTGAGAACATTAGTATAGAGAGCAGTGAGAAGACCCCCATGGATTCTGTTGCCGAGCTAGTCGCATCCGCACCTGACATTATCCCCTGGTCCATCACAGGATGCAGCAGCTCTCGGCAGCATCGTATTTCTAGAAAACGACTTGGAGAGATGGTCTCAGCGCAATGTTCACGCCTCTTCTTCCCTCGTGATTAAACAGAAAAAAAAAAATTCCAGGTCCCCCTTGGTTATTGAGCGATCTACGCGTTTCATTGGCACGCTCCCGCATAGACAAATGAAGGAAGGACCAAAGTACGATTCAAGAGGGTCGTGTGGAGATGCCTTCCTCTGATAATATGTATCGTATCTGGTAGTTCGAACTCACGGTGGGAGTAAACTTGGGCACAAGAAGGTGGAGAATGGTAGAACTTGCCTTGTTCCAACCCAGATCCAAACTATAATCACTGCCCCTTTTGTCTTACTGACAATCTCTCGGATATGCTCCAAGTCCAAGCTCTCCTTGTGGGAGGAAGCCTTCTACATCTCTATTGAATGCTATCACTCCTGTCGACATCAAAGGATGACTACCCGCTCCTATCCAAAAATGCTCAAGATCCAGTGTTTCCCACTAGATATGCTGCAGAGTGGATTTGTGGATTTGGCTGGTGACTTTGCCAAGGAAGAACAAAAGATGTTCTAAATAATATAATACCACCTATGAGGGTGTCACTACATCTTTGAGTCTATCTATAAATGGATGATCTTGAGGATCCACAATTATAACATGACCGTCCCTACATCCAACTACAAGTCTGAATTGATGGGGTCCACTGAATACCTGGACTGTAGTGTTTGGAGAGTAATGTGGAGGGATATAGCAGATGTGGGCAGCATTATTGCCATGGGAGGAGGAAAGGGCCTGGATCCAGTTACCCACTCTAGACCACACAGGTGAACTGAGGTTTACACTGGGGAGAAAGGTCTCAGGAATGGAGGAGGCAGAGAGTGATTGAGATTTTGAGATGCCAAATCCCATGTAAAGGTCTCTCTATGAGTTCGGCAGATGAAGGTGTGACCATCTGGGGAAAAAGCAACAGGTTGAATTGGAGGTGAACGGATTTCAAAGCCTGCAATGCATGTGCCTGATATGGCATCCCACACACATAGAGTACGGTCATGGGAGTGTGACACAAGCCATAAACCATCAGGTGAAAATACAACTGAGCAAACCCCACGAGAATGGCCTTCAAGAGTTGCAATGTGCATGCCTGACAGGGCATCCCACAATCGCAAGGTATGATCCTGAGAGCTTGATACAAGCCGTAAACCATCAGGTGAAAATGCAACTGAGGTCACCCAATGAGAATGGCCCTGAAGTGTCACAATGTGCACCCCTGTGATTGTATCCCACAAGCACAGGGTACCATCATGTGAGCCTGATACAAGCTTTGAACCATCAGGTGACAAAGCAACTGAGGCAACTGAACCTGAGTGGCCCTGAAGAGTTGGAAGAGTTGGAATATGTGTGCCTGACATGGCATCCCACAAGTGTAGAGTAGAATCTGCAGAGCCTGACAGAAGCCGTAAACCATCAGGGGAAAATCCAACGGAGGTAACTGATTCCAAATGGCCGCAAAGAGCTCCAATGTGCATGCCTGACATTGTGTCCCATAAGCATATGGTGTTGTCACGTGATCCAGATACAAGCCGTAAACTGTTGGGTGAAAATGCAACTGAAGTTACATGATCAGAATGGCCATGAAGTGTCATGTGGTGCATTCCTGATTTGGCATCCCACAAGCACAGGGTAGAATCCCAAGACCCTGATGCAAGCCATAGACCATCCAGTGAAAATGCAACTGAGGCAACTGACTTATGATGGGCTTGAAGAGTTGTAATGTGCCCATGTGACATGACATCCCACAAGCATAGGGTGTTATCACATGAGCCTGATACAAGCCGTAAGCTGTCAGGTGAAAAGGCAATTGACATGACCCAATCGGAATGGCCTTGAAGACTTGCAATGTGGGTGCTTGACATGGCATCCCACAGGTGTATGGTATGATCAGATGAGGCTGATGCAAGCCATAAACCATCAGGTGAAAATGCCACTGAGGTAATCCAAGCAGAATGGCCTTGAAGAGTTCCAATGTGTGTGCCTGATATGGCATCCCACAAGCATAGGTTACAATCATATGAGGCTGATGCAAGCCGTGAACCATCAGGTGAAAAAGCAATTGAGGTGACCCAATGAGAATGGCCTTGAAGTGTTGCAATGTGCACCCCTGACATCGCATCCCATAAGCATAGGGAACAATCTTGGGAGCCGGACGCGAGCCGCAGACCATCCGGTGAAAATGCAGCCGAGAGAACCGGACCAGAATGGCCGATCAACGTGCTCAAGGTCTGCGGCCATTGGGCCTCCACACCCTGCAGTACCCGGATACAGCTCTTCATATCTTTCGAATATGTCTTGTACAGTGTAGTGTCATATGGTGTAAATGCCAATGCAGAATGATATACTTGCAGTGCACTCGCCCGTATCACTTCACTGTGAGTGAGAATGAATCGATGGGCATCGGCCAGCATAGTAATCAGAGCCGGCTCGCACTTCGAATCTCTCTGTCATCCAAGTTATTCCACAATCAATTGCCGATCTGACGTCCAATAGTGGCTGCACTTACCGCCCACCGGCACGCCGCTTCTATCGAGGTCACCGCACTATACACGCTCCCAATTAGGCTCATTGCTTCAAACCACATCAGAATGGACCGCATCGAAAATCTCTCCAGTGCTTCCACCATTCGCTCCTCCCCCAATTCCACACGCGACAAGTGTGATGCCCAATACCTGCATGCATACTGCACTTCCGCCGACAGTGCCACCCTCACTTTCTCCTCCAATCCCTCCACTTCACTGTTCAAAAGAGACACATCCGAGATCCCTGCGATGTCCTGCCTCAAGAATGTTGCCATAAGCTCGAAGCAGCGCAACGCGTGCCGTAGTTCTTGATCCGGTACAGCGACAATTACGAATTCGCGGATAGAGCATCGTGAGGGATCGGTAATGAAGTCACGAAATGAAGGATGATAAATACGAGGGGCCTCGTCCGGAGTAGAAGGAGGGATGATAACAGAACGAAGGTGATCGAGAGCGGTGTCAACGTTGTCCAGTGTACACTGGACAAACTGTGCCAATGAGCCCAGCGGGAGAGGTTGCCGAAGCAACACGATACTACCCACCACCGTTTGAAACCATTTCACGATCGGTTTACGGTCAGAATCCGAGAGCGAGTTCCGAAGGACCCCAACGTATAAGCTGTCCAGCTGCGAGTATGGTGTTGCCTCCGATTCCTTGCTGAGCTGTGTATCCAGTATAAGGCGTAAATGTCCACGAGGATCTCGAACACGACTGTCGCCAATGAATCGGATCGATGTGGCCGCATAAATGAACAGCTTCCCAGATTTCTCAACCAATGCATCGATTTCTCCATCGGTCCAATCTCTGATACCACGAAGCCCCAATTTCTTGGGAATCTCCCTTAGTTCAGATCGAATGTAAAGCCGGAGGTCTTCCTCGATCACCGAGGCCTCAATATCGTGAAGAATTGTCTTCGCGAGATTCCTGGCCTCACGGAACAACAAGGAGATGTGCGGTTCTGGACGACTGGTAATTAAGATACGAAGGAAAGGTAGTCGTGAAGCGTGAGCAAGCAGCAGTTGCAAAATCGTGGCGGCACCCTGTTCTTCACACTCGTCAAGTGCATCGAGCACGATAAGTATCGTCCGCCGATACGAGTTGAGTTCGCCGAGGGGCTTCAAGATCAAACCCTCGAACTGAGCTAGCGGATTCTTGTGGCCCAACGTCGCATCTTGTTGTACAGCCTCCCCGATGATGTTTTTGAACTCGTCATCCGCCTGTGCAAGTTGGAACGCAAGCGTCGAGAATACAAGGTTCGGATTGCGCAAAGGTGCGTCGCTGCGAGAAAAGAAGTAACTTCCTCCTAGCATTCTGCCCTTGTCTGCTCGTTCCGCCACTGTTTTGGCAATCGTCGACTTGCCGATTCCGGCCAGTCCAACCAGCCAGTATATAGGGGGCGTTCCGTTTTCCGTGCTCTCGAACCATGACATGATCTCGGCCAATATTGAAACACGAGTGCCTTCAAGGCATGACAGCGCGGCGTCCTCACGGCCAGAGTCATAGGCCGCGGAATCGGCACGAGGGAGAGACATCACCGCCGCAGATCGTTCTGTGAAACTGGACCTCAGCAAATTAGGGAAAGAATACTCGAAAGTGGAGGCATTCTTACCTCGGAGAAGTGATTCCTGTTCCCGGAAAAGCGTTTGGCTAAACTGTGCCGTTTACACTGGTCAAAAGGATGGAAGAGCGCAAATATTGTGGATAAACACCTGAAAACGATCGAGGGCCGCCTTGAGGTTTTGGGAAAAAGAACGCAGATCGTGTTCATCATTCTCTCGTTCCAAGAGGCGACGCACAATGCCTGTGGAAGATTTCGCATTCACACCCGATGAAATACGCTCCAAATCTCTAATTGATACGGCCTGCATGAGTGGAATATTCACATTATATATCAAACTGTTGGCGCTCACTTCTTCAAAGTCTCCACGTCATCCTTAAGGCGAGATGAGATATTGTGTCTGTTCATTTTCGTCAGGGGCTCCAGAAGATGGGTTAAGTGTATCAAGTGATTTTCTAGCTCTAACAGCATCGAGCTGTTTCGGGAAGTTTTCTGGAAAAGGACAGTGAGTATGGATCCGAAACCAGAGGAGTTTGGCGCTCACATCGAATCCTTCAACGACGTCGAGGAGAATACTGATCACATCCTTAGCACCCGGGACAGGGATTGGGTCGAGGAGATGGCGGAGCGGCTGGAGGATCGCTAGCGAGACGCCTCTCGCAGTCTTCCCGGGCTTGAGGAATCGCTTCATCTGGGGATGTGTGGGTAGACGGAGGTGGATTTGCGAGGAGCAAACGATGGAATGAGGGCAGATTTCCCTCTGATCTGTGGGGATGGGCAGATTGGAGATTTAATTAAATAAATAAGAAGACGACTTGCATCGACTTGCATCACCTTGTATCGTCGTCATGGCCTAACTTTGCGGTAGTCATGCCAAGTTCCATTGAGCAAGTTTGACTTCATGAGTGTTATTGGACACACTGACCAAAGCCATCCGCACGCTCTCGGTGTCCCTGTTAGGACGTGGTCAACATCGCCCGCCTCTGGCTCCGCCTCAACGCATCCGCAGCTTCAGCTGTTTACAGCTTGATGACCCACCCTGGCGATAAACTTGATTTCAAGACCAATCGAAGCAGGGAACTATGTGGTTAATCACAGTGAACTCAGTCGCCATCGAGCAGACTAACTATGAATTATATACCTAATAACCGTAAACCACAGAGTGGTTAAGTAGGCTGTATCAAGGCTGAGGGCAAGATGACTTCGCCTCAGTCACTATCGAGCGGATGCCCAGGTCTGGTTGAAGCAGGAAGAAGTTTCCCACGACCAAATCCAGTAGGGATAACGTGACACTGGATGCTAGTGCGCGTCCGCTATTACCTATTTAGGTTGTTCCTGTAGTTTGTGGCTTTCCTCAGACCTCTTTTATGACTACTGAGCACGGTGGTTGTTACTACACCTGAGCCAAAACCCCAGGTTATCCTCAATATCCGTCCTGATATACGAGACTGCAAGTTCCTTAGAAGTGCGAATACTGTATCGCCAATGTTTGCCAATCACTCAAAGCATACTCTTACTCTAGATGTTAATATGGGTCTACGAGGACGTACAGCTGTCCACGGGAGGGAGATCACCCATCAAGACCCCCAGTAAGGTCCAAAATCTAGTAACCCTTGACATGCCCCTTCTATATCTGGTATTTCCTTCGGTGCATTCACCGTAAGTACCTCAGCATGATCCTAACATGATCGGGTCAGGTCAATTCCGACGGGCTGTGCCTTACAGTGCTCACTCTTTGTATCAATACCTCGTCCTACGGCACATATTTGAGTGACCTGTGAATATGAGGTATATCGACAACTGACCTCGATTCGTATCCCAATATTATGGAAATGTTTTGGGAAGGCAGGGTCTGGAGGAACGTAAATCCCTGGGATTGGTTATCAGTGAACTCGTCAACTCTCGTCCGTCCAGCAGGACACACCTGGCTCTATCGTGATCACCATTCCAGACAAAAGCCTATTCGGAATGTTGAGAGCGTTAATTGGCGAGGCAACTCTACAGACGCACTCTTGATTTCGCTGGTCCATTCCAGATTCATGCAAATCTAAAGAAACAAGCGTTACGGATGATAGGGAACAGAGTCTCTAAAAATACGCACCCAATCCCAGTGGGTGACTTAGAAAATGAGGATATAGTCGCTCTACGTCGCTCAGAGTAACATGGAAGCCGATTTGTTTGAGCTCCTGATGCAACGACTCGCAGCTAGTTCGATGTAGCGAGTGGAGGGTCTGGCCCGAAGACTCGGAGGCGAGCGGCAGGATTTCCTTCAACGTGTTCAGGACAGCCTAGATGGGAGTATTACTCTGAGTTCTTGCACACAATCACAACACACTAGTGCAACATCACCTGATACAAATCACGCTGAGGCCCGGAAAATGTTCCTGAGACGGGCCAGGTTCGTGCTAAGAAAACACAACACCAATGATTGGAGTCAGAACCAGGAGAGAGTCGAAAACGCGTGCGTACTGATATCAGATGCATACCCACTTTTGACGTACGATTTCAGACGGCACCACAAACGTCAGGAATGAATCGAAACCACATAAAAACGTCTTGTACGAACTTTAATTCACACCCAGCATCAACGAGAACCAGATCTCCGGATTTAAGCAGCTGATTGTTGGCAGTGTAGTGTATTACCAGCGCGTTCGATCCAGAGGCAACCACTGGCACGTATGCGGGTCGCTCGGAGCCTTTCAAAGCACACAGATATTCAAAATGGGCGGCGAGAGCCCCCTCCGATAAGCCTGGTTTTGTGAACCTCATTGTCTACAACGCTGAGCGTCGCGGATATCCCGGTGACCAGATCTAGCACGTACTTTGGCATGCGCAGTTCCACTAAGGGCCGCTGCTTTCCTCATTAGATTGATTTCAGCTGGACTTTTTATCCGTCTTAATTTATGGAGATGCTGCGACAGCGAGCGGACTTTGGATGATGATGATATACGATCGAGCAGTGACTCCATGTCAGAGAGTCTAGGTGATGAGAGATAATGCAAAATAGATCGTCGCCGCGCCGGACCTTGTTTTGGTGTATCCAGATAGACATTCGAATATGACGCTATAATGGATTGTACGTGCGATGCGAAAGTCTTGATATCTCGCGCCTCGTCGGCGCCGAATAATGAAGGAGCAGCATCAGTTCCTGTCCGTGGGCCGTCCCACAGTTCCTGGGACGGATCTCTTTCCCGCACAAAAAGTGTCATTTTGGAAGCAGCCCCGCCTGACCGTTTCTCTGGTTGAACGACCATCAACCTCCAGTAACAATCCAAAGTAAAGGAGAGATACCGAGTATCACAGCAGATTCTGGCTCAGAGACACCAGTTAAATACCAAAAGTCTGAGGCCTGGCGGAATTTATAGCTGTGGAATAATTGAGACTACCGTTCGAAGAGCGTACAATGTTCCACGGCTCACAAGATGTCTATAGAAACAGTGTATCGTTATTATCAGCTATTGTGGCAAGCCCTCATACAAATAGTCGAACAATCCACAGACTTTGGCTTGCATATTTGATTCCACCAGCCACAGATACCACGACACTGTCATCAGGCAAACTATCCATTAATTTTTTCCTTCGTTGGGCATATTCGTCCCCAGTAATCCCCGGGGTAGTCTCCAAGGGTTCAATTAAGTGCGGATGTGCTGTGAAGATGATACATTCTTCAATGGTCAACCATGACGCGAACATAGAGCACACTGACAAAAAAAGGTGGGCTGCCCATATAAACGCGCAGGAACAAAATAATCCGACGAAATGTTTCTCCTCCAAGATCTCAAAGCTGTGGCCCAAGGTCGTCGTACCCAATAGGCAGGAGAAAGGGCCATAAGAACAAGGTATAGCCGCCCGGCTACCTCCGGGCCCAGAGATTTGCGCATCAGACGCATCCGCATCCGCATCGCTGCGGCAGCGATGTGCTTGGATGCGCGCATCACCAGTAAGGGTGAAGTGGTTTTGTTGCCCAGCTACCCCTCCCTCGTCTATGTAGAGTGTTTTGTCAAACCCATTTGGCATCCTAGGACCCCTTGGTGATAGCAATTTAGAACTTTGTAAATGGGCTCGTACAACTCCGTCATCCCTTACTCAAAATACTACTCGAAGGATTGCACAAACATGAAATGGAATTTTGTGTCCGTGCGTCACCCTGGAGGTCCCTAAGCTTACCTTGCCCTTGGGAGTTTAAGGTGTTACTTCTCATATGTGCCAGTGCCCCGGATGATTCGCTTGAGCCGCGCTTGAACATCAGTTCTATCATTACTCAGGTTTTGCTAGCCCCCCCAAGGGTATGACTTCATATCTGCCACTGCGTAGCAGTCTGCAACCTCAATCTGTGCCAGAACACCCAAATACTCGCTCACCCCACGAGCCCATGCAGCTTTTGGTGGCGATGTCGTGAATGGTCGATTCACGCATGAGCGATATACTGGAAAACCAATGGATTTACCAAAACTTGTATTCCAAGGCCCATTGCAGTCTCAGTACACAATAAATACATCCCACGTTCGAGATGCATACCTAGGTAGGCACACTGAGATGACGCAATTGCAATAAACATACTATGACACCTTTGGCCGTCCGTCTAATGCTCAAGACCATCTGCTTCAGTTGACTCTACCCACGTGTCCAACCCCGCCCTAAAGATAGCATTTCCGGTCTGTAGAGCGATTGGCACTGTGGCGTGTCCTTTTGCCTTGCATTCCAAATAATGATCGAATAACGTCCCCTCACCACGACCTCGAGTGAGAAGATAGTTGCGGTTATTGGAAACACTGGTGTCTGAGGAGCGGCATCCTAAAGATTATATGGAATAACGGAACCTTCGCCTCATCTAGGGATCTCAACGGTAAGGAAATACAAGGTTAGCAAATGCTTCCCTTGTTACTCGCCATTATTATTCATTGTAGGCCTCGGCGGGAGAGGTTGTCGCCAGTGACGTGAGAAGAGGGACTTCAAGGGGGTTTTTGAGGCAGCTGGGTCCCGGAGGACAAGAAATTACCGGACCCCATGGGACCCTCCACACGTGTAGACAAAAATTTAGTTGTTGCGTGGCCCAAGGAGCCGTGGAAGGACCGGAGGCTCATGGATAATGCGGGGGGACATATTCTCGTGGTTGGGCAGATTGCACACAAGCAAAGACGAGAGTCTTCAGTGAATATACGGCCAATTCATAACACTCCCGATGAAGAATGAAGGCACTAGACAGTTCTCACTGAGAAGAATGTCCCTTTCAGGTGTGAAAGGACGTGGCAAACAACAAAGTCCAAATACTGGAGGCAATGGAACAGATCAAGAATCCTGAGCCAAATCAGTGGCACCCTCTTAAAGTGGGGTCAGTCGATGCGTCATGGATGTGATGAAGCCGAAGGAAAGAGCAATTGGAGTGTTGTCGATCCCAGAAGTATAGGCCACACGTTCAGCTAGACATGGAACCCGTAGTCCCCATTTCCAAAGTCCATGGCAAATTGCATCCATTGGGCGCCAGATGGCTTCGCGTTTCCAAATTTAGTAACCAACAACAAAGCCTAGAGACCAAAATGTGGATGATTCTGTGCATCGGGGTAGACTGTTACAACCGTGAGAATAGGAGAAGAAAGTCATGGATAGTGAATCCAACCCAGAGCGTAGTCAACACCAGTGATGCATGTGCTGGATGCGTGTGGATGCGTGTGCTTGTCAATGCGCATTTCTCTGCTGCTGATGCGTCGCTGTTGATGCGTGAACTCAATGGGAATTTTGATGCCGATGCGCGTATCGGATGCGCATTTCTACAGGCCCGCTACTTCCAAAGAGATGAACCCCGCAGAGTCCGACTACGACGTTGTCCTCCTTGGTACCAGTATTGCCTCATCTATCACGGCTGCGTCAGTTAACATTCCGGGAAAATACCTGACCTCCCTTGACTTTCTCCCTCGCTTAGTGCCCTATCAAATGCTGGATACAAAGTTCTCCACCTCGATCTCAATGGATATTATGGATCCCATTCCGCCAGTCTCACCCTCAAAGACCTCTTAGACTGGGCGAACCACGCACCCTCCATCTATAAATCCCCATATGCATCTTTAACATACCATTTCCCCTCATCTTCTGATCCATCTGTGGCTCCAATCGATCTCCTGTCTGCCTCACGCAACTACTCGTTGTCTCTTTCTCCAGCGTTGATTCCTTCTACCGGGGAACTTGTTGGTGCCTTGGTTCAATCTGGCGTTTCTCGATATAGCGGATTTAGATTGCTGCAAGGTCTCGGACTGTACGCCCCAGACAACTCAAGTGATACCCCAATTCGACTTGTCCCAGCGACGAAAGAGGATGTATTCAAGGATAAAGATATGTCTCTTGTCGCAAAGAGAAAATTGATGAAGTTCTTGCAATTCGCTACGGGGAAGTTTGAGGAATCTGAAGATGTACAGAGTATGAATGGATATCTCTAAGTATCCCGAGCCTTGGGTTGATTATCATATACAGATCAAGGTCAAACCGCTATTCGTGCATACCTCCAAGAGGTGTATTCATTGTCCCCAACGGCTTCGCAGGCCATTATATATGCAACCGCTCATTCAGCATCTGATGAAGGTGGGTGTTGAGAGAGCGTGCGTTACCGTTGGCTCATGTAGTCATTCAGAACCATTGGAGAAAGCGTTGCATCGTCTACGCAAATACACGAGATCTGCAGGACGGTACGGGAATTCACCATTTCTGATTGGCCACTATGGGGGCCTTGGGGAACTCGCTCAGGGGTTTTGCAGGTGAGATTGAATGAACAACCTTGTGGTTTCTGGATCGAGAGAAGTCTTGCAGGTCCTGTGCCGTCCATGGCGGAACGTATATTCTGGGGCGGCCCATCAAATCCATAGTTTCTACCTCAACTGAAGAAGCCAGGCCTAAATTCGAAATAGAAATCGAAGGCATTTCTCAAGTCTTTAACGCGACCAGTGTGATCTTGTCCCAGCACCATCCCCGCTTCTCGATTCAAGGCACATCGAACATGGATGGGTTGCCGGCGCACCCCACTGATGGATCCTCAAAGTCCATCCTTCCGATGTATTGCCATTGTTGACGGGCCCATATCCTTTCCTGCGTCTGATGAATCCTCGGGGCCGGACAATGTAATCGATACTTCGGTTATCATATTCCCACCCAGGTCCCTTGGGGAACTCGGAAAGCTGAAGAACTCTGTCACCGCGATGGTTACTGGGGAAGGCACATCTTCATGTCCAATTGGACAATGCAAGTGAAGTCATCCATTCGTTCACCGATTCAACGCTAATCCCAGTTTGGCCAATGTCTGCAGACGTGATATATCTTGGATCACTCCTCGACGACGGAGATGAGGATCACGATGCTGAACGCCTTCTGCGTCCATATCTGGATGCATTGCTAAATCTCCCGAGTCCCACGCAGCCATCATCGCCCAAGCTTATCTTCGAGCTATTCTACGACGAGAAGATTGCCGCATCATCGTCATCAACCAACCCACTAAGAGGGGTTTTCATGATCAATGACGCCCCTCCTGCCGTTGCGACGTTCAGCGAAGTGGGCGACGCCTCTGCCATCGAGGCGCAGCGCGTGTTTTGGGAAGTCAGTAAATTCTTGTCGCCACCTGCAGGCGAAGAAGGTGAAGAAGTAAACGCGGGTCCCAGCTCGTTCTGGCCCCCTCTCGATCCAGAGGAGCTGGACCGGGAAGTCGGAGAGAACTGGTGAAATGTCGGTTGCTTGTGGAGCGTGCATCGGTGGGGGACCTCGTTGCTAGTGCAAGTCGAGACTTGTCTGCTTGCTTTTATGGATCACTATGACTTGTAATGGATTCTTTGTGAAATCGCATCCTGGGTTATAGGACGTTCTGAATACCAAAAGGGCGCGTGGCTGTGTTAAGCTTTACCGCACCGTGAACTCCAAACTCCAGTATCAAAGCGTCGCGATGGGGCTGCTCACTGTGATCCGAAAGAACCAACGCAAGGAGAAGGAGATGCGCATCCTATTCCTGTACGAATCCCGATCATGGGGCGCGTTTTGCCTTGACTGAAAAAATATGTAAACGCGTTCGGGGCGTCCGGACGTCCGCGCGCATCCAGTGGCTTGGACAACGCGGGAAAGACGACGATTCTCAAACGGCTAAATGGAGATGATATCGATTCCGTCAGTCCTACGCTTGGCTTCGAGATCAAGACTTTCGTCCACGGAAAGTACGTGCGTGCGGATGCGCTATCGATCATACACATCGAGCAACGTTGTTCTGACTCTTATGTGCTTGAGAATCTGACGCGGGTGTGTTTTCTATTGGCGCAGATATACCCTGAACATATGTACGTCCGTTATACCTCCCGTTCCCCTCTCGATCCATATTCCCAACTCATCGTCACATTTCCTTAAATTCGAACTGGCATCCGTACGCATGCATGTTCAGGGGACGTAGGAGGCCAACGCACGCTCAGGCCCTACTGGCGAAACTACTTTGAACAAACAGACGCGCTCGTATGGGTCGTAGACTCTTCCGATCGTATCCGAATGGAAGACTGCAAGGAAGAACTACACTCCCTGCTTCAAGAAAACGTGAGTTTTTTTTTTTTTTGGATTTTAGCGTCCCCGATCCCTTTCTCGTTCCTGTCTGACGCGCTCGCCCCCCCCCCCCTCTGTCTTGCTCAACAGCGTCTCGCAGGGGCAAGCCTACTCGTTCTAGCCAACAAGCAAGATCTCATAGGATCCATGACAGATACCGAAATCCGCGAGGTTCGCTTCGCACCTTTCCTTCCCCTTCCCCTTTCCCCTTCCCCCTTCCCTTTTTCGTGCACGCACCAAAAATCAAAAAAAAAAAGTTACGACAGCAAACTCTAAATTCCAACCCTAATTCCTCTTTTTTACTTTGCAGGCGCTCTCCCTCCGATCCATCGTGACGCACAATTGGAAGATCATGCCCTGCAGTGCCCTCACGGGGATGAACGTCCCCGAGGCCCTCGAGTGGATAGTGGCCGACGTGGCGGAGAGAATATATTACCATGCTCAGTGAATGAATGCCAATACCGTAGCAGTGATGCGCTCAAAGCGATTGGGGAGGTGGGGATGGGAAACCAATGAACTAATGCACAAGAGATGAAAGCTGGGGAAGAGGACCGATGATTCCTGCTACAGTTTCTTAATCCATGATCGATGATTACTAGTGGGGAAGGAGTTCTGTCTGTACGAGAAAAAAAGCCGGAGTAATACTTAATACCTGCAAGAAGCACCTGTACAATGCAACGGAAAGCTAGGGACAAAGAAAGCATGCATGTATGTAAACAATTTGAAAGGCAAAGAGAAAGCGATAGACGAATAGACGATAGACAATTGATGAGGGATATTAGGCAATGTGACAGATGGAAGAATCGCGCGCGGAGTAGGGTGGATCGAGTCCATGAGAAGCATCAAGTGTTCGAGGATTCAAGGATTAGCATTCCCCCCTCATCCACGATTCAAGAGGCCTGGGTCTCCAAGATGTACTTGTCCAGGCTAGCCTCGTATGACTCAGAGTAAAGGAGCGTCTTGATCTGACTGGGCATGCTCTCCTCGCTGGATCGACGCTGACGTGTCTGAACCGAAGGCGGAGTGCGTGGGGGGAGGTCGCGATGGTCGAACTGAGGCGAAAGGTCTTGATCATGGTCTCCTCTTCCGGAGCGTTGAACGTCTCTAGATGGTGACCTTCCCAGTCCAAAGAAATGCGTGAAGCGCAAGCTTTCCTCATACAATGACTCGGTCGCGAGGCGGTATTCGTGTCTTCTTGGAGAACCATCTCCATCATTCCCTGGTTGGAAAAGTTCGTTCTCCCGCTCCAAACTCTCTTGATCTCGGTCCCGGCATCCGTTGAATCGTGTAGCAGCGAGCAAGGTTCCCGGAAATTCAACATCCTGAGTTAAAGACCCTGCATCCAGATCCGGCTGGACTTGATCCTGTGTGGGGGACCCTTCATCCAAGAAGCAGTGTTCTCCCCCAGTTTCCCCGCGTGACTGCGATCCGCGCAGCGGGGAAGGGAACGAAGGAAGAGGAACCGACTGAGTTTGGGACCCTGAATCTGATGGAACAGGGCTTGGCGGGACCGGCGGGGCATCATCCCGATTCAAGCTGCGCAGCGTCGCAGTTATGCCCTCAATCTCGCAGTCCAGAGTGTGGGAGGGCCTAGAAGGGGGCGAGGACGAAGCGGCAGCGATCCCCTCAAGAGGGGCTGGGCGACCAGGCGTTAGTACCAGAGAGACTGAATGGGAGCCGAGTCCGGTGGCCTAGTTTTGCTTTTCTCGTGGGCGTGACAGGAAACGGAACGGCAACGTGGGCTGCTGTGATGAGTGAGTACGTCCTTGGCGCAAGGCGATGAGTCGACTACTGTCCCTTGAGCCTACACGGGAAGGAGAGCACTGCGAGCCTGAAAAAGCGCCCAAAGCAGAGGATGATTTCCCGAAAGCATCTGCAAAAAGAACCGGGTCGGATATGCGAAGACTTTCGGGGGTCTGGGACGAGCTGACAAGTGATTCGTGCGATAGTTTTCCTTTCGAGGCGTGAGCATTGTCGGAAACGACGGGACACCTGAAGACGTCGTGTATGGGAAGGAACTTGATGAGGACGGGAGACGGAAGGGAAGAGATTGGGCATGTGCGCAGGGTTGAGCAGTTGAGTTTGGGATGAGGGTATTTCGTCCAAGTCATATTCGTCCAATGTTGGAGGTGGGACCCGCGTTTCGTCATCGTCATCGTCACCACCATCGTTGTCACGTTCTTGTCTTTGAGAAGGGAATCGAAAGATAGAAGGATGTGTAATTTCGGGGACATTAGAAACAGCTGACGTGGGTAGATCAGACCCAGAATTTTCCATTTGCGAGGGAATGTGTCTGCTTCTAGATTGAAGATCAGGGAAGGGCACAGGAGAAGATGCATCCCCTGTGGCAACGAATGCAAGGATTTTAGAAGTCCGAGAGGTGTCATTATTTGCATCTGGATGAACAGCCTCGTTAGGACTGGAAACCACGGCCATAGTAACGCTTCTAGTGGAGATTGGCGGCTCTGCCCACAAGACAATAGGGTATCAATAAACTACCCAAAAGGCAGTGTGGGAGCCATACCAGATGCTGCCCTCGAGGTCACAGGGGAAGTGGGCAAGGCCATCTTTCGTCTCCTCTTAGATGGAGGAGCGATAGCTGAATCCCCGTCATCGTCGCCACTGCTGCTGCTGATGACGATAAGTTGGGCCTTGCGCGTGGAAGTAGAAGAAGTGGAACGAGTGGGACGAGGGCAGAACTAGCATGGGAGCGACGCGTAGATTGAGGCACAGGCGTACTCGAAGCATCGGATTTCACAGATGTCTTTCGCCTCGCGGGCGTAGTAGAGGGTACATCGCGTGAAGAAGACGGTCCCGTGCGACTGGCACTACTATTATTATTATTATTAGTGCCAGTGGTCCAGTAGTCCATCATAGTCATCTGTATAGGTTGCTTTCCCTTCTCGGCGGTGCGGCTCGCCACAGGCGTCGGCGCTGTCATCTTTTTCTTCCTCTTCGCCATTATTATTATGAAAAAAAAAGACTGGCGAAGAAGCGAGGTGTGTTTGGGCACGGAAGCAAAAGTCGCGTCGAACCCCCCCGCGCGTCATGAAACGAGCTCTCTCTCCAAACAACGAGGAAGAAGGTCCGCGAAAAATGAGCACAACAACTACAGAAGACGCAGCACCTATTCCACCCTCTACACTCCTCGTGAAGCGCGTGTCTGAAAAGGGAAAACTACCCACGCGAGGCTCGGCACTGGCTGCTGGCTACGATCTCTACAGGTACAGAATTCTTCCTTTTCTTTCGCGCGCGTGGGGTGTGTTATAAAAAAAAACATGTTAAATGACCGTGGATGTGCTCCCAGCGCGGAGAAGAAGACGATTCCGCCGAACGGAAAGGCCCTCATTGACACGCAAATTTCCATCGCGGTTCCAGTGGGCACGTACGGACGCGTCGCACCGCGTAGCGGACTCGGTACGAGAATTATCACAGGCTAACTATTGACCAAACGACGCCCTTTGTAAGCTGACCCCCCACGGTCTTTTTTTTTTAGCCTCGAAATTTATGATCGCAACAGGTGCAGGCGTCATCGACGCGGATTACCGAGGCGTCGTTTTCGTACTTCTCTTCAACCACTCTGAACAAGAGTTCATAGGTGCGTTGCGCGTACAACCGCCGTTTACTTCCCCCATCCCCTGTTACGCGTAGCGTTTTGAACGCCAATTTTTGTCTTTTTATCTTTCATGTCACGTCACGGGATGTCTAGTTAATGAAGGCGATCGTATCGCCCAGTTAATCCTAGAGAAAATCGAGACACCCCCAGTGCTGGAAGTACAGGTCAGTAGTGCCAGCAAGTTCCACTCACTTTGCAACTTCCTTATGCACTTTGAAACGCGTTCAGAATCTCGACGATACCCTTAGAGGTGTGCAAGGGTTTGGATCTACGGGAGGTCACAACGCATTGTAACGCAAACTAGCTTGGAGTGACAGACAATTTAGCATGCATTATTTCTTGGGGATGATCACTCTGACTAGCTACTTTTGGGAATACGGAGATCTCTCACAGTTTATTAAAAAAGAAAAATAAACCAGAAAAGTCACATCAGATGTTGGTGACTTTTGAGAATCGAGTGGGCCTAGAATGTCTCGAGAAGATGGTGCATCAGAATGTGCCGTCTGTTTTGCATCGGCTAGAGGCAGGTTTTCTTCTATTTTTTCTAGTGTCTGAAGCCTAACCAAAATCCCGGAATTTTAGACCTTGGTCAAAATTGATTTCAAATTCCCTGAATGCCTTCACCGATCGCGGGGGGGGGGCTTGTTGGGGCCACCGCGCGGGGTGGTGATTACAGTATTCATCCAACGCCGCGGGCCTGCGCTCCCTCGAGTCGTCCACCCAAGGATAGAGATCAAGCGTAAGACAGGCCACGTATGAGTCGTTCTAGATCTAAGCATTAGCGCACAGATGAAAAGGACCCTTTCAATTGACGGAGGGCGGGCACCGGAAGATCCTTCATAAGATGATTATTGAATACTTGTGACTACAAACGAGTTAAGCATCAAGCGGGAGTCCAGAACACCCGCCATCCCTTGGTTTCGCTCAGGGCAAGCTCGCGGACGGTATCGTCGACAGCCGTCGTGTCCCAATACGGAATCATCAGAGGGGAGCCCAACGCCATATCCAAAACCAATCATCACCCGCTCGGGTCGCACGATGTCCACTATGCGGAACAGTCTGTGACGTATCGTCATGACTGATGACACGGCCCAAAGACATCATCATCTTCGGAGATAGTGTGGCGGGGTCAATACCGAGCTCCTGAAATAAGGAGTCGATCGTGGGTCCAAATACCAAGCATCGAAGTTGAACAGGGGGTGATCAACACACCTGCCATGCGACGATCATTCCGTTCAAGAATCGCGAAACAACAGGCAAACCAGGCCACGATGAATCCAACGCGTCCCAATCGACACTTGAAGGGGAAAATACGGCCATCTCTCCGTTGGTATCTCCATGAATCTCCACATTTTCGGACCCGATGGCGTGGACTCCCCCTGGGGGTGACTTGCATGCTCATTTTTGGGACCCCACAAATCCGCCTCTACATTGACAGATGTAACGAAAAGGTTGGGAGGGAGATCGCTCCGTTGGGAAGGTGGAACCAATGTGGGAAGAGGCCGAGGCTCGTCGATGGCTGTAGAAGTATCACCCATGACCACAGACGCAGCTTCGTTCGCGACATCGCCATTTTTGTCGCCAAAGACTATTCGCATTGGCTGGGTTTTCTCCATAGCTTGTCGAAAGCCTTTTTCTTATTCTTGTTTTTGAGACTATATGACGGGGTGATCGCAGAGGGGTGGAGAGGAGTCGCCGTCGCAGAAAGAGGCTGTGCGGCAGGTCCCAAGGATTCATCATCAGGGGGCCCGGGAGAAGGTTGACCCAGACTATTATTAGTATTGGCCTCCCTCCCAGATGGAAGAATATTCGCAGCATGGCCTTCGGACTGGGACCGCCTTGCACGGCGGAGTTCTCTTCGACGGCGGTTGCGCTCGTGGGTTTTGTTCATCCCTTGCCCTGGAGGCACTGTACGCCCGGCCCCGCCGTTTTTTTCCTGTGCCTGATCATTTCTGGGAATGTCGAATATCAGGCTGTAGGATCGGGGTTGTGGAGCACATGGACGCTTACGAGGGCACTATTTTTGTGAATGAGATCGCAGGTGGCACCACCTTTTTCTTTGCCGCAAAGTCTTTGGGACGCGAGACGTGCACAGAAGGCGCAGACGAGGATGAGGACGATGACGATGACGATGCGGACGAGGATGACGGAGGACGAGGAAGTAGAAGAGACACCCGAGTCGGAAGACGACAAAGACGATAACCGCCGCTTACGCTTTCCCAGTGCCAATGCCGATGATCCCGATGGAGGAGGGGGTGGAGCTATGAGTGTGTACCGATCACTGCGGCCGGGAGGGTTCTTTCTCGGATGTGGGGTACTGCCGATGACCGGATGTGAGCGTTTTTCATTATGCAACAATGGGAGAGGACAGAGTAGTTTACTGTGGGAGGTTCACACCTTCATTTGCGAATTCGGCTTTCTGGAACTGGCGATCGGTGGAGGGAACTGTGTTTGGAAATAATTGAATCCTAATGTGTTTAGAGGGCTGGGTGATGAAATGGCCGACGATTTGGAACAAAGCGAGGAGACGAACACGATCAGATCATTCTCTTTGATTACTTCCCAGGGGTCTCATCCAGGAGGTCGAAGCCATCAATCGACAAAAGGAGAAGATCTGGAGACAAAGGAGTATTACGCAGGCCTTGCAAATGAAGGAGCTCGGCTTTAAGTTGGGCGATGCAAGGTGCAGTGTATGGATCGGCGGAGGGGAGGGGAGGCAACAGGTACCACGCTTTCAGCGGAGGAAGAGGTGGTTGTGTTTTGAGACGAACTCTCATTGGGTGATTCTGGGAACTGCCGTATTTCAACAGGGTGCGCGCCTTTCTTCCAATTCCCAGGTTGTATTGATTTTGTGATGACCAAGTAGTAAAGTACTAGTAGTAACTAGTACTACTAGTGCGCTGACGAGTGTGATGCCTAGGCTGTGCGCACATGGTGCCTTAGTCAAGCTTAAATTATTGTGGAACGGGGGTGATATGGATAATGGCCGGAGAGAGACAGCTACCAAGGCACCAAGGTCGCATAGCCTGAGCCTTGAGCCCTTGCCTTGACGAAAAAGTGATGGGCGGGCCTGGCCAGGTCGTGAAGAAAAGAAAGGGAAATAGATCTTAATCCAAACAGCCACCGGACGGAGTGCCCAAACCCGGGAAATGAAGCCGGGGGCACAAAGGCGCTAACGAGAAAATTGAAAAACAAAGGCAAGGGGTAACTATGAAGTTTTGCCGAAAATTAAATGAAAGAGAAAAACAAAGTACCTCACCCGATAAACTCTCTGGAGCAATTCTTTCACGCCTTTGCAAGATTTGAGCGCTTTTGATGAGAATTACACACGGAATTGATCAAACTATGTAAATTGTGTGAGTGGCCACAAAGGCAAAGATCTGTCGGCGATGACCGTACAGGTTGTCGCTATGAGTTTTGATTCCCTCCCATTCGTTCCCTGGAATTCATACCCCATAGGCAGGGAGAAAGGCGCGCTCTTTCCAGAGCTGCCGTTTCTCTCCTGTCCAAACTCTCGTGGCCTATAAATCCCCACGAGTGATTGCCCCTCATCCCCCAGCCCGCCACAGCTCCTCAGCGCTCCTCCTCAGTCCTCAGTCCTCACTCCTCGGTGTATATTCTCTCCTCTTGTACCTATATACTCTTGTAAGTGCTCTCTCCACACACACACCATCGCCTCGTGTCAATTCGTTTGTTTCTCGACAGTGTCATCACCTCGAGTTCATAATGTGTTACAACTTGCACACCACCACTGTCTTCCGCGCCTGCATGCACCAGCACACCAAAATCCAAAAGGACGTGGACTGTTACCAACAGGACTGCCGGCGCTCAAGTGCCCATGGCAGAAACTGCAGGTTCTGCGTCCAAGACCCTGAATTCTGTCGTTCGAAGCGTCTGTAAGTAATTTAAATGCCACTTTTCTCTCACAATCACGGGTATACTGACCGTGGGTCCCGCAGGCCTCATCGCGAGACTGAGACCTACGACTACGTTAACCTCTGCCCGTGGTGCACTGCATCGCAGCCCCGCCTCGGTATGCGCGTCTGAACCACGCCACGCCACGCCCGCCCCGCATACACAATTAAATGCGAGCGGAAAAAAGGCGGCAGGTCCTCCTTCGCGTACTCCTTCCCTTTTGTGACCCATTCAATTGCACGCGACGTATTCGTTAATTCGATCAATCTCCATTTCCTTCATCCCACCCCCACACACATCCCCCCTCTCAATCCCCACCGTCACTCCTCTCTCTCACTCGCTCTCACGCACACGTCAACGTCACGCGCATACTTCCGGCTTCAAAAAATTTATACGCCTTGCGCACGCGTTGCTTGCTTTCTTTTTTGCTATTGGCTTTTCCCTCTCTCTCTATCTCTCTATTTTTTTTCCCTTTCCTCTCCTCTCCTCTTTTGGCAAGCGCATTTCCCCTCTGCATCCCATCCATACCCTCCTCTCGCACGCATCCACGCTTTTCGCCTCCCCCACCATGTATTTGATACCGGAGGCCCCAGCACCACCACCACCCATTCGTCGACCATAATTTACTCGCATCCATTTGTCCGATTGTAACAATCTCCGAGCGCACATGGAAAAAGTTCATTTCAGCCCTCGATATGACTTATCATCATCATTCACTCCCCTAGTCTCGACAGGAGATCCGCACTTTAGTTATAAAAGGGGGCCGAGGCCTCCCCATAAGGTAGTAATCAACACCGCGGCCACGGCCTGCGTATTTCTCACCCTCAGGAGATATATTCCCCCCCCCCTCCCATTTTCTCCTTCCCGCTTGCCAAATATCGAACTCAGGAGTAAGGAGTAATACGGCAATTATCATTCAATTCCTCCTCGGACGACTGTTTGAGTTATGGCGATCTGTGGAGTCTTATACCCGAGATCCGGACTCCGAGGGCAATCGCCAGATAATACTGAAATCATCCGAATCCGAAGAGATAAGTATGCTCCTGAGAACAATTCATTCATCCTTGTAGTCAACCATATCGAATACACATCTCCTCACTGTCATCAAACAGCCGAACAAGACGAAAGAGGATGAGCCAAGATTACGGATGATAAGAGAGAAAGATTAGAAAGACAGGGGAGCGCGCGGCTTATCCCCCGTGCGGCAGACTCCGGTCCCCGAGGTGTCCGTGCCGGCGTGCCCCTTGGGGCCTACGCAGATTCCCGCTCATCCACCAGACCCACCGTCAGTCCGGTCTAGATTTCCGATCGGCGCAACTTGTCCGGGCGCTAAGTGCGGGTGCGCGCCTGGACCCCGGCAACCAAAAAAAAGTCTTAGTCAAGCACCAGGTCGGATTTGAACCGGCGACCCTGCGATAGTCATCCGACTGCAATCGCATGCTCAACCACTGAGCTTCTGGTGCAGACATTTTCGGGAAGCCAGAGGTACTCTCATCATCGCTTCCTCAGCCGGATCATCGCCGGGGTTTTCTTGAATGGACATTACAACCTAATCGACATGTAGAACAAATATAGAAATGGAATGAGTGCTAAGTGGGTATCTGTGACGGATCTATCTTAGTGATCCAAGACAATAGCTCTTTGCTATTGGGAGCTGCTAATGCGTGGGAATTTGAAGGAGTGAATAAAGTAAATGTATGCTTGCGCTACGGGAGTCAGACAAGCTGTCAATGCCAATGTTATGTCACCTCAGCGGACCACGCACGCCAAATAGGGTATCCATTGTGGAGCTGTGCTCCACCTTTACGCCGCTACCGCTGAGGCTGATCACGCCTACCTCGTCTAGCTCATTAGAATGTGCATATATGTACAGATGCGGTCTAGACATCCAACTCAGCAATCATCCACGACACAGACACAGACACAGACACCCAATGGACTTGCCTTCTCAAGATAAACCATTGTCTCTGCCATGTATTGGTTCCTGCATCCGAAAGGATGAGCAAGTGCCCTTTCTTCGTAGCGCCGTCACTAGAGCTCCTGTTAGCCTTCGGTGGAACGTGCACTACGAGACGCTGCCTTACGATCGAGGAACAATCTTGGTGCTAGAAACAAGCTTCAGGGACTCGGGGGGTGTCAAGTTTGGTAGAACTGAATTGTCATCCATGGTGCCTTGACCGAGGACAATCTTAAACAAAGAAATTGGTTAGTAAGAGCACTCTCACACAAGAGTCACATTTTCACCTGTCCACGGTGACCGAAGCGCCGCTGCCAAAGCTCCAGCACTTTATGCAACAACTCGGTAGTGTCCCACGTTCGGTCATATCCAGAAGACGGGAACGTCGCCAGTGACGCAAGGATCGTCTTCACCGCATGGACGTCTGCGGCTCGACGTTCGGAACAATCTAATCGAACGTAATCTTCCACCACGGACAGCCCGCGAGGCTTCCACGGACCCAGAGCCTCCTCCCCACGGACATATTTCTCAGACGTATCCAGCCGCCAAAGATCCCGTGGAGATCTGGTCAACGGTGGGTCAGGCGAAGGCTAAATACAGTGCTCGTCTTCGCAAGGGACTTGGTAGACGTTAGTAAATTCATCAACAATCCAGGCGCCTTCGCGTCGCGCCCGTGAATCGCCACAGCCATGTCCATACTGAAAGTCGCCGGATCCCCGCAGGTATCAATGTCGACCGCCCACGTTAGTTGCAACAATATTCGTTGATTCGACGCAGTCACGCGATTCAACAGATACGAATCATGGGCACCAGAGTCCCATAATACTTCAACACCGATATTTCCAGTCCCGTCCGCTCGAAATTGAGGCGACTGGTGCTTGAGCAATTTGAGATCAATCATGTCCTTTGAGGCAGTCTCGTGCACCCGACCTTTAGAATCCAAAAGCCGGACGCTTCCAAGACGAACACGGGAAATTAGGCTCCACGGTAGTTGTCGCCCAGAATTTGAAGTGAGCGTAAGTCTCAATCGTCTCTGTAACCCCTGGTGCAGGGAGAACGACCCTGGATCCAGCGGAGCTTGGGACATGACTGGTACTGGTTGGTATGAACCATCCGAGGTCAATTCGGATATTTGTATCCACGCCACGACATCGTGCACCTGCTCCACAACAAAATCATTTTCGGATCTTCGCATTATAGGGGGGGTTGACGGCTGCGATGAAAATGAGGTGGTGGACGAAGGGGGCGATGAATCAGGATTCACAGGAGGACGCTGTTCCCGCAGCTCATCCCATCGCTCTAATCGTTCAAGGTATTGTGACTTGACAATCGCAAAGAATTCGACTGGGGCATATCCTTCACGCAAATAATTCGCCACCTTTGACGTCACGGCAATGGAGAATGTCCGTCGGAATTTTAGTTCTGAAGGAACCCCTCTGTCCAAGTCTACAGAATTCGAGGTGTATACATCCTCGGTTTGGACCGTGGGGCCAACGAATGATGAAAGTCTAACTTGAAGGTGAATAGCGGAGAAGTCGAGGGAAGAGAGGCCTTTTACACTGTCGACCGTGACGAAAAAGCTAAGTTTGCTGCCGGAGGGGATAGTGCCTGGCATTGGGGAAGATGATCGGGTATGGGGCGTAGAACTATTCGGGGACCTGACTGGAGGAACAACGTTCGCCACTCGAATGTCAATCCGACATGAACCTATCGCTTCTGCCGTGTAGCGACAAAATATGGGCACAGTCGACGTTGAAGAAAGCCGTCGGGATAAACACGCGAGAGAGACGAGGGCATTCCCAACAAATGAGTATTCTGGCGGAGGGGAGTCGTAAAACGGCTCTTCAGATGCGAAATGTTGCGAATATGACGGTCGGTCAATGAAGGCGGTCAAATTGCGCATCTTCTGAAGTTGTTGCTGCAAGCGATCCAGCGACCAAACGTACACCGCATTGTTTCGCTTGTCGAGGACCTTGACGCCAACAAATGGTTGTGTAGCAGAGGCGAGGACGGGGTCAGTCACATCTCCAAACTCTCCCAGACCTGCGATGGTATGCAACGCAGAGGAAGGTGATGCCAACGATCCTCCAGCAGCAATAGTGAAGTTGTAAGATACATCCTTCCCAAGTTCTTTGCTGTAGACAATAAATCAGAATGAGTACACTTCCGACCGTATCGCGATCGACAGCACATGCCTGATTGCATTCGCCTCTTTGACAGTGACCGCATTTGCGAGAATAATTTCAGACATTGAGAATGACCGATGGGCTCGCCATCGATCCAAAGTCTTGCGCAGCAACCGGAGTTCCCGTGCAGTGTATATTGTCGGTTCGAACGGAACCAGGTCGGCGTTATCCGTAGCGATACCTCGAGCTCGAAGCTCCAGCAATCGTTTCATCTGCATCTGAACCATCTTCAGCTGTGTCTGCATGTGCTCCTTCTCCACCTTCAAATCATCAGCTTCGGACGACTCCTGAATAGCATTTAAACGTGCTTCGTAGTCGAGCTTCTGGGCATCCAGATGTCCGTGTATTTCAGACATGCCATCTAATTCGGGTGTGCCATTGGGTCCTGGATCGACGCTGGTATCGTCCGTATAAGCCTCGTTTGAAAATGGGCGGCCGGCCTCACTCCACATGTCTTCTACCCCGCTCAAGCTGCTCTCGGGGCGACCCTTGACACTCAAATCTCGCGTTTCACGACTGGATTTAAGCTTCGTGATACGGTCGAAGAGCTTATTGAGATCCTCATCGGGAAGGCTGTCGAGACCAGGATCTAGACCATGAAGACGTGCAAGCGCTGCCTCGCGTTGCGCGAATGTCCAATCAAGATCGGGCTCGGAAGATGCGGAACCACCTGGGGATCCTGGACGAGTCACAGTGGGATCTCCATCATTCGCGGTCACGGTGATATGCATCGAGGATTTTGCCCGATCTCGCTGTTTGCGTACTTCCTCTGGATTGTTAAAACGAAACACGTGGGAATCGCCTGGAAACGGCACGTTAGTGGCATTTCAAGTCCTAATTCAAAGATAAATGACGGATCACCAAGGATGATGCGGAAACCAGATCGCAGTTTGTGTGGCTACAACGAACACACTGAGCACAGCGGAAGGTGAGTCAAGATCAACAAATAACATACATGTTCAGGCTCGACCTGCTTTCCATTAAGAAGCTGAAGGGGTGCATATATATAAAAATCCTCGGTGATGCTTTGAATCGCACTTACAGTGATGCTGCCAGGCATTGAATGTATAGTGACCACGCTATCAACGTTCTCGAAATAGCAGTGTTCATCAAGGATGTTGGAACCACTCAAGCGGATGGCGGAAGGTTTCTCGCCGTCCATTCGACCGACCTAATAAATAGGGCGTAAATCACATAGAGGATCTGACGCGGTGAAATGTAACGAACCACCATAGTTCTCCCAGCCTTCAGTTGGTAAACAAGACATTCGCTCATAAGAGGATCTGTGGCGCGAGCAGTGAGCATCTGAAAGAGAAGCAACTGTAGTGCTGAATACCTTCGTTCTAAGAGCATAAATAACAAATTGTGAAGAATCAGTCCCGTGACATGACTGTTTGTTATGTCACTTACAAGATTGACAAGATGTGGCATCTGCGACCCGAATTCGCAAAATTCAGCCCAGTGAGATCTCGGGGGCGAGCGCACTTACCTTCTTGGGAGTATGTACGCCAATCAAATTCTTCTCGACAGTAATCCCAAGCTCCTCCAATGCTTGTTCCCTTTCCTTCTGAATTTCCTGAGTCCGTGCCATTTTCTGTTCCCACGTCTCGTTTAGGCTTTCCATGAGTTTCTCGCTACTCTCGAGTTGTTCCTGCAGCTCGGCCTTGGATACGGTCTTCGTCTGGCCGTCTTTGGTCTGATACGTCACCATCTGCTTCTCCGCCGGAATTCTGGGATTGAAGAAAGCCTCGTCAGAAGACCCGCCACCTCCAGCCACGCGGCCTACAAATGATTGAGAGCCCGTAAGAATATACAAATGGGTGGTCAGCGAAGGTGAACTCACTTCGCAGCATTTCGAGCTCTTCTTTGAGCTCTCGGACGAGTTTTGCATTTGGATCTTCATTAACGACAGCCTTATTCTTGATTTTCTTGGCTTGATCTGCGTATCGTAGAGTGCTGAGTGTCTCGTCATAGTCCGCAGGCGAGATGGCTGCAATCATGGCTGTCTTCGAATTGCCTCCTAGACTGTCTTTCAGAAGCCATGTCAAAACCTTCGGTGTTTTCCAGCCCCTTTCAGTGAGAATCGATCCTACACATAGGCAGCACGAAGAGGATATACGCACGGAGTCTCGATAGGGAATGAATTCGTTTCCTGCCTTCTTTCCCTTTGGCTTGGACGTATCTGAACTCGCCTGAGCTAGTGATGAGATGACCTTTCCGAGGGTTGTGAGGGACTTGTTGATGTTTGCTCCTTCCTTAAGCCTAGTACCGGTAGCTCCTGTGGAATTGGCCCGCTCTGAACCAGCAAGATCGACAAGACTATTGCCCGCATGGCATAAGCGGTCAGTCAAAACAATGCTTGTTCGTAGTTGCACACACCTAATACGGGAGACTTTCTCAGTGTCTAAATTTGTTTGGGTGTCGCGCTTTTTCTGAGTGAGAACAAGGGTGAATACCGCGTGAGATCGAGAGGATCTGAAAAATTATCAAATTGTCGAGATATTCTGAAGGCCGAGTAATCCATGAACTAACGTCTCGTTCATTTGGGTCGCAGCGACGGTTCGAGCCTTATTACCTTCGTCCATGAGGGTCATCATTTCTTGATAACTTGCCACCATCAATTTGGACAAATCTTCGACGTACGGGCCCAGACTGCAGTCATAAATGAGAAAAGCGGTCCAATCTGATTCACATATCGAAACATGTACCTTGGGTGCTCTCGTACTTTAAGATTTCCTTTGTTCTTGGGATTCAAAAGGTCACGTACTTTCTCGTTATAGATCTGCGATTAAGGATGAGGGGCCTATCCCAGAAGCCGCGGAAGACGACCTTGCCTCGATATAAGATACTTCGACTGTAAAGGTCAAATTTGAATCACGATCTGTCTTCTCTTGCACTCGGTGAAACAATTCTTCGCAGGTAAGAGGTATTATGCCTTTGTCAGCTCCGTCTATCAGAGGAAATTGAGAATCCACCATGTCAAAAGAACGAGAGTGATCGTACATCCCATCATACTATATGACTTTCCCGATCCTGCATAGAACACGTGAATTTGGGGGTTAAGGAAAGCACAGCAGGTGCGAACCAGTTTGTCCATCTGAATCTCATTCGTCAGAGGTGTGCTGTACGCGTGGTGCCATGTCACCCACATGTTAGGATACACGCATTGAAACCCGCAAAACCATGATCCAACAGCTCCTTCCCGAGATCATCGTAGAGAGTTTGCTGGCTGCAGTATTGTGGCTCGTCACGCGGCCCGGCGGACCAGTACGACTTGTCAAAGCTGAAGGCCATGGTTTTGCGCTCTGTGGCACGTCCGCCCGTGTCCTGAATATCGGGCGGATCCAGAAATGTTTGGTTCCCCGACATTCTGATGAGGCCTTTGGCACCTCGGGCCATCTCTAAGCTCAAGTAGACACGCACATCGGTCAACACCAGCGTCCCGTTTGTATCGACGAAGTATTCCGCCAGCCTAGCAGAGGAACCTGCACATACCGCGAGAATTGAGTGGTCGACATCGTACCACGACCTTGATGTTCCCATCCCCTCCGTGATCACCCATTTGCGTGCGGTGTCAGGCGCGCCAGGCGTCGCGGTTACAACGCAAATTGCCGAAAAGGCCGGGACCACAACAACAAATTGAACGATTGATCTTTGTGCCACGTTCATACCCCGCCGAAAGCCCCTCAGAATGCCTATTCCTACCACTTCGTCAACGTCTTCCAAGTTCCTTAACCCGGCCACCGCACTAGAGTATCTCAAAACCTACGAGCGGGGGGACGGCCTGACCGTTGCGGAGTTAATGGATTCCACTGTACATGGTGGCCTTACCTACGATGATTTCCTGGTGCTCCCTGGCAAAATCGACTTCGCGGCGTCGGAAACCAGCATGGAAAGCAGGATTACCCGCAACGTAGTTTTAAAAACTCCATTCATGAGTAGTCCCATGGATACAGTCACGGAAGGCGAGATGGCGATTAATATGGCTGTACGTGCGCAAGCATTCTTCCAGCAAAACGCGGTACTGAATCAGTAATGTACATGATAGCTTCTTGGGGGCATCGGCGTGATACATCACAACCAACTGGCCGAAGAGCAGGCTGACATGGTGCGCGTAGTCAAGCATCACGAAAGCAGTCTCATACTGGGTCCAGCTGTTACGAGTCCAAACAATTTTGTTCAAGAGGTTCAGGACGCTTCCTCCAGCAATCCTGTCACCGGTGGGTCCAAACTTCATACTTGCTCACTTAGAAAGGCAACTGATGCTTTTCGCCTGCACGTGTCCCGTAGGTTCGGATCCAACACCCGACTTACACCCGCTTGCGAGTAGAAATCCCGCAACTAACCGACTATATTCTGCAGCAGCTGTCGGAACACGACCAGCTGATCGTGATCGCCTGAAACTGCTTGTTGATGCCGGACTCGACATCGTTGTTCTTGACTCGAGCCAGGGTAATTCGACATATCAGCTCGATATGATTAAGTGGATTAAGCGAACATTCCCCACACTCCAAGTCATTGCGGGTAATGTCGTTACACGTGCTCAGGCGGCCAATCTGATCGCAGCCGGTGCCGATGGTCTCCGCGTTGGAATGGGCTCGGGTAGTATCTGTATAACTCAAGAAGTTATGGCGGTTGGTCGGCCCCAAGCTACCGCCGTATACAACGTTGCCGAGTTCGCTAACAAATTCGGTGTTCCTGTTATTGCGGACGGTGGTATCGGGAATGTTGGCCATATCGTTAAGGCTTTGGCTCTTGGTGCCAGTGCAGTTATGATGGGCGGACTCCTGGCGGGGACTACTGAAGCCCCGGGGGATTACTTCTGGCATGATGGCAAACGAGTTAAGACTTATCGTGGGATGGGCAGTCTCGTGCGTAACCTTTGACTGATCTGACGTTGTAATTCTATCTCTCATAAGCCTACAGGAGGCCATGGACCGCGGAAAACCTGGTACGGAGCGTCCCGTTGGGCCCGTGAATGAGCGCGCCGAACCATCCAACTCCTTGTCTCCCCAGAGTCTGCCACAGTCAATTCCTTATGAAAATGCGGCCATGACGCGCTACTTCTCTGAATCCTCTACCATCAAGGTCGCGCAGGGTGTTTCTGGTGACGTGCAGGATAAAGGATCAGTGACGAAACTCGTACCGTATTTGTACACGGGTTTGCAACACTCTTTCCAGGATATGGGTGTGAGAAGCATTGGTGAGCTGCAGGCAGGTGTGGTGGCTGGTACAGTACTCTTTGAGAAGCGGAGTGCGCAAGCCCAGGCGGAAGGTGGCGTCCATGGCCTTAATTCGTGAGTAGTGTAACGTTGCTCTTTGCTTAACCGGATTTCCTTATTGTACCCACAGATACTCGAAGAGGCTCTTTGCCTGATTTGGATGATGCCTCGGCCTTGCGTTGATGTCTTCGTCATAACTTTGCCGTCTCTATAATTATAGTTGGTAGTGCCGGCTTCGCACCCTCCGCCCCAAACATATGCTGTACCAAACTCGCAGAGCGAGTGGAGTCCCAAATTAGAAATTACTGCTGCGCGTGCTGCTGTCGTCCTCATTCACACTAGGTAATAACGCCGCTTCGACAATGCTCCTACGTCAGCGCCGAAACCGACCTAGTCCCCTTTCCCGGCGGATTCAAAAAACCTGACCGTAACATGATTTCCAGTTGTTCTTGACCGTTGGTGGCCCCATCGCCATGGTAGCACCGATCTCGTCCATCTTCCCCATCCTGAGTCCCCTGTATAGCGATTGGATGCCCTCGTTCTTGGCGAGAGCGGTGTGACTATATTCCCCTGGCAACCTCCTTCCAGCCTATGTCGAGCTTACGCATGAGATTGCGAAGTTCGGCGCCCGTCGCCTTTGAGTGTGCTTTTTCGGTGGCTGAAACATACGTCAAGTGAGTGCCACAACTTTGTCCAGGTCGTGAATCTTCCGAGTGTCTTCCTCAGGGATTGAGAGGACGGTTAGGGTAGGATTAATGGTCCCAGATTCTCCTCGTCTGTGGACGAAAGAGATTCGAGCGGTTTTGGTGGCTCCAAGGGGTTTTTTTTGTCGGACCTGATGTATTCATAAAGAATTCGTCGCTGCACATTAATTTCATACGGTTGTGTACTTATGGTGCAGCGCAATATCAGTGGGGGCGTAGTGCCTTTATTCTCTATCATGCGTCCACAAACCACAAGTCACAGCAAAATAATGTTGAAGATTTGCGGTGGCCTCGTCACGAGACGGTGTTTCGCAGGGACAGAGGAAACACTCGCATGGCACTCCATCTGCATCTGTTTTCTACTGAGTAGCTGGACCGACACTAAGCTCGGGGACCTCATCTTCAATGAGAAATCAGGCTAGGATAGATCAAAGTGGCAACAACATTTGGTCCGCAACCCCGAATAAAGAGGGTAGGGCTGCACTCTGACAGAATGATCACGTCGCGACAATCCCCATGCCCAGGACATTCTTACGCAGTTCAAGAGATCGATCCCACAGTTCAAGATCAAGGTTTGGACAAGGCCGCGATAGGATGGCCCGACAAAGTACAGAAGAATGGTGTGCCGGTGGCCTCGATTCCAAATATGGTGGAGGAATAGACACCTAGTCGCACACTACATTCATACTGACCGGACCACTGATGGGCAATCTTGTCCAAGACTTACTTCATTCTGCTCGATATAGCCAATGATCATTACCGGGGAATTGTATTGCACGAGATAAGGAACAGAAGCAGTATCCATCGGATCAAAGCAGACGGACGCATCCACCCATAAAGAATGGCTCGGGGAAGCGAGGAACATAAAATGCGTCTTCACGTCATGAACAAGGACGCTAAGTAGAATCTGTTCAGACATGTCACGGCACTTGAACGGGGAACAACGAACCGACCGACCAAGCGGACCTTGCACCCGACGGACTCCTCAGAGATATCTGATACCCGGACAGGAACGGCGTGGTCTATCTTCCCAGGTATCACATTGGTCGAGGACGACATGAGGGTCACTTTGTCGCTGTCACGATAACAGTCACTGTGAGTCTGTGACTCCCAATCGTACATCAATTGCATCCCTGAGCGAAGGACTTATCGTTACGCCAAGACTACATTGAGTAGATTGGATATTGGACTCCGCATAAAACCCCTTCATAAAGACCCCATGATAAATAGGCACAAAAAAAATCGAGCCCAAGTCTGATTACAAGTAGAAAGAAATGCGGGCACAATCCTGATAGCAAACGGCGAGAAGGCAAGGGAAACATTATGATAAACTAAGTAGGCGAGTTAACAGCAGTGTTGTCATAGTACATTTCTTGGCTGATGGCTGGACGTATCCAATGTTGTGAAGGTAAAATGAAAGTGCGACAGAACGATTACAGATCGGGATGGGCCCAGAGAATTCAGCAGAGCCAGGATTCAGGATTGCGAGGCAAAATGAACCCAAGGTAGGGGTGATCACGGGGAGCGGATCGCTAATTAACCGCGTCTCCGTGTGTTACGGGTGGAGGTAGCAGGCTTTGATGGAGGCGATACCTTACGCTGCCTCGTCGCCCGCGTGGCATGGGCTGGGCCCTCGATGGGAGAAGTCTGCTCGGCAGCAGCAGCAGCCGCTGCCGTAGAAGTCCGGGATCGACGCCCAGTCGCAGGAGCAGGAGGATCGGGATTGCTTGATGGACCGTCAAATACACCATCAACGATTGTCGCCTTCCGCTTCGACCCCGTTGAAGAAACAAGAGTAGACGGAGACTGTACTGTAGAGGAACTGCTTGCAGACGAGTTCGGCGCTGCTTGTTGCGCAGGCTTGGGAGATGGGATTGCAGGGTTGAGTGAACTAGTCTGGCGTTGGGAGGCATTACCGGTTCCAGGTCGTTCGGTCTGCATCGGAGACATTCTGACATTGGCCCCAGGGGTATTAGGATGGGATATTTTGGGTGTTGCATGGGGGTTACGGGGTGAGCTGGTAGAGGTCGATGTTGCAATGACGGACTGAAATGGATGGCGGTAATCCGAAACAGGTAATGGATCAGACGTTTCCGCTCTCCCGTTGGGGTTCGTGTTATTATTATTGCTATTCTCTCGACGGACGGCGGCAAGTTCAGGATGTTCCTCGTGTGCGATCTCAGCTGCCCGCCTTAACGCATCTGAGGGTAGGAAATGAAGTCAATTCTCGAAAGAAACACTACATTTTGCACAAACCTCTCGGCCCCAGCTTCTGGTCAATCGACATCTGGATCAGCTCGTCGAGTGGTGTGAAGGTCTCCGTGAACTTCGAATCCACCGCGGTGAGCTTACGACCGGTATCTCGAGGTGGAAAATGAGATTGTTGGCTCACCTCGAGACTTCGCATGGTCGCCTCTGGGATTCCGAACGCGTTGACAGGATCGGCTGGTAATTGTGCGTTATCGATCACGATCCATCGTGTCTCCGCACGAGGATCGCCAGGAGGATATGGCACGCCAGCTGATAGAGTCGGCGAGGGCATTGCTGTGGACCCATTTATACCATTGGGGAGGTGGGGTCTTCGGTTCATGGGCAGTCCTGGCTTTCGATCGCCAATGACTGCGTCAAGGTCGATGTGTTTTTCCAGTTTATTGCTAGAGAATACCATCCGCTGGAATTTAAGCGAATGGGCGGGCGCAGGGGAGGGGAGAGGGTTGATGGCGGGGACGACGTGTATAATCGCGTGGAGAGGACCCCGTAGCGTAATCACATACCCCGTATCGAAGGTGAACATCCAGGAAGCCTCCTGGCAATCGACTTTGCCTTCCCCGGCCGCGATGACGTGTTCCGTGACGCCGTCTAGAGTTAAGGTAATCGATTTCACCCCGGAGTTGTAGCTCGTAAAGAAAAATCGAGGGAAGTTATTTTCCGTGATGCCTGACAATAGATCATCAGTACTACACAGTGGAGAAATAGAAACGAAGCCTACTGAAGGGTTTAGCTTCGGTGTCTTTCCATAACGTCATTTGAATAGATCCCGCTACTTGAGAAAAGAACTCGCTTGCAACGCCTTTCCAGTAATCTAGGGTTTTCTTTGGGCCATACGTATTCAGCCTTTTCGGACACAGAAGATATCTGAAGGTCACTGAAATCTCACCATATAACCGCTTGATAAAGCATGGCTAAATTCCATCAATCGAAGAACTCCTTGCCCGGATCCCACCAAATTATTCGGGGTCATTCTTTAAGGTCATTCAGGTCCTCCAGTGCTCATGAGGCAGATTGAAATGTATGCAAAACGAACCTCATCTGAACCTCACTTGGACGTGCATATAGCGGTGTCTGAGGACCACTCACACCAAGCATTCCAGGGTGATGTTGTGCTATTGACATTCGCGATTGTGGAAGACCAGCCGACGCCGTGGACTGATTTTGTTCTGAGCCTGGTGGAGGCATATTACCAGCAGGCACCCGCCTCGGTCCAAAATGTCCTTGGGCAAGAGCCTGTACCGAAGGTATCATCCCAGATCCAGGTGACGAATGCGCATTGGCCCCAGATATTGGGGGGAAAGAAGTGTTATGCGGAGATTGTGACTGAGAGTGGATGGAGCCACCACTCGTGGTTGAACCGCTTAAAGTGTCCTCACTGAACAATGGCGGACGATACGGGAAGATCCCCTGCTGCTCTGTCGGCGAAAGATGATGCCCTGGCGGTTGCTGGGCTTGAGCACTGGGTGGTTGTTGGGGCTGAATCTGGGAGGATGGCGGATAAGGAAGAGAAGGTTGGAGGGAGGGCGTGCGAGCGAATCCCATGCTTGGTGCATCCGGGGCACCGATCTGTTGCACACTCTGCTGCTGCTGCAATGGATGCTGCTGCTGGGCTTGCTGCTGGAGTTGCTGGGCCCGCTCTCGCACAATTTGTTGCTGTCGCACCTGCATCTCATTTGGCTGAAAAGGCTGTCGCATGTCTCGCGGTGGGGCACCTTGTTGGAGAGGCTGTTGCAGCTGCTGGGATTGAGATTGTTGGTGTTGCTGCAACGATTGCGGTTGTTGCCCTATCTGATGGGGGTGAATATGAGGTTGAGATTGTTGGGCGTACATCTGAACCTGTAGGGAGTCTCGCGAGTCCGCCAATTGCGGCGGAAACATCGAACCAGGAGTACTAGTTTGGCTTCGCGTGGGGTCTCCCTGAACTGGTCCAGACCCGGATCCCGACTGAGGTATCACGCCTGTACCCTGTGGAGGTGCGGGGGGATAGAAGGTTTGTGGGTTTGGATTGGGGGGGGGCTGCCCGCCTCTGTGTATTGGTGTGTTGGTCGCTGAAGAGATACGAGGGGTGGACGTAGGCACATTGGTAGGGGTGGAATATGGTTGCGAGTGAGGACTGCCCTGATGCGGGGATCCAGATGGGCCTCGAGAGAAGGAATTTGGGAGGATGGAAGATCCTTGGAACGGCGTCTGCTGGGGTGGAGGCTGCATTGAGGGCGTCGACCCACCTTGCTGGGAGCCGTACATGGGAAGGCCTACAGTAGTTCGACCGGTTTGCCCAGGAGCCATATCCATCATTTGGGGCGTCATCTGGCGGGAGGAAGAAGGGCGTCCGAACGGGGACGTAACTACCATACCTTCCGAGGACTGGACCTGCTGCATACGAATCCCATTGCCCATAGGAGCGATGCTGTTTATCGGTCTGGAGAACACCATGCCACCACCGTTTGGAGCTTGCCCGACATCCATCTGCATCCCGGAACTAGCCATCATGCCGCCGTTTGAGGTGTTGGCAGCGACGGCGAGGGAGCCCGAGCCCGAGCCAACTGCGAGGCCGTTCCCGCTAAAGGGCGCAGTCGGTGGTCCTGCGCCAATTTGTTGCTGAGAGGGGATACGTCGAACACCGGGGACAGACTGCTGCTGGGCTGGGACGGCACGAGGGCCTTGCTGGGGCTGCTGGGGTGGACCTGGTGGTGAGAAGCCATTTTGAGTTGGCGGAAATGGGGTACCATGAACGTCGGTGGGTTGGCTATTGAGACGGGCACGTTCTTGTTGTTGTTGCAACATGGCGAATTGGTCCTGCGGCGGAGCTCGAAAGCGCAATTGCTGCATTTGCTGGATGGCATTGGCTTGCTGGGTATGCTGCTGAGCAGCAAACTGCTCGCTAGGGAACGGTGAAGCGACGTGGGTTGCCCCATGCAGCATGAGATTGAACGGGGCCTGGCGAGTGCCGCTGTGGCCAGGAAAGACAATGGAATCTGGATGATCTTCGGGACGCTCGGAACGGAGAGGCTGCTGGGGCCTGATGCCTTGTTGAGACTGGAGATGCTGTAGTTGCTGATACTACAAGAGCCGTGGGTCCGAGAAATAAATCTGCGATAATACTTGCATATTAGAGAAGCGCAGACGTACAGTGAGTTGAGCATTCATCTGGCCTGGATGAGATTGTTGAGGGAGTTTCTGTTGGGGAAGCATAAAGTGGGAAGCATGGTGCTGTGGCTGCTGCTGCTGCTGAGGGTGTGGTGGCGGTTGTTGCGGCTGTTGCTGTTGTGGGTGCAGATGGAGGTCAGATTGCTGTTGGTGGGGTACCAGCTGCTGGAACATGGAGTTTGGATGTGGCTGGAGTTCCATAACGCGCCTGTACGGGGAGAGCGACGAGGCTGAACAGATGTGTGGCGGCCGGTGCACTCGACATACAACAGACCTGGTATCGGCGGATTAGACGATCTCAGCGACGAAAAATCACAGAAAAAATCTCGGACAGCGATCACTCTCAAAGACAAGGATAGCGGCACTTGATGTAGATGTGAGGATTATCGCAGGTTGATCTACTCTGCTCGAGGTGGTAGCGGAATCGGATTCCCAGCTGACGCTCAATTTTTGGCTTTCGAGCCAAACAATAGATATCGAGATAAATAATGCCAAAAAAGTCCTTGGGCATTCTGACTGGCACATCTCCTACACAGAAGACAAGTATTTGGAGGATGCACACTGGAAATACTGGAAACTACGCAAAAAAAAACAGCAGTCTAGAGGGAAAAATGAGTAGATTAAGAGCGCAGTACTACTTTGTGCGTTCCTTTAGTGCGTCAACATCACAGGCTGTCGCTAGGCACGAGGCACTGGGGGTGACGAATTATCACTGGGACAACACCCTCGATGGAAACGTGGGGTCAAAGCTGGATCTCTCCACGAGGAATTCGTCGATTCAACGTCAGCTGAAAAGCAGGACAACAGTTAGGTGCCATTAAGTGTATTCAAAGTTGATTAGATTAACAGAGACACTCACTTGACAGCCGCAGAATGCTATCAGAATAGCATAGATCATTGCGGCGGAATAGCACGTCTTCGCTACAGCATGACCATCTTCAGGATTGTCGATACTGCCCATCAGAGCATCGAACTGCACGAAAGTACATCAGGCGGCGTACGAGGCGCATAATAGGTTGCAAACCCCATGATCAAAGCCATAGCCAAGCTCCATAAAGCCGGTAAGAGTAATATCTTGACTCAATGAATGACACGCAGACTCACAACTTGACATATAGATCAGTCGCGCACCTCAGAAGCCTCTAATAGGGAGACTCACAGGATAATATTAGGACACCGAAAATAGAAATGAAGGTGCACACAAACGCATTCGTAGAGCCGACAACCGGGCGCAGTCTGGGTGCCATCTCTCGCTGCCGCCTGGGGGTTGTGACGGAAATTTCCGGCGTTGAAGAGACTCAACGCTGCCACCCAAACAATGCGGGAACTCAAATTTCACGAGAAAAAGCTCCTGAAAAAGGTCGATTTCCTTAATGTGCGTATAATATACCTGTTGCGCTTGTCAAATGTTGATTTTTGGAGTGGCAGTGGAAGCAAGATGCGAACCTCAGAGAGATAAAAGTCATGCGACGGTATCATGTTCAGGACCGCGAAGATTATCACAAGTAAGACGAACCCTTTTACGCGGGTCCCCATTAAGTCCTCGCATTCAGGTACAATAAACTGTGCGGGTCTCTTCGAGCCCTCGCACACCGTGTCTCTCTTCTCCCTGCACAAGACCCATACCGCTCGCGGATGGAAGGCCAAATCCTCTCAAAGCTCTATGACATGGGCGTTTTGAATCTTCATTCCAAGCTCTCCGATGTTGAAAACAAGCTAACTGTAGCCGCGTTCTGTCGGAGGAGATTGGCTGTCGTTATGACGCATGCAAAAATGGCGGAAACCGTGAGTGCGGTAAGTCATTGTTTGGACTGCTTCGCAAAAGGCCTGGATGTTTTTATTATCCTTATCTTTCCTGCAGGCTGTGAAATTCATTGAGCAAGGTCACATCCGGGTAGGGCCTGATACCATTACAGATCCTGCTTTTCTCGTCACAAGGTGTGGCGTCCTCATACCGGGTGGGGTGTTTCTTGTACAAATAACCATTCTAAAACAGGCATATGGAAGATTTTGTCACATGGGTGGACACCTCCAAATTGAAACGTGCAGTAATGAAGTATAATGACGAGGTCAGCTGGCTTTATTTCTCTTTCCCCATATACCCCGTGTACTCATCTGGCGCTGGACCTCTTCGATTCGTGTTTCTAGTTGGACGACTATGATTTATTGTAGATCCTTATACTACTGACCATCGATCACTGTTATTTCCCGCCATTCGACTCCCAGTTGTATCATTATCTATTCGCCAGGTATGCGTAATAATCAGGGGTGCACCTGGAGAGTGTGTGAGTGAAGAAACGACTGAATACTGTGCCCTCTTCCTGGCGCTGTTCGGCTTTTTAGATCATGGCGTTCAGTCCAGGCAGTAGCCTGCTGCGGCGTGGTTGCCGGGTGTCCCATGCTTACTCGTGGGCATAAAGGCCGCCTCACCATGCTGACTGGTTGGGTCTGGACAATTTGCAGAAGTTAATTACTCTCTATGGCTAAAAGATCGTAGCTCACCACTCACAAACTTCGGGCTCGTCAACACAGAGTGTGGCTACGTTGTTCGCCAAGGCACATCTTTAGAATTATATTTAACATTGCAGCACTATTGTACGGTACTTTGTATTCAAAGGCAAGTGCTTGAAGCAGGACAAAAGATGGAGTGCACCCGGCCAAAATAATAATTCCCGGTTAGCTGCACAAGAATACTAGTTACTTCTACACGGGCAATCCGGTTTATCGTTAATTTCACGTAAAAAGGAAATCATTTTTTCAAACCCAATAAAAACTTATGACAGATGTTCAATTGCTGTTAAAATTGCACTTAAGATTCAGCATAGTTAGTGTTGCCGCGACTCCGCTTGGTTCGACTTCAGCTCAACTTCGGGCGACTCCGAGTGACTTCCGCTGACTTTGACTTATGTCCGAAGTCAAGTCAAATTTGTGGCTTGACTTTGACTCAAGCTGACTTGAGTCATTTGCGGTATAGACATATATACATATATACATAATGATATGCGAGCATCCTCAATCATCATTAATAAGTGCTGAGTCTAGTATATGTTCCAGCTCGGGTGTTTCTGCATGCAAAAGGCTGTGAAGAGTGTCGCCGGCCCTAGTATTCCCCTAATTATCCATCAATTCCTCAAGCTGAGTGTGGAGACCTTCAGTAAAATTCAGCCACTTCTTTTTAAGCATGAACTTAAGGGCTTCCATTAATTCCGGTTTTGATTTCGGCGCTTTGTTGCGGTTTCGGAGCTAGAAGAAAATATGCGCTGGCAAGGCACGGAGGATGCCTGAATTGGCAGATAATCCATAGCAAGTCGGAACCATGTGGGTAGGATATGCTCTTGCTCCTACAGGAGTAATAAGATACAGCCACAGGTGATCCACTGCATTACATACCTGCCAGAAATGCAGGTTTGTTGAGAGGAGTACGCTTTGCCGTTATGTAAGCGGTAAATTCGTCGTCTACACTTGTTTCCGTTTCGTCTTCGTCATCATTGTTAACAAGACCGAGCTTGATGCGAGCAGTTTCGGAAAGGCTGGTTGAGGTTGCCAGACCCGAAAAAGGTATAGCAGTTGAGCATAGAGCTCTGTACATTTTGAGCTAATCTGGTGTGAGGAATACCAAAAAACCACGACAGTAGTGCCACTCACCTCATCTTTCACCTACCTGACTGCAATTTCTTGCTCTATAACAGACCAATTTTTATTGATGAAGCTAAATTTGATTGCCGGATTGACAACTAGATGAATAGAGTGTGTCAGGCGTGATTTGGGGGCTGCTATGTGTATAGGTAGCACACCCATAGCAATTACATAGGTGGGACTCCTCCCAGAATAGGTGTCCTTGGTGGCATGGGTGTCCCTGGTGGTGTGGGGGCAGACTGTTTGGCAGACTCTTCTGTAGGAACTGTCACATTTGTGAGGGTGGCACCGGGTGCAAATGAAATTGAACTAGCTATGATGGTGTGAGCAGCTGGGGGTCTATTGCTTCCACCCGTGGGTGCTTTTGGTCTTCAGACGAGGGCACTTCAAGTTCAGTGGCATGATGGAAGTATGATGATGATGAAGAGTGAGCCTCAGCGACGAATCGTATGGTCACATGACCTACCAGCCATTACCCCACTATATATTTTCTGTACACAGATGGCTACCACTCGATTTTTATTTTAGCTATCTAGTCTACTGAATTTTGGCTTGAGCTGACTTCGAGTCAAGTCAAGTTGGTTGAAGTCGAAGCCAAGTCAAAAGATTTGTAAGCGATGACTTGGCTTGACTTGACTTCAAATGGCTTGACTCGTGACTCAAGTCGACTCCAAGCCCGAGTCACGGCAACACTAAGCATAGTCCATGCACTTTCAGAAGATTCCCGAGCCATTTCCTTGATACATTCAATAAATGTTTCCAGGAAATATCTCTCAAATGTTCAGGCCACCCCTCTCAGCTGTTCTAGTGGACTTAGAGATTTTTCTTGACGAGGCAAGGTCCGGCAACTGCCGATTCTGTATAGTTTCTTGGGATGCACCGAAGGTCACTCTGTCTTTTCTGCTGTGGTTTGAATCTCTGAGCACCTCAACCCTGGTTCTACTCCTGTGTTCCCAGTTGCAGTCCAAGGTACAAGGACTAGGGAACAAGGAAGTGGTGGTTGCTGGGCACTCACTTGCCTTTCAAATTTTGGGTGCGTGAAAACTTGTACTGTCACTACCACTCTCTGATTTTCTTCCTGTCTCACTTGGGCCTTATTCATCCAGCTTAGTGGTGAGAGTCCCATGTACAGTTTTGCCGGCAGTGAAACTTCCCATGCACCCACTAGTCATAACACCCGCCTTCCCTTCGCTCCGCCCTTGGGTTGAACCTAAGTACAATTTGTATAAAATTTCCGTACATTGTCCAATATATGTTGCTATTTCCACTATTTGTGGTCTAGACCAGTGCTCCATGGCCCCAATCTAAGCAGTATACGGAAATACAATGATACAGTGGAGTCATCATTGAACCTTCCTATGAGGTTGGAACCACATTTTCTTCCAAATATGGGAATGAGACAATCCTAATCCTGGCCCAATAGTTAGCAAAATATGTCAGGCTAGCATTGGAAACGTGAACATTGGAAAAATGATTTCCTTTTTTCCTTACGGAGATGTCTTATAAATGTTCCCAGCAGATCTCAGCAAATAACATTCAAAAAATGTTCATATAAATTGTCCGTGTACGACAATGCACTCACACTCCAGGGACTAAATGGCTGAACTCCATACAGTATTCCTGCTCATACAAAGAACCTTCGTACTCTCATTTCACTGTGGATATTAATAACGTGAGACCTGCGTGGGTGGCCGCCTGATGCGATACATGCAAGATTGTTGCTCTCATTGGAGTGAAGAGGGCCACTTGTTTCACACATTACCATTAGGGGCAATCGGCTGGCGCCGAATCAATTACATAAGACGTATGACGGATTTGTGGGCAACTGTAAAGTAGGTATACTCTTATCTTAGGCCTTGGGAAATGCCAACTTATATCGTAACAAAGAAGGGAAGTCCCTGAATAAGTGACAAACAACATTGGGTCTATGCGACTTTATGTAAGCCCCAGCGTGATGTGTGACAATGGTGTGTGACCGGTCATCATTAAGCGCCGGCAGATGGGGATCTGAGTGATCTCTGAGGTCCCCACTAAGCAGTGACCACCTATAAGGGCGCTTTAATCTGTGACCGGAGTTTAGGGTCGCAACAAGACAGTAACAGTGGGTTCATCAGGAAATTCGCCTACCAGGTTTAGCCGTGGGAACCCATTCCCCAGTCCGCTCGATAGTCCGGCAACCAGACCGCCCGCTCCATAGCGGCTAAGATAAAGTTAGCCTGTTTCCGCCCTTTATTTAACCTACTCAACTACTATGGTTTACTGTTAGGTATATGATGCATACTTAGTCCGCTCGATCACGACTGAGTTTACTGTTATTAGGCACAAGGTTCCCCTGCATCGACTGGCTATCCAAATCAAGTCAATCGATGGAGAGTGTCGCTGAGCCGGAAACAGGTGAAGCGGCGGAAGCATGAGGACAGAGTTGTGAGGGAGCGATGTTGACCACATCTTAGCGCCTATACCGCGAGTGTGCGGATGGCTTTGGTCAGTGTGTTCAAGAACACTCATGAAGTCAAACTTGCTCAATGGAACTTAGCTTGACTACGGCGAAGCCAAGGCCATGACGACCATTCAGGGTGATGTGGGTCGATGCAAGTCGATGCAAATCACCCTCTTATTAATCTCATCAAATCTACCTATCCCTCCAGACCCGGGGGGAATTTACCCTCATTTATCGTTTGCTCCACACGGACACATCTCTGTCTGCCTACATAACTCCATCCAGATGAAATTGTCCCTCAAGCCGGGTAAGACGGCGAGAGGCGTCTCGTTAGCAATCCTCCAGCCTCTTCACCACCTCCTCGATGCAATCCCTGTCCCGGGGGCTGAGTCCGTAATTGGCATTCTCTGCGATGTCGTTGAAGGCATCGACGTTAGTATTGTCCTCTCCAAGTCTGGAACTATCGTCCCTTATCGCTAGCTGTTCCTTTCCAGACAACTTCCCGGAACAGCTCAGCGTTTCTGGAACTGGGAGGTCATATTCGACTCCTAGCCGATCTTCTGGAGCCCTTGACGAAAATGGATCGAAACAATATCTCATCTGGCCTTCTGAAAGACGTGCAGAGGCTACGTGAGTAAGTGTGGACCCTATGATTTGCGACACAAATACGTCTCTAATGCATGCGGAATCGAACTCAGTGATTTAGAGAGTATTTCACTCAAGGTGATATCGAAATCCTCCACAGGGAGTGTGCGTCGGTTCTTGGAACGCAAAAAAGATGAACACGACCTAGCCACTTTCGCCCAAAATTTCAAGGTGGCCCTTGACCACTTTCAGGTATGTTTGGCCACAATACCTGCATTGTTCCATCTTTCTGACTGGCGTGAATGATCCAGCTCAGTCAAACACTCCGTCAAGAGCAAGAATCGCTTCTTCGAGGTAAGAACCCGTTCACTTTCAACTGATCACACGCCGACATCCTCTTTCGCAGAACGATCCGCGGCCGTCATGTCTCTCCCTCGTGCCGACTTGGCGGCCTACGACTCTGGCCGCGAAGACGCCCCGTCGTCATGCCTCGAAGGCACGCGCGTGTCAATACTGGCAGAGATCACGTCATGGCTGGAGAATCAGGAAAGCAGAACTCCGCCTGTTTACTGGCTGATTGGACTGGCTGGAATCGGCAAGTCGACGATTGCGAAAACCGTGGCCGAACGAGCGGACGGGGATAGGGTGCTAGGGGGAAGTTTCTTCTTCTCCCAGAGTGATGCAACTTTGCGCAATTCAAACCTTGTTTTCCCGACGCTTGCGTTTCAACTCGCACAATCGAATACCGATTTCAAAAACATCATCGGGGAGGCCATACAACAAGATCCGACGATGTGCCACAAGAAACCATTGGCTCAGTTTGAGGGATTGATCTTGAAGCCCCTTGGCAAGCTCGACTCAACCCGACGGACGATACTGATCGTTCTCGACGCACTAGACGAGTGTGAAGAACAGGGTGCTGCCACAATTTTACAACTACTCCTTTCTCACGCTTCACGGCTACCTTTCCTTCGTATCTTAATTACCAGTCGTCCGGAACCACATCTCTGGTCGGTCTTCACTCAGGCCAGGAATCTGGCAAAGAGAATTCTTCACGACATTGAAGCCTCGGTGATCGAGGAAGACCTCCGGCTTTATATTCGCTCTGAACTAAGGAGGATTCCGAGTAGATTGGAGCTTCGTATCGCAGAGTGGACGGAAGGAGAAATCGATGCGCTGGTTGAGAAATCAGGGAAGCTGTTCATTTATGCAGCCACATCCATCCGGTTCATTGGCGATGCTCGTGTTCGAGACCCTCGTGGCAATCTACATCTTATACTGGATACACAGCTCGGCAAGGAATCGGAAGCCACGCCGTACTCGCAGCTGGACAGCTTATACATTAGGGTCCTTCGGAACTCGCTCTCGGATTCTAACCGGAAGGTGATTCTGAAGCGGTTTCAAACGGTGGTCGGTAGTATTGTGTTGCTCCGCCAACCTCTCCCGTTCGGCTCGTTGGCACAGTTTGTACAGTATAAACTGGACGACGTCGATACCGCTCTCCGTCACCTTCGTTCCGTGATCATCCCTCCTTCCACTCCGGACGAGGCCCCTCGTATTTATCACCCTTCATTTCGCGACTTCATTACGGATCCTTCACGATGTTCTATCCCTGAGTTCCTGATTATTGCTGTACCAGATCAAGAGCTACGACATGCGTTGCGATGCTTCGAGCTTCTGGCAACCTTGAAGCAGGATATCGCTGGGATCTCGGATATATCGCTTTTGAACAGCGAGGTGGAGGGACTGGAAGAGAAAGTGCGACGTGCACTGTCGGCGGAGGTGGAGTATGCATGCAGGCATTGGGCATCGCATGTGTCGCGCGTGGAGTTGGGGGAGAAGAGACTGGTGGAAGCGCTGAAGGGATTTTCGATGCGGTCAATTTTGGTGTGGATCGAGGCAATGAGCCTGATTGGGAGTCTCTCTAGTGCCGTAGGCTCGATGGAAGAGGCGCACCGGTGGGCGGTAAGTGTGCATACATTTATCGTGGACAATGAATCAGGAATTAATTGGAGTGACTCGACGATAGATGAGTTCCGATTGCGAGGCGACTCTGATTACGATGCTGGCCGATGCATATCGGTTCATTCTCGCTCACAGTGAAGTGATACGGACGAGTGCGCTGCAAGTGTATCATTCTGCATTAGCATTCACACCATACGACACTGCACTGTACAAGACATATTCAAAAGATGTAAAGAGCTGTATCAGGGTACTACAGGGTGTGGATTCCCAATGGCCAAAGAGCTTGAGCACGATGATCGGGCATTCTGCTGCCGTTAGGTCGGTTGCATTTTCATCTGATGGTCTGCAGCTTGCGTCGGGCTCGAATGATTGTACCATACGCTTGTGGGATGCGATGTCAGGGGCACACTTCACCACTCTTCGAGGCCATTCTGATTTGGTTACCTCTGTGGCATTTTCACCTGATGGTTTACACCTTGCATCTGGCTCGCATGATGCTACTGTATGCTTGTGGGATGTTGCATCGGGTGTGAACATTGCCACTCTTCAAGGCCACTCAGATTGCATTACCTCTGTTGCATTCTCACCTGATGGATTGAGGCTTGCATCAGGGTCACATGATGGTACCATATGCTTGTGGGACCCTGTGTTGGGCATGCACACTGCCACTCTTCATGGCCACTCTGATTGGGTTACCGCAGTTGCATTTTCACCAGATGGTTTACAGGTTGCATCAGGCTCACGTGATGCTACCCTATGCTTGTGGAATGCTGTGACTGCCACACACATTGCAACTCTTCAAGGCCACAAGGAGTTGATTGCTTCAGTTGCATTCTCTCCCAATGGTTTACAGCTTGCATCAGGCTCTTGGGATTCTACCATATGCTTGTGGGATGCCAAGTCAGGGATGCACATTGCAACCCTTCAAGGCCATTCTGATTTGGTTAGCTCAGTTGCATTTTCACCCAATGGTTTATGGCTTGCATCAGGCTCAGCTGATAGCACCATATGGGTGTGGGATGCTGTGTCAGGCACACACATTGGAACTTTTCCCAGCCGTTCTAATTTGGTTACCTCTGTTGCATTTTCACCTGACAGTTTACGGCTGGCATCAGGCTCACGGTATAACACCCTATACTTGTGGGATGCCATGTCTGCAATGCACAGTCCACCCCTTCAAGGCCACCCCACTGCAGCTTTTTCAGTGGCATTTTCACCTGATGGTTTACGGGCTGCATCGGGCTCCATTGACCGTACTGTGCACATATGGGATGTCATGTCAGGCATGCCCATTGCAATTCTACGAGGCCATTCTCGTGCAATTGCTTCAGTTGCCTTTTCACCCAACAATTTACAGCTTGTGTCGGGCTCACGTGATAACACCCTACGCTTGTGGGATGGCATGTCCGGTACACACATTGCAACTCTTGAAGGCCATTCTGATTGGATTGCCTCAGTTGCATTTTCGCCTAATGGTTTATCAATTGCATCAGCCTCACGTGATCACACCGTACGCTTGTGGGATGCCAAATCTGGCATGCACACTGCAACTCTTCAGGGCCATTCTGGTTGGGTTAGCTCAGTTGCCTTTTCCCCTGATGGTTTATGGCTTGGATCGGGCTCTCATGATCATACCATATGCTTGTGGGATGCCAATTTGGGCACGTGCATCACAACCTTTCAAGCGCACACTACTGAAATCCGAGCCATTGTGTTCTCCCAAGATGGCCACACCCTCATCTCCCAAACTGTTACAGAGGTCTTTGCATGGGATTTGACATCCCATCCTCCTCAATTGGTCTCTGGCTCAATTACGGAGGCTTTCCCCCCCACTATAGACCTTAGTTCAATTGTGTGGTCTGGAGTGGGTGGCTGGATCCATGCACTGGATTCCCATGCCAATCGTCTTACGCGTATCTGCTATATCCCTCCCCATTATATTCTGAACTCGGGCTCTACTCCCCAGAAATCCAATCTGCCCCATCAATTCCGACTTGCTGTTGGATGTGGGGATGGCCATGTTGTAATTTTAGATCCTGAAGATCATCCATTTGTACATAGACTCATGACGGCATCATAGATGGTATTGTATTATGTAGGATTTTTTTAGCTGGTAATGAACCTGAGGCCTTGACGATTTGCATCAAAAGAGACCAAGGTATCCCGTCTACGACTATGGAGATATCCTTTCGATTCAGACAAGTCCAGGAAGCTCTGATCTGCTAGGTCGGGGGAGACCACGTTCCACATGACCTAGCCTTGACGTTCTATCTGCATTGACAATGTCAGTCGTGCCCTTAGTCTGTAGTTCTTTTTTTCTCAAGGACGAGATCACCTACGAGGGTGTCACAGCCGAAACTATGAATGCGCCTAGAGACAGAGGGATTCATGACATAGGATTGATACGCACAGATATACATTAGTCAAAGCTTGCGAGTGCATTGAACCCACCAATACTGAGAATAATTCAGCGGTCAAGATATTTAGGGCCGTTTAGCTTAGATCACGTACAGCATCGAGAGCAGACCCCAGCTCTGTATCTGGGCGGGAATCCTTAGTTTGAGGGATTCACTTTCCAGAATACGATCCCCCGACAATGGATCTTTGGGTGTCCGCGTCAGGAGATTCATTGGCGGGATGACGTCGCAAAATGAGATGGCACCTTTCCAGTCAGAAAGCAATCGAGCGAGACCAGTACTAGCCTGCGTGGACATGAACGAGATTCCAACATGTTGGATGCCTGCTCCAGCACGCCCGCACCCATGAGAGGAGGCGGGGGAGACCTCTGTCGGAACGGAGGATTCTCCTTGGATACCGACGGTAGCAATAGCTTTCGGCAAAAGTGCGGGAAGATTACTCTCACCGGGGAGCCTGGGGACCACAATGAGCCACTTCTTTGGGGATGAGAGGTGTGAGTGAGATCTCTCCAAATATTTCCTAGGAAGGCAATGTCACGGAGATCGGCTGGTGCCCCTGAAGGAAAGAAGTTATGATTGCATTGGAAACAGAGTCCATTCGTGGGGGGGGATCACGTTCTCACCGTTTTGGGGGTCCATCCGGCTTGTTGATCAGCGTTAGGAGAAACACTGATCGCCCTCGAGTGCCGAAAAGCCGGTGAATACGAAACCATCACTGAGAGCCCGAACTACTGACGTCACCTCTGTTTTAGGATACACTGAATTAGCGGAACGAGGGTGATATCGACGTTCGCTTCCTTATTCAAGTTGAACTGATCCGTTGGGAACTCGTGGAGACCTTGACTGGAGCGACTACTACGGGCCAACAGATCTTTGAGAGTATAATTCGACTCCGATTGCTCTGTCTTGGAGTCGTCACGGCGAACCAGAATCGAATCTAGTGCGATGAATATCTACGTCGGGTTGCATGTTTCGGGGGACGAGGTTTCGAGGGCCTTGACATTATCGTCCCCGCCTGCTTGACGATATACCTAATAGCGTGAGACACTGAAGGAGCCCTCCCAGCATTTTCATCCCAAGACCAAAGAGTCGAACGCCCGAGGCAGAAAGTACCAGCTCTGCAGGAACGGTAGTCAGAAACCCCCGAAGGTGTCACGGCCCCGGCTTTCATAAAACATCGAGTTCAGGCGAGATGCATCACGAGGTCTCGTTGGTTCCGCCGATACTCTTTTGGGGATACAAGAGCAACACCAGGACACCCAGTGGGGGATAACCCCTTGAGTAAAATACATCGACTTGAGAGCCTCAAATGTCCACATGTCAATGTCGGAGGAAGCAATATAGAGCAATCAATCGCAAGGAGCGACGAATCCTCTGAAATGGTACGCATGCCTGAATACTGGGAACAGAGGTGTAACAAAACATCGAGAATAGATCTAGTTAACCTGTGCGGCTGTGCCTAGCCAAAATCACTTGAGGCACCAAGGGGATCATGGAGGTCAGCAAGCCGGAAAGAGAAAGGAGGGACTAGAGTCTTAATTTGTTGAGCAAACCAGAGGGGAGCGATGTTGACTACATTGTACCTGCCCGCATTCAGAGCGCGGACGGCCACGGTCGAACCCAAATGAGGCAACGGAACTTCCCGTGACCACCAAGAAGCAGGGCCTCAAGGCAAGGTCATGACAATCGATCCAGATCTTGCTCTCGTTAATCTCATCGAATCTTCCATCCGCACAGATTGAGGGCGACCTATAGTCATTCTATCCTTTTCTCCTCACGAATTCACCTCTGTCTACCAAGCCTTCCCCATCGTCCGGATGAAGTGGTCCCTCAACCCGGGGAAGACCGCCAAAGGTCTCTCCTTAGCCATTCTCCAGCCTCTCCACCTCCTCCTCGACGCAATCCCAATCCCGGGTGCCAAGGATGGCATTGGCATTCTCCTCGGTGTCGTCGAAGGCATTGACGTTAGTGTCATACTCCTCTCGTTTTGAAACCATCCGTCCTCATTACTCTCTGTGTCCTTCCAGAAAACTTCCCGGAACTCCTCAACGCTACTAGAACTAGAAAATCATCTTCGATCCCTAACCGATCTTCTGGAGCCCGTGACGAAAATGGACCGGAACAATATCTCATCTGGCCTCAAGCATGATGTGCGGAAGTTGAGCAAGTGAGTACCGACGCTTTGATTGATAATATGTGTGCCACTAATATATGCGTCGTCCAATTAGAGATTTGGAGCATATTGCCTCCAGTGTCCAGTCAAAATCTTCCGCAGGCGGTGTACGTCGCTTCTTGGAACGAAACAAAGATGAACACGATCTACCCACTTTTTCCCAAAACGTCAAGGCGGCTCTCGACCGTTTTCAGGTCTGTTTGTCCACAATATTTGTGCGCCTCCATCCTCCTGACTGGCGTGGACGATCCAGCTTAGCCAAACACTCCGTCAAGAGCAAGAATTGCTTCTCGAAAGTAAGATCCCCTCCACTCCCCACTGTTCGTTCGCTAAGACCAGCTTCCACAGAACGATCTGCGGCCGTCATGTCTCTCCCTCGCGCTAATTCTGCGGCCTACGATTCCGGCCGCGAGGATGCCCCCTCGTCATGCCTCGAAGGCACTCGTGTTTCAATCCTGACAGAGATTATGTCATGGTTCGAGAACATGGAAAGCAGCACACCGCCTGTGTACTGGCTCGTTGGACTGGCCGGAATCGGCAAGTCGACGATTGCGAAAACGGCGGCCGAACGAGCGGGCAAGAATAAGATGTTAGGGGGAGTTTCTTCTTTTCCCGGAGCGACGCACCTTTGCGCAATGCGAACCTTGTCTTCCCGACGCTTGCGTTCCAACTGGCACTGTCGGATAACGAGTTCAAGAACGCTATCGGGGAGGCGATACAACAAGACCCGACGTTGGGTCACAAGAACACTTTCTCCCAATTCGAAGGATTGATCTTGAAGCCCCTGGGCCGACTCGGTCAAGCCGACAGACGACACTTATCGTGCTTGACGCACTCGACGAGTGTGAAGAACAGGGCGCTGACACAATCTTACAACTACTACTTTCTCACGCTGCACAATTACCCTTCCTCCGTGTCTTAATTACCAGTCGTCCGGAGCCACACATCTCGTCGGTCTTCACTCAGGCCAGGAACCTCGCAAAGAGAGTTCTTCACGATATTGAAGCTTCTGTCATTGAGGAAGACCTTCGGCTTTACATTCGGTCTGAATTGGGGAGGATTTTAAAGAAGCTCGAGCTTGAAACGTTTCAGATTGGACAGAGGGAGAAATCAATTCACTGGTTGAGAAATCAGGGAAATTGTTCATTTATGCAGCGACATCGATCCGATTCATTGGCGACCCTCGTGTTCGAGATCCTCGTGGTCATCTACGTCTTATACTGGATAGCCAGCTCAGCAAGGAATCGGAGGTAACACCTTACTCGCAGCTGGACAGCTTATACGTTGGGGTCCTTCGGAACTCGCTCTCGGATTCTAACCGTAAAGCGATTGTGAAACGGTTTCAAACGGTGGTGGGTAGCATCGTCCTGCTTCGGCAACCTCTCCCGCTGGGCTCGTTGGCGGAGTTTGTCCAGTGCACACCCGATGATATTCATACTGCTCTCCGTCACCTTCGTTCCGTGATCATCCCTCCTTCCGCTCCGGAAGAGTCCCCTCGTATTTATCACCCTTCATTTCGCGACTTCATTATGGATCCTTCACGATGCGCTATCCCCGACTTTGTGATTGTTGCCGGACCAGATCAAGAGCTACGGCACGCGTTGCGATGCCTCGAGCTTATGGCAACCTTCTTGAGGCAGGACGTCGCAGGGATCTCGGATGTGTCGCTTTTGAACAGCGAGGTGAAGGGATTGGGGGAGAAAGTAAGAGGTGCACTATCTGCAGAGGTGCAGTACGCGTGCAGGTATTGGGCATCGCATCTGTCGTGTGTGGAATTGGGGGAGAAGCGAATGGTGGAGGCGTTGGAAGGATTTTCGATGCGGCTAATTCTGATGTGGATTGAAGCGATGAGCCTGATTGGGAGTCTCCCTAGTGCTGTGGCCCTGGTGGAAGAGGCGCACCGATGGGCAGTAAGTGTATTCACTATTGGCCGTCGCATCAGCAATTGATTGAAGAGTGATTCTGATGCCAGACGAAATCGCAGTGCGAGGCAATGGTGATCACTTTGTTGGCCGATGCACGGCGATTCCTTCTCGCTCACCGTGAACTGATACGGGGAGTGCGCTGCAGGTGTATCATTCTTCGTTGGCATTCACACCATATGACACTGCCACTATACAAGACATATTCAAAAGATGTAAAGAGTTGTGTCAGAGTGCTGCAGGGTGTGGAGGCACAATGGCCGCAGAGCTTGAGCACATTGAGTGGCCATTCTCGTGCGGTTTACTCAGTTGCATTTTCACCAGATGGTCTACAGCTTGCATCAGGCTCAGAGGAGGGTATGCTCTGCTTGTGGGATGCAATGTCAGGAGAGTGCATTGCAACTCGTCTGGGCCATTCTGGGGCAGTTGCCTCACTTGCATTCTCACCTGATGGTTTACAGCTTGCATCAGGTTCATGGGATGAGACCCTATGCTTGTGGGATCCCATGTTGGGCACATGCACTGTAACTCTTCAAGGCCATTCTGATGGCATTACCTCAGTTGCATTTTCACCTGATGGTTCAAGGCTTGCATCAGGCTCATATGATCACACTGTATGCTTGTGGGATGCCATATTGGGGATGCACATTGCAACTCTTCAAGACCACTCTGCTTCAGTTTCCTCAGTTGCATTTTCACCTGATGGTTTGCAGCTTGTGTCAGGCTCCTATGATCATGACCTATGCTTGTGGGATGCAATGTCAGGCACCCACATTAAAACTCTTCACAGTCATTCTGATGAGGTTAACTCAGTTGCATTTTCACCTGATGGTCTACACATTGCATCAGGCTCAGATGATCATACCATATGCTTGTGGGATGCTGTATTGGGTGTGCACATTGCAACTCTTCAAGGCCATTCTGATTTTGTTAGATCACTTGCATTTTCACCCAATGGTTTGTGGCTTGCATCAGGCTCAGGTGATAGCACCATATGCTTGTGGGATGCCATGTCAGGCACACACATTGCAACTCTCCATGGCCACTCCATTACAGTCACCTCAATCACATTTTCACCTGACAGTTTATGGCTTGCATCTGGCTCTGGTGATCAGACCCTATGCTTGTGGGATCCCATGTCAGGCACATCCATTATCACCCCTCATGGCCATTCTGATAGAGTTAGCTCAGTTGCATTTTCACCTGATGGTTTAAGGCTTGCATCAGGTTCATATGATCATACCCTATGTTTGTGGGATGTCATGTCTGGTGCACACATTGCAACTCTTCAAGGCCATTCTGCTGCAGTTATCTCAGTTGCATTCTCACCTGATGGTGTACAGCTTGCATCTGGCTCAAATGATCATACTGTATGCTTGTGGGATGTCATGTCTGCCACACACATGGCCACCCTTCAGGGCCATTCTGGTTGGGTTATCTCAGTTGCATATTCACCCAATGGTTTACGGCTTGCATCAGGTTCACATGATAATACTGTATGCTTGTGGGATCCAATGTTGGCTGCACACATTGCAACTTTCAGCCATTCTGGCTGGGTCAGGTCAGTTGCATTCTCACCCAATGGCTTACAGCTTGCATCAAGCTCAGATGATAAGACTATACACTTGTTGGATGCTATGTCAGGTGCACACATTGCAACTCTTCGAGGCCATTATACTCAGGTTACCTTGGTTGCCTTTTCACCTGATGGTTTATGGCTTGTATCATGCTCTTTGGATCAAACTGTATGCTTGTGGGATGCCACATCAAGGGTGTGCATTGCAACTCTTCAAGTTGATTCTGCAGATGTTCTAGATGTTTCATTTTCCTTTGATATTCATACCCTCATCTACCAGACTCATACAAATACCTTTGTATGGGATTTGAAATCCAAACCCCCTCAATTAGTCTCTTCCTCAATTCTGGAGACCTTCCCCCCTGCTGTCAGCCTCAGTTCTCTCATGTGGTCTAGGGTGGGTGGGTGGATCCAGGCACTGGACCCACAGGGCCATCCTGTTGCCCATATATGCTATATCCCTCCCCATTATTGCCCAAGGACTGCACCTCAGGCATCAAGTTTATTTGGGCAACCCAGAGTTGCAGTTGGATGTCAGGATGGCCACATTGTAATTGTGGATCCTCAAGATCATCCATATATACAGAGGCTTGAACATGTATAACTCCTTCATGAATGGTATTGTATTATTTTGAACACCCTTTGTTTCTTCTTTGTGTCAAGAAACCACAATGTCTCATCTTCAATTGTAGAGATATCTTTTGAATATAAATGAATCCAGGAACCTCTGATCAGCAAGACCAAAGGAAAGAGCAACAACAGAGCACCTTCTGCATTACCTAGGCTTGCCACTTCATCTGCATGAGCATTATCATGCACATAATCTGTTCTGGCACTGCACTCCCAGTGAGTTTTTTTTCTTAGACAAAATCACCTAGAAGGACATGGTGGCTGAAGCCATGAATCTGCTCCTGAGATAGCATTCATATGAGAGGATCAATACACATGGATATAGATCAGTCAAAGTTTGTGAGTTTATGAAGACTAATTGCAAGTATGATTCAGCTATCAATGAGTTACTAGATCATGCTAGATCATGAATAGCTTCAAGAGCACCTGGCAACTCTGGATTGGGCAAGAATCCTTGATTTGGATGATTTGAGGATGTAGCATTCCCCCACTACACCTCAAGGTTAATATTAATTCCAGCCACCTTTCTGGATCATGATCTCCTAGCAACACACATCCTGTGGTCTCCAGTGAGGAGATTCACCAGTGGGAGAAGGATGTAAAATGAGAGATATGATGCATTTCTCATCAGAATATAATACTGTACAGGAAGCACCTAATGCACCCTCAAAATAGTACCTCTTAGGTGGTTTGAGTTTGCATCTGCAAACCACCTAAGAGGTGTTCTGAGTATAGGTGTGTCTAAGACATGCCTGAGGGGTATTTTTGGGGAAAATTTTTTCCAAGTTCACTATATAGACATGTCTAAAATAGCCTGCCACAGGCGCCACCTGGGAGGGTTTGTTCACTGGCTGGAGAGTGTTACAGGTCTAATTTAGGCATGTCTAATAAGATATTTTCTGGAGCCTTAGAGGTGTCTATCTTCCTTACTGTGTGTCTACTGGTGTCTAAATCAACATTTTGAGCCCAAGACCTCTGGTGGCAGTACTAATAGGTGTCTAATGCTGTCTAGATCCAATAATAATGGTGCTATTGTGGATGCATGTCTACTAGTGTCTAAATTAGACCAAAGGCATCTGCTCAGGGGGAGATCATTAGACATGTCTAGAGATGTCTAGAGATGTCTAGGCATGTCTAGAGATGTCTTGGCATGTCTAGAGATGTCTCAGCATGTCTAGACATGTCTATAGTCATGTCTAGTCATGTCTAGACATGTCTAGTCATGTCTAGCAGCCTGGGCAGTCATTTTCAAGACCTAAGAAAGGGCCAAAAATGTGGCACAATATGGGCCTAGTTAGGGTTACAGAGTGAGGGGCCCAAAACAATATAAAATTTATATTGCGTACATTGATTTGGGGCCCATATTTTAGGTATATTTCAGGAATTGGGGCCCAAACACACTTAGGCCAATTTGCCTGTTGGGGCCCATTGAAGTGGAACTTAGTGATGGAGACATTTGCAAATATGTGAGGGTACTGGGAAGACAAGGCTGTATGAGAAGGCTCAGATATGCCTAACATTGTTGACCCCTTGAGTCTCTCATGGGCCTTGAGGGGTCATTATATCACAGTTTTTGATATTCAATACATGTATGCACATTGTGAGGAAACTGAAACATTTATTGATGTGGGACTAGAACTAGATGCAGATATGAACAGGTAGATGGAAGATGAAAGAGGTGAGGTGAGAATCTGTGAACACAGGCATGGTCTTCTTTCCATAGGTAGGTGCAGGGAAAGGGGGGAGAAGATGGGTGGTAGTGAAGTGAAAAATCATCATGCTCCAAATGACTCATGAGTGGATGTGTTGGAACAAGGGAGTCTGGATGAAGAGAACAAGCCCAAAAACAGAACAAGCAGACAAGGTTTCCCTCAGCAGGTCCAGGGGAAAGGGGGAGGAGAAGATGGGTGGTAGTGGAATTAAACATTGTCAGATGGACACACAAATGGGCTAGGAGGAAAGAGGGGATTGATACACATTGAACAAGCCCAAAAACACCACAAATGGCCAGGATTTACCCATACAAGGTGGTGTTGAGTGGGGGAGGAGGAGAGCACTTGTCATAATGGAGCCAAAAGTGCTCCAAATGACTCATGAGTGGATGCGTTGGAAAGGGGGAGTCTAGACAAAGAGAACAAGCCCAAAAAAAGAATGAGATGACCAGATCTCCCTCTAGGAGGTGCAGGGAGAGGGGGGAGGAGAAGATGGGTGATAGTGAAGTGAAAACTAATCAGATAGACACACAAAGGGATCGATCAGAAAGAGGGGATCAAGGTGCATCCAACAAGCATAAGAGTCTCGAAATCCATCCATATTTGAGCCCAGGGGAGTTGATTGATTCAAGCTGTTCTGGAAGGATGACAGCCACCATGAGTAGCCCAAAGCCAACAGGGGGAAAACAAAAGGGATATCACTGGGGATGCACCCCAAAGGAAATAAAAGACACTTTTGCAAAATGAAAAGCCACTACACAAGGTGTAGCCCGGCATTCTGCTCAAAGTGTGGATAAGACCCCAAAAAGGGAGAGAAAGGAAGAGTGAAACTACAGGGGACCCCATAGAATAAAAGACCCCCACTGAATGGAAAGCCACAACACTAAGTGTAGCCTGACATTCAGCTTGAAGCCTTGAAGTGAAGAGGAAGGTGGCCAGCAAAAAGAAAGAAATCAAGGGGAAGGAAACCAAGAACAAGTGAGGGGTGCCCCAGAAAAGACAAAGCCCACTCCTGCTGAATGGAAAGCCATGACACTAGGTGTAGCCCAACATTCAGCTTGAAGTGAGGTGATGTTGAAAAACACTGGCAATTGCTGGGGGACTCAACACCAGCAATTGCTGGCATTCACTAAGTGCCCAAGTGCTGTGCAAAACCAAGCCACAAACCTTATATACTGCTGTAATATGGTTACATATGCTTTCATCCTCTGTCCCCCTATCTATTTGGTATGGGTAATGTGCCAAAAGTGGCCTAATTCATTTCCTTGGAGGTATTGAATTACAAGTACTGCTAAAAAATAACATCTTGGTAAGTGACTCTGAAACTTAGGATGTGACTAGGGATTATTTAATTTCACTACATACCATACCTCTAACCCCCAAATTGAATAGATCTAGAATATTTCTTGAATAACTCAATCAATATTGCATGGAATGTTCTGAAATTTGAATCATACACTGTTACATACTACTACTACAGATGGCAACAGCTTTCATACAGATTGGATCACTGAGTGAAGCAGGGGGAGGGGGGGATCTTGATCATGTGACCAATGTCAAAAGTGCTTAGAATGGGCTGAAATTTTGGGCCTGAGCCTCAAATGGTGGCCAGGTGTGGCCCACAAAAAATGGGAGTGATTGGAGCTCTGGAAGTGCCCCAATTGGGGGGGATATGTCAGTGAAACTTGAAAATATTATGGAAACTCTCACACTGGAGTCATGAATCTGAAATTTTGGGGAATGTTATGAATGTATTTGGATGACCTAAGGGTGAATTTTCAGGGCCATTGCATGGATGGAAGGCTCTGGGGAGGAAATTATTATTTAGGGGGGAGTGCTGTGGAATAGTGCCTAGATGGAGTCCAATCAGGCTGATATTTGGTATGTATACTCCCCATATATGTATTAAACTATTGGCATTATATTAGAGCAACCTCTGCTCTACATCTTATATAATTGACTTTTGATCTTCCTCCCCCTCCCCCTCAATTTCAACCACTTCCACACATCCAATGTATTTCATTTTTGGATATAGTCAGTGTTATAATATTCTAAGCCTATTCCACTTAGTTTGGTCCTAATGTGGAGTGTTCTACATTTATGGTAGGCTTTTGTTCCCTTTTTGCCTGAAAAGGGAGTTCAATGCCTAGAAGTAAACAAAATAAGCTGATTCTTGGCACATATTTATTTTATTACATGGTCATACTCCATGTAAAATTTCAAGTCCATATCTTGTCTGTAGGGGGAGTAAATCAATTTTCAAGGTTGAAACCTATTTGCCTCATATCTCTGTACCTACTGCATGGATTTGGCTGAAAAGTGAATATGTTCTTCACCTGAGCAGTGTCTAATCACATGCCAAGTTTCAGAATAGTCTGCTCATTGGGTATTTTTTGGCAATTTTCACTGCCTCTGGTATCCATTGTCCACTTCCCTACCTTAAAGTGGGTGTATTGGGATAATGTTTGGCACATAATTAGTACATTATATTATCATACTCTGTGAAAATTTTCAAGTTCCCAGGTATTCTGTAAGGGGAGGAAATTAATTTTCAGTGTCCAAACTTGTTTTCCTCATATCTCAATACCTACTGATCAGAATTGGCTGAAATTTTAATATGTTCTTCACCCTAATAGTCCCCAATCATGTGCCAAATTTCAGAACGAACCGCCCAGCAGTTCAGATCCGGCAAGTTCCGCAATTTCCAGTATTCATTTTACTGCCCCCACATCTCCAGGCACTAGCCACTTGCTCTGGGCCTGGTTTCTTCACTCAGCCAGGGTCCTTAGGGGTCCCTCCACACATCCCAGGCACTTCCCCCTGGTCCTGGGCCTCCATTGGGCTGGATGGCTAAATATTATTTGGATGTACTTCATCCAATTTCCGCATTTAGGCTTTTTTTAAAATAAGAAACACTTTATTATGTAACTGGATATCCAAAGTTATTATGGGATATTACCTAATGCACCCTTTCCTTGTCTAGACATGACTATAGACATGACTAGACCAACTCAGTCAGCCACAAATGTAGGTCTAGTTAGATATTATGAGCCTTGCATTTATATAGTCTAACTAGAGGTTTTGATGCTGGGGCCCCTGGGGCTGGCTAACCTGATTTCAGACCCTGACACAGGAGCCCCCAGGGGCCCCTGCCTCCCACCTTAGACTGCAGCAAGGGAACTGGCAAATAAAATCATGGGGGTGGGCTCCAGCAGGCCTGGGAATGTCCCTGAATGGGTGAGTGGGCTATACGGGCTTATTGGCAATTGGGATTGTTTATTTATTACTGTTTGTTCTCATTATTACACATTATTATTATTATTATACTATTATACAGATTGATCCCCCTGCCCCCCCAGATTATAACACATAATTATTCATTTATTATTATTATACTATTATACAGCTTATCCCCCCCTCCCTCTTCTGGTATTCAATGGGGGTTGTATGTTTATATTTGGTGGGGTCATGGGTTTTTATTTGGTGGGGTCGCAGGTTTTTGGTCAGCAGATTTGTGGATGGTGGTTCATGTTCATGCAGGTTTTGGGACTGGGGGGAGGGGGATTGGGTGGGGGTAGGTGCAGGCCATGGGGTCAGAAGAACACCTAGAGTAATAAACAGTATGTTAGTGAAGAAAAGAAAAGCCATGCAAAAGGAGCAGCCTGTGCTGCTCCTTTTGCGTGATCATACTTCTAGCATGAAATACTTACCTTAACAAAGTACCACACCCACTGAAGCGGGTGTGGCTTGTGTGGGTTCTCGGCATTGTGTTGTTTCATGGCTTCATTGGTTTTCATCATGCATGGGGGTCTTGTTCAGCACGAGGTCATTCATGGGTCTTCATTCATGGATTCAAGTCTGGGGGGAGGGGGATTGGTGTGGGCTATGGGGACCTTGAATAATGAACAATACATTAGCAAACAAAAAGAAAAGACATGCAAAAGGAGCAGCCTGTGCTGCTCCTTTTGCACAGTTGTACTTCTAAGTTGAAATACTTACCTTAAAAATTACCACACCTGCTGAAGCAGGTGTGGCTCATGTGGGTTCTTGGTGCCAGGTCATTTTGTGTCTTCATTGGGTTTGGTTTTCGTTATTTGTGGGGGTCTCATTCGGCACGGGGTCTTTCATGGGCCATGCTTGGTGGGCTGTTGCTTTGTGGAGGGGGGTTCGTTTGGCCATTTGTTCTCATTTGGTGCAGGGTCTTTCACGGGCTGTGCTTGGCAGGCTGTTGCTTTGCGGAGGGGGGTTCGTTTGGTCATTCATTCTTGTTCAATGGCTCTTGGTTTCATTGGCAGAGGTTCAGGCAATAACCTAGAAAAATCAAGTGTTAGTTAGACATTAAAACCAGCACAAAAAGAGCAGCACTTGCTGCTCTTTTTGCACTGTTGGGGGTACAAATAATACTTACCTTATATAGAACCACACACCTGCTACGGTGGGTGTGTGGTTCATTTGGTGCATTCTCAGTTGGGGTCCACCACTGTCAGGATCAAATTGACATTTGCTTCTGCTTGTGGACTTACCCATCAGAGTATCATTCCTCGTCAACTCTATCATATGGCGCTATAGAAGAAGGATTGGGAGCTCCGATGACTGTCAAATCAAACTCTGGTTCAGCCAGTGTGTAGATGGGAGACTGTATTTCTGTTTTTATTCAATGGGCTGGTTTGCTCTGATGGTTGATCACTCTCTAACAAGTTAGGTATGGTATTCAGTGGAGGATAAGATTGTAGTATGGACTAGCTATAGTCAATGATATATCGTGGGATGCTTGTGAAAGGCTTATACATGTTGTATTGAACTGTTTACTGCTATTTGTAGGTACCTATTTGTGTCCTCCTGGTCAAAATGCGGATTCTAAAGAGGACTCTAGACTAGTTTAAGCTTGATTTAGTATGTCAATGTGTTTCTTTCTTCTTCTGACTTAACTTTGTTTTTACTCACCTTTCCTTGGATGTCCAGCAACTCTAACCTTAGGTCCTGCAACTATCCTTGGCTCAGTATTTCGCGTAGAGGGCTTCCAGTGACTTAGTCTTAACAACCTTGTATATGACTTAGCTCCAGATGGCTTTAGATCAGTACTCTCTTAAGATGCAAGCAGATTTGTAGACAGTAGTATATTCCAGTAGTGAGAAGATGATGGGGGGATACAGGAAAATCTACCAGCTTTTATACCTTTCTGAAGGTGGCTGTGTTTAAAGAATATGACTCACTCCTAGGTGAGTCATTCATAAAGTGGTTGCATGATAGGTGAGTCATTCATAAAGTGGTTGCAAGATAGGTGAGTCATTCATAAACAGAACAAAAGGGTTGCTAAGAAGGTGTTATCTTTCATAAAGTGGTTGCAAGGAGGGTGAGTCATTCATAAACAGAACAAAAGGGTAGTCAAGGGAGTGTTATCTTTCTTATCTGTGAGGTTCTAGAAGTTATTTGTGGCAATGGGAGATGAAATCAAGGATATTTCCGAGTTCTTGGAGAT
>MU128925.1:286940-300195 GCA_014904985.1 Hydnum rufescens UP504
AAGTAGAGAGATATTATATATACAGCCATGCAAAAAGAGCAGCGAAAGCTGCTCTTTTTTGTGCTGGTTGTAAATGTTTTTTTGACTAACATCATCTTCTATTCTATGTGATGAAGGTGAAACCTGCCGAACGAGAACCCAGGGACATGCCAAACAACCCCCCCTTCCCATGCAACACAACAAAGAGAAACGCGAAAACATGACCACAAGATGATGAGATGACAACAACAGACAACAATGGGCCCAGGAGTGGCTGCATGAACTGCACCTGCTATGGCAGGTGTGGTTCTCTATATGAGGTGAGTCCCCCCCAGTAGATATGGCCATGCAAAAAGAGCAGCAAAGGCTGCTCTTTTTGCACTGCTTTGGACTTGTTTGACTAACCCATCTTTTATTATTCTAGCTCAAGATCTGATCTACAATATGACAAAAGTGCGTGAAACAATGAGGGCCCAGATGACAACATGCCAAATGAGCCCAGGAACCACACACCTGCCACAGCAGGTGTGTGGTCCTATGTAAGATGAGTCCCCCCCCCCCCCACTAGATGTGGCCATGCAAAAAGAGCAGCAAAAGCTGCTCTTTTTGCGCTGCCCTTATTTCTGAACTGACCGACTTTTTTTCTATTAGGTCTTCACCTTTCACATGAGTGAATACCATGCAAGAACCCTGCAACCCCCCATATCGAAACCCAGCCAGCAATACATGGGGAATATAAAGTACCACACACCCACCACCACAGGTGTGTGGTACTACAAGGTAAGTTTCTTTTATTAATGCTTGTCTAACTAATGTACTGCTTTTCTTTCTAGATCTTAGACTCAAATCCATGCAAACCCCTGACCCCTCACCTGCCGAGCTGAACCTGCCAGATGAACACCCCACAAACCCAAACCTGGTGAACGAAGATCTGGCAAGCCAAACCCCATGACCCCAAACCCGCTGAACCAAGCCAAACCCCCTGACATGAAGGTAAGGGTTTTTCCTTTGGCTACAATTGCACAAGAAGGGCAGCCCCAGGCTGTTCTTCTTGGGCATGGGTGAGCCCCACTGGGCAAGCCTATGGATGTATATAATATAATAATAATAATAATAATAACAATAGCTCTGATATCTAGTTAGAGTATATAAATACAACCCTTGAAGCATCTAGTTAGATACGGATAATTGGCTGACCAGGCTGGACTAGATGTGTCTAGACATGCTGAGACATCTCTAGACATGCCAAGACATGTCTAGACATGCCTAGACATCTCTAGACATCTCTAGACATGTCTAATGATCTCCCCCTGAGCAGATGCCTTTGTTCTAATTTAGACACTAGTAGACATGCATCCACAATAGCATCATTATTATTGGATCTAGACAACATTAGAGACCTATTAGTACTGCCACCAGAGGTCTTGGGCTCAAAATGTTGATTTAGACACCAGTAGACACACAGTAAGGATGATAGACACCTCTAAGGCTCCAGAAAATATCTTATTAGACATGCCTAAATCAGAGCTGTAACACTCTCCAGCCAGTGAACAAACCCTCCCAGGCAGCACCTGCTGTAATATAGTGCTTGAGGTTTGTATGTACATAGCTATCATCCCCTATGTCCATCCCTTCGTCTGTACTATTACGTAATAGCATGGCCATGGCAATTCTAAGTCGCTAATGCAGTGGAATCAAATCTATCTTTTTGCCCGGTATAGAAGAAGGATTGGGAGCTCCAATGACTGTCAAATCAAACTCTGGTTCAGCCAGTGTGTAGATGGGAGACTGTATTTCTGTTTTTATTCAATGGGCTGGTTTGCTCTGATGGTTGATCACTCTCTAACAAGTTAGGTATGGTATTCAGTGGAGGATAAGATTGTGGTATGGACTATCTATAGTCAATGATATATCGTGGGATGCTTGTGAAAGGCTTATACATGTTGTATTGAACTGTTTACTGCTATTTGTAGGTACCTATTTGTGTCCTCCTGGTCAAAATGCGGATTCTAAAGAGGACTCTAGACTAGTTTAAGCTTGATTTAGTATGTCAATGTGTTTCTTTCTTCTTCTGACTTAACTTTGTTTTTACTCACCTTTCCTTGGATGTCCAGCAACTCTAACCTTAGGTCCTGCAACTATCCTTGGCTCAGTATTTCGTGTAGAGGGCTTCCAGTGACTTAGTCTTAACAACCTTGTATATGACTTAGCTCCAGATGGCTTTAGATCAGTACTCTCTTAAGATGCAAGCAGATTTGTAGACAGTAGTATATTCCAGTAGTGAGAAGATGATGGGGGGATACAGGAAAATCTACCAGCTTTTATACCTTTCTGAAGGTGGCTGTGTTTAAAGAATATGACTCACTCCTAGGTGAGTCATATGTGAGAACAATAGGGTTGTCAAGGAGGGTGAGTCATTCATAAAGTGGTTGCATGATAGGTGAGTCATTCATAAAGTGGTTGCAAGATAGGTGAGTCATTCATGAACAGAACAAAAGGGTTGCTAAGAAGGTGTTATCTTTCATAAAGTGGTTGCAAGGAGGGTGAGTCATTCATAAACAGAACAAAAGGGTAGTCAAGGGAGTGTTATCTTTCTTATCTGTGAGGTTCTAGAAGTTATTTGTGGCAATGGGAGATGAAATCAAAGGATATTTCCGAGTTCTTGGAGATTAATTTGTTTGTAGTCCAGTGGTTAAGATGTTTTTGTTGCTGGTTGATAATGGGGACAAGTGCATGGGATGGGATTTGATGCAGAAACAACAGTTTACATCCGTAATAGACGTTCTTGGTATCATTCGATGCGGATTTTTAACAGCTTTCTGGGCGCGGTGGTTCTGAGCAGATCCGGTGTAAACTGACAGAGAAATTCGTTTTTTACTGATGGGTGTTGATTCTGATAGCAATATTGTTCTGTAGAGTTCAGTTTTGATCTGTTCTTCGCGTGCTCAGTACCGTTGGATGCGGATTTTTTATATCTTTCCAGGCGCGGTTGTTTCGAGAGGATTGGATGCGAACTGATGGAGAAATTCATTTTTTACTGAAAATCCCGGATTTTGACAGTAATATTGGTCTGGAGAGTGCATTTCTGGTCCGTTTGACTTGTGTTCGGTACCGTTAGAAAGGTGTGAATCGTAGCTTTCTAAGCGTTATATGGGCGTACCTCTCCGATCAAAACTGACGGAGTTATAGAATGAATTTGATTTCTGTGCATAGCCGTAATTAATTTCGTAATTGGTCATGTGATCATCCAAAGGCTGGGAGTGGTGTGATTTCGTGTTTTCTGATACTGGATGTTTTTATCTTCCACACCGGACTCCTTCACTGTCAGGGTTTGTCCCTTACTCTGGTCCACTCTGGTCCACTCCGGTCCACTCCAGGTCACTCCGGTTCTTGTCCACCCACCTCCAGTCCAGTTCTCCACTTAGTTCCTTTGCCCAAGTCCACTTTGCTTCTGGCTTGATTCCGGTTTGACTCCGGTCCACTCTGGTCCACTCCAGGTCACTCCAGTCCTTGTCCACCCACCTCCAGTCCAGTTCTCCGCTTAGTTCCTTTGCCCAAGTCCACTTTGCTTCCAGCTTGATTCCGGTTTGACTCCAGTCCAACCCTATCTTGGTTTCATTTCCCTTTCATTTCCCATTGCTTCCGGTTTGCCCCCTGGCCGAGTTCCTGTTCCTGTTCCTGTCCCCCTTGTAACCACCCACAGTTTAGCGATCACTCCCCCATAGTATAGTCATCATGTATAAGTAGTCTGAGAGCGAAGTCCAGAGACCCCAGCTTTGGTCTCTCAGGATTTCCGCTGTTACTCCGGACTACAGGTCAGCCTTCATGTGTTCCATATTCATATTACATAATCTCAGGATTTCCACTGTTACTCCGGACTACAGCTCCGAGTATTATCCAGTCAACTCCACGAGCTTAAGGACCACCATGCTCATTTCCACCTAGTCCCTTCCGGGCTGCTGGACTGCTCCTCTGACATCCCTAACCTCCTTATCTCATTCTTGCCCGGATTCTTGCGGACTTAGCCAGACTTACACCAGACTTAGCTGGAATTATTTGTGTTTACATTTGTTTGGTGCCCTCATCGCAGCGTGGCCCTGACATTCACTCTCGCAAGACCCATGAAACTACGCAGCCATGTGACCTAGTCGTGTTACGACTCACTCAGAAAAGCTACCCGAACCGTCACCACAGAGCACAGTGTTAAGAAGGATAAGGGAGAGTCGCGTACGAGCACAACTCTACTAAGTAAGCTCCCTATCCCTACTTTATCAGCTGATCATCCCTTTCCCCCTTAGATAGTAGTCTGGCCCCTTCGCCAGCTACTACCACACCTCCCACATTCCTTCCCCCTCTCCCTCTGCTTCTCCCACATACGAGGTGAAGCCAGTGCTTAGCCTCATGTGTGGCCTGTCCGCTCAAAGCCAGTGCATAGAGCGGGAGGATTTCTCTCTTCCTTCTGTTTACAGGAACATCAACTCCGCCTCATCTAACAATGACTCCCGCATTTATTTGAAGTCGAATAACGCGATATTACATTGGTTCCCTCTAGCTGACAAGGCAGTCGAACCAACTTCACCCTCCACATCCCGCAACTCCCAGTCCACTCTCTGTCCCCCTTCCTTGTCCCATGAAATGAGTAAATGAGTGAAGACACCCAAGCTAAACCTGCATATGGCAATCCCCCACCACGTCCTGTCATCCCAGCACAATGACGTGCTCTATCATGCTACTACACACGAATGTGTGGCGATCCCACCCCGGTTACACTCAATGGAGCATTATCGAGAGGTCACACAATGACTGGACAAGCCAGTGAATGAGTATACGGACCTGTTCTCATCAGCCCCCATCACTACGTACCAATTCCTCATGGTATGGACGAAGTTCAGCCCAGCACAATATAACACAACATACTTTGTATATGAGGAGGAACTACAGGAGTGGCACATGGACCGGGAACTCCTTATTATGGTTCAGACAGGCATAGAAAGGCTACAGAATGTCATTTCCGATGTCATAACTATAGTAGGGAGTGAGGACCACAGATTTGTAATAGACCATGAGGGAAAATTAGCAGAACAACTATGGATGTCCAAGCGTATTGAGGAGCTAAAGATGGCTGATAAACTCCTGAAGCTCTGCAGGCTGGTCAGTCATATGGGGGACCTAATTTAGGTACCACTTTCAGGGCAGAAAATGGTACCTAATAGGTCCCCCAGACCTTACAGCTGAAATCAGGTGATTTCAATTCAGTTTTTTGGCCATCTGTTGGCCAATCCATGGCTGTGCTAGATTATATGCTTATTTATTATTATTTGTTTATTTATTATGATTATTATTATTACTACTATAATTATATACATATTATACTATATACCTATTATCCCCCCTGGGGTCTGCCACCACAGGGGGGCATGGTTTATGCGGATCATGGTCATGCGCCCGCATTTACCCACTGTACCTTCCACAGTGAGTGCAGTCGGGGGCTGGTTCCTTTTGGGCACTCCCTTGAGAGGGTCGGTCTTCATTTGTGGGGCTTTGTTTGCGGTTATCGTTCATGGCGTCTCATTCGGCGGGTTTCTGCTTGGGGGCTTGCAGGGGTTCTGGTTCAGGATCTACAGAAATAAATAATGAAATATTAGTACAACAGTAATGCAGGGCAAAAAGAGCAGCTTATGCTGCTCTTTTTGCGCCACAAGACTAAGAAATGAAATATAAAACATACCTTGTACCCCACACCCGCAGGTGTAGGGTACTGGGGCCATGTACATTGGTGTGTACATATGCCGGCTCATACGCATGGTGGTTCGTATGGCCCCCCCATCGTTCGGGCGTCGATGGGCGGGGTTAGGGGTTCTTTGTTGGTATTTGTTCGTGAGGGGAGTTGAAACCTACAAAATATTATTTTTAAATTAGTTAAGAAATAAGGACCATGCAAAAAGAGCAGCGAAAGCTGCTCTTTTTGCGTGGCTGTAGGTACTCTGGGAGGGGGGCGGGAACTCACCTGGTATAGAACCACACACCTGCCATTGCGGGTGTGTGATTCCTGGGGCATTATTTGGCCCAGTCACACCCTTGTTTGGTGTGGTGCTGTATGTTGTGTTGTTGGTGCGTTGGCATTTGGTGTGTTGGCATGGCGCATTGGCGTGTGTCGCGTTGGCATATGTCGCATTGGTGTATGTTGCATTGCCATGTTGCGTTGCTGTGTCGCATTTCCATGTGTCACGTTGCTGTTTGGGCTCTCATCATTGGACGAGGCCTCAATCTAAAATAAATAAAGAGATTAGTAAAATATTCCAAAGCAGCACAAAAAGAGCAGCTTTCGCTGCTCTTTTTGCGTGGCTGTAGCTACTGGGGGGGGCGGGACTCACCTTATATAGGACCACACACCTGCCATGGCGGGTGTGTGGTTCGTGGGGCCCTCATTTGGCGTGTTGCCGTACATTGCGTCCTCATTTGGCACATTGCCATATGTTGTGTCGTTTGGTGTGTTGCCATGTGTCGCGTCATTTGGCACGTTGCCATTTGGTGCATTGTTGTTTGCGCCCTTGTCACTTCACGGGTTTTCGCCATGCTTTGGACCAGGCTTCAATCTAGAATAATAAAAGACGCGTTAGTATAAAATTTCAAAGCAGCACAAAAAGAGCAGCTTTTGCTGCTCTTTTTGCGCCATTGTATCTACTAGAAAAAATACTCACCTTGTGACCACACACCCACAGTGGCAGGTGTGTGGTCATGTGGTTGCTTGTTGTGGTTGCGGAGATAGGAAGCAAGATGCAGATTCAACACCAGCAATTGCTGATACTCAAGAAGTGCCCAAGTGCTGGTGCTGCAAGCACAGTACACAATAGTACCAAGCATGTATATTATAAATAAATACTATATAATAAAAAATTGTCCAGGAAAACCTGAAGAAGAGGATGGTAATGAGTCAGAGGTCAATAAGGCATGAGATCGCTAATTACAGAGTGGATTGGGCCACTTCTATGCATCAGAATTGGCCCAAATTTGAATATAGTAGTGTTATATATACACTCTACATGGGCGATTAATTATCTCGGATGATTTTTGCATTTTTCAATTTTTCACACCTTCAATTCCCTAAATAGGGAATTGAAGGCGTGAAAAATTGAAAATGTGAAAATCATCCAAGATAATTAATTGCCCATGTAGAGTGTATATATAACACTACTATATTCAAATTTGGGCCAATTCTGATGCGTAGAAGTGCACCTTGGTCTGCCACTTTTTTCACCTACCTTAGGCCGAAAAATGAGGCATTTTTTCTACCTAAGAAGGCCCAAGCCCATAAGAACCCAATTGGGCCCAACCAGGCTCTTTGATCCCCGGTTCCATATCTCTTTTGGGCTCAACTTGGGTTTATTTGGGCTCAATCCTTAGGGACTTGGCAGCATCATCCTCATCATACTCGCCCAGATCAGCCAGGACTACTGTTGACAAATCCATATTATATGTATTATATACTACGACAAATCAATGATAGCTACAAGTCACCATAGTTGAAGAAATCCTCCTGCATTTGGGTCTTGCAATCCAGGAGGGAATTGGCCCACGAAGTTCGAGTGGAGAGGAGGGAGTGGGGCCACACCAGGTTGCTGGAAAAAATCACTGGGCTGCTGTGTAAGGTCATGGCCCATGGCCTCCAAACCTGCTAGTGGTCTGCCACTGAGGTCGAATGAGAAAGGGTCGAAGACATTGAATGCATAGAGAGAGTATCAATTGGTGGTGATAGTTCCAAACCATATCTGATTGGCGCTGTGTGATTGGAAGGTCCTTTGGCGCTTGATCCTGGATCCTGTGGGAAGTTGAGTGGAACCGGGCTTGGCGAGTCGTCGGCATTGTCAGGGATTGTCGCAGACAATTTTGGGCCATTCTTCTTTTTCTTCTGTCTCTGCCCAACATCTTCAACATCACCTGCCCCACCCTCATGAAGTCCCTCAGCATCCCTGCTCCCAATCACGCCTACACCTCTCTCTACACCAGGCCTCTTCCTCTTCCCTACAGATTCTTTGGCCTCTTGTCCACCTTCTGGAGTGGGATCCTTTACCGCCGCACCAATGGACCAGTCTTTTGAATCGATTGCCTTATCCACACTGCCAATGGTGTGCTGAACTCACCCACAATGATCAATCATGATGGGCAACAGGGCCTCATCAACGTCAGACGTGGATTCGGGAAGTTCTTCAATCCAGATCTGGCACCCGGCAGAACGATTGAAGGCCTCGTACATCTTGCTCCAATGCAATGTGTGGTACTTGTCTGAGATCCAGCTTCCTAACAGCGGGAATTCTTCCACGGTTGGAAGACCCTCCATCCGGACTCTGTTAATCTGCAACAGCCTCGGGATCTCCATCCACTTCGTCATCTTCACCTTCGGCAGCATGTAACGATCCAAGAGCTTCCGCATCCTTTGCGCGCAGGCCGCCTTAGTCTTATGCATGTCATGGGTCTCTGCCAATCGTCGGTTTCGTGAACACCTTTCTTCAAAAGCATCGACCTCGTTTTGGCGCATCTGCTCAGTGAGAATGTATTTATACATGTTCGTGAGGTGTTCGGTTGGGTCGAAGTTAGATTTGTACCATGACTCCATTTGAGGCGAGTTCATGGCAGCAGTATTTCGACCATGGGCAGCCGCAGATGCTGCACAGTCAGATATCATGACATAGAATGTGTGGGTACCAGAGTTCAAAAGTGCCTTTCCATCTGCATTCCATCGTCGTTGCGCCGATTCCATCAACTTCGCAACATCCCCTCCTGACTGCCCTAGCTTCTTTCCCGCCTCAGCTTTCTTCCCACTGTGCTCTGACCTGAGCCGCTCCACCTCTGCTGTCCACATTTCGGAGTCAGACCCGCCCATGTCAGATTTTAGGAGTTTGTACTCCTTCCTTGCATGATCATGTGAAACATACTCGTTTTTGTCTACAACATACTACTGTGTAAGGATATAATTATACATAGAAGGATAAACAATATGAACCTTTGAGATTTTTTAGAAATGCATTCCATGCATTACCCCCACGTTGGCGCTCTGGTGTTGACATTTCCCAGTTACCAATTTTCATCAATTGCAAGACAAATTGACCGAGGCGAGTCACACATGGTTTGAGCTTGTCCTCCATGAAGTTGTGAAACATGTCCGTCACCTCCTTGATTTCCTCATTGCGGAGTTTGCGTTTGGTAAACTGCATGTTCGCAACATTTCCATCCACAAAAAGGCTCTCATCCACTTTGGATACGTCATCCTCGTCATCCTCATCATTGTCGCGGGCAAAAGAAACTTGCTTTCCCCACCGAGAATGCCTCACAATATCTTCTTCGTCTTCATCTTCTTCATCCGAGGCACGCAAACGAAGAACTCATCGAGAAAAACGCCCAGGTGAAGGTTGAGTATCGCTATCTGATCCTTCATGAGGATCCAGTGGATGCTGGTTATATTCCTCAGTGGAGGGTTTTAGCGATAATGATGTCTGCTGCCTGTCATTGGCAGCAGGCTCATGCTGCCAATCTGGAAGCAAGTCCATATGAGAGTTTAGAGGTGGTGGGGAACGTAGGTCTTGAGTGGGATTCATGTGAGTCTCTGACCTGGTGCAAAAGGTGATAAGGGCATCAGATACCAAGTTAGATGTATGTGTGGGTTTAGGATCATCTCTCACTTTATTCGTAGTTCCAAAGCTTCTACAAGACGTTCCATTTTTGTCCCAAAATAGACAGGATTCAGACTGCGTTTCTCGACGAAGAATGCAAGGCCTTCTACAATCCCTAGTGTACCACTGGAGCCGCGTCTGATTCCGTCGACTACTGCATTCATTGGTATGTCCACATGGAGAACGCGATTCAGTACTGGATCTAGTTCTTCCCAGTCCTCATCGCGATCTGCCCCACCACCCCCAAATGCAGCCAGGATATCCTCTGGGTGATTGGCATCCCACAGACAGGTCACACCGCGTTCATTAGCATCCCGCTCAGGCACACTGGAAGGGAGCTGTTTGATGAGGGTACGGGCACGATCAAGCAATGCTACTACATCACGTGAAGTAAGGGCGCGATCTGCCCTGGCAGATGTGACGGGTGAATGGATCGCAGGGAGCAAGGGGACGTTCTGAGCAGGTTGGACTCCAGACATAGGAGGGGGAGCGAGCGAAGGTAGCGGCCTACTCAGCGACTGAGTATGAAGGACTCGAGGAGGTAGCTCAACCGACAAGATGTGACCTCTATTGGGAGCGGATGCTGTAGAAGTCGAAGCCGAAGCTCCCTGCGGGACTCGAGGAGATTTAGATGAAGGGGCGGTTACTGATTTGGACTGGGATGATCGGGTGCTTGCCGCCTTAGACTTGGATGGCGACGTGTTTGATACCTTGGACTTGGATGATGAAGCATTTCGTGATTTGGGCCCGAAGAGGCACTCGTTGACTTGGCCTTAGAAGAACGGGTCTTTGCTGAGAGTGCTGAGGCACTTCAGCCTTATTAGAACGAGTCGCAGGCATAATAAGGGATCTGGCTAGAGAATGAGAAAAGAACTATCGGGAGTGCTCTTCGGATCCCCTGTAGCCTTCCCTTCTTATGCGATGAGTTGGAATAAGTCGGGTCATGTCACAGGGCAAGTGGCCAGAGATATCGAATGCTCAGACAAGTGAGATATCGAAACCTCGATAGTTCCCAGCGACGAGGCACTGTGTATTCCAAAAAAAGTTAAAGTTGGTGTCGTAACTGCCAAGGGAGCGCAGGGAGGGTGCACGGCCTCTACCTATGATGGGGTGGGCAGAGACCGGCACAAGTCCTCCTGCACAAGAGAAAAAAACATACATCTAACAAAAAATGAGGAAGGAAATAGAAAGATTGTTAGAATTGCCAACACACGCGGAGGCTGCACAGGCCTCCACACAAGAGGCATATGAACAATGAAGACACACAAAACACGTACAGAGGTGGGGAAAGATGAATATGCCTCGTGTATACTGGGTATATCGGAGACTCTTCAAGTTACTGTGTGCTGCCAGGCAAACACTACAAGAGCAGGTTCTCCGATACCACCAAGTTCAGTGCCACCGCAAGAAGGAACGGCAAATGCCGGAGTCAGTGTCATTCATACACTATGAAGGGAAATACACTTGTGAAGCAAATCAACATAAGAATGACAGATCTAAGATGGAACATTGAACGACGACAGCAGGATATGTGTATTCTTCATTCCAGGCTCATCTTCACGAGGGTCCTTCAAGAAATGAGGTTCTTTAAGACCTTTCTCCAACACCACTCTCCAAGATCCATGAAGGGTGAAACCGAAACACTCGCGAATCTCCAAACGCTCCTGGAAATTGTGTCCGTCTGCTTCTGCCCACCTAGAAATCTGCCGTATCCAATCATTCATTGGACCATTGGAGGCCAAACTGATACAATAAACGCTTTTTTGAAGCCACGCCGAATATTGCTGCGAATCAGTAATGCAAACCGAATCAGCCCAAGTGGTGGAGTGCCGACACTGATCTTCTCTGTCAGCCATGGTGTGGTGAAGTCGAAGACGTGCATCTTTCTCCTCCGGCTCTCAAGGTCTGCCGGAGGAAATTGAGCACGATTCGTCGGAAGCCGTGGAGGGTGCAATACGTAATCAAGAATCTTGGCCTTGAAGTCCTCTTGTGTGAGGATAGGTGGTGGGGCACAAGAGAGTAAGGATGCAAGCTCTTGCTCATTACGGGCATGTGCATATGCCTCCTCAATGTACAACAAATCCACCTTGGCAGTGTAGGGGGTGGGAACCATATCTGATGTTGCTGCATTCATGAACTGAAGGTTTCGAGCATTCATCTCCTTTGTCACATGGCGAAGGACATCGTCTTGCAGAGACAAGTTTTTGAAGTAGAGACATGCTTGGAATGGAGAATCGGCTGCCCGTTTACGCCTCGTGCACCGAACCCCCAACAGTCCTTGACCCTCAAACTCGTTCAGCCAAATCAATGCACTGTCTTTCGATACTGGCTTGCACTCCACCACATACCATACACCCACTGCAACTGGTACATGTCGATCAGTTTGCGGGCCCGTCAGTATCAGTCTGGGATTTGGGGGCAGAAATGCTTGTGGGCCTGTTGGTATTGGCCCGCCGACTCTCGAGACGGTAGCTGAGGATGTTGTGGCAGTGAAAGAACGAGAATTGAGAGACGGACGAGGAGACCGACAGCGGGAAAATCGATCCGGAGGGACTCCTGGGGGAGTCTCTTTCTGTCCAATGGCTCCTCTTTGGGCAATAACTTCTTGTGCAACCGGAGGAGATCGACGATGGGGAGGGGGGCTTGTAGATCGATTTCTGGAAGATAAGGGAGGGTGATGATGAGCATCACGAGCAGATGAAGGACGAGAACGAGTGGGAGAGTGGGAACGAGAGCGACGGCGGGGAGGAGCAGGCGAAACATGAGAATTGGAGGCCTGGGAGTCAGATCGATGGCGAGAACGAATAGCCACAGGACGAGAGCGGGAAGGGGAATGGGAGCGAGAGCGACGGTGAGGAGAACGACCGGCAACAGGGCGAGAGTGAGAGGGAGAACGGGAGCGAGAGCCATGGCGAGAACGAGCGGCCCGGGGGCGAGAGCGAGAAGGGGAATGAGAGGGAGAGCGATGGCGAGGAGGACGAATGGCCGCAGGGCGAGAGCGAGAGGCAGAATGGGAGTGAAAGCGACGAGGAGGATGAATGACCAAGGGGGGAGAGCGAGAGTGAGAGCGAGGATGGCGGGGAAGACAACTGCTGGGAGAAAGGGCGGACTGTAGCCGTACTTGACTCCCAGAATTGGGACCAGGAGAAGAATTGCGCACATCTCTCTTCTGCGCATCATCTCCCTCAATCTCTTCGAATTGCCTGCGAAGTCTCTTATTGCGCTTCTTTTCATTGGAGAGGATGCTCTTCTTATTCATCCAATGGTCTCGAAGATATAATACGCCTGCAGTTGCGGGGGGGGCTTTGTTGCCAACCGACCACTTGCCTGGCTTCCTGCCAGCCTCAGCCTTGATACGCTCGACAACCCCGCGCTCTGCTTCTTTGTCGCCATTGTACGCCCTATTGAGTAATTCTCTTGCCTCCTGGATGGATTTATTTGCCTCTTCCTCCTCTTTTTGCTTCTTGGCTTGTTGTTTCTCGAATGCACTGTCAGATTCACCGGAACGCTGAGCCAAGTCCATCGTCTCTGGCCACCCTCCACGATCTGTACCATCACTCTCATAGTCCTCAGCGTCCAGAAAATCATGAGGCCCCTCAGCCTCAACC
>MU128925.1:312784-335260 GCA_014904985.1 Hydnum rufescens UP504
AGAGAGAGATTATTTATCTTAAAAATAATAATACATGCTTTGGTAAAAACAAAATTTAATTGGGTGGTAAACTGGTGCGCTTGGCCAGCCCACCAGCATCACTTGGGCACTTCTTTAGGTATCGGCAACTGCCAAGTGGTTGAATTTTGACACTCTATGCAGCAACACCAGCAAGCGACTGCACAACCACAACACAACAGCAACAAACAGCAGCAACAGCCTGCCTGCAGCTGCTGCAAAGCAGCAGCAACAGTGCATGACCGCCGACCGCACTAACATGACCACACAACCACACACCGCTGATGCGGGTGTGTGGTTATTAAGTAAGTTTTGTCTCATAAATACAATTACGCAAAAAGAGGCAAGCTACTCTTTTTGCGCTGCCATGAATTTTTATACTAACGTAGCCTTATTCCTCCAGATCAAAACCAAAACAACAAACGACAGGCCACCCAATGAGTGAGCCCAGGAACCACACCTGCTGTGGCAGTGTGGTTCTATTTAAGGTGAGTCTCCCCCCTAATAGATGCAGCCGCGCAAAAAGAGCAGCAAAAGCTGCTCTTTTTGCATCGCTTTTAATTTTGTAACTAATTATATTTTATTCTAGGTATTGCCATAAAATGAAGACCCAAGCAGCAAGCCCACCCACAAAGGAGACCGCGAACGAAGAGACGAACCACACACCCGCTACTGCAGGTGTGTGGTTCTATCTATACAAGGCATGTAACACACCCCTGATGACGCAAAAAGAGCAGCGAAAGCTGCTCTTTTTGCGTCGCTTTTAATTCTTTTTAACTAATGATTTTTTATTCTAGGTACAGTATTGTCACAAATGAAGACCAAAGACCCATGAAGCAAGCCCCCCACAACGATAACATGCCCGCAGAGGGGACCCCCAAACGATGACGTGCCACATGAAGAGACAAACCACACACCTGCTTCGGCAGGTGTGTGGTAATTTTAAGGTGAGCATATAACCACGCAAAAGGAGCAGCGTACGCTGCTCCTTTTGCATGGCTTTTCTTTTTTCCTTTTTACTAACATATTATATGTTATTTTAGGTTGTCTGAACCCACAACCCCACCAAGCAAACACACGAGAATGGCAACAGACCTGCCAAATGAAACCTGTGAGAGTTCAAACCCCCAACATGATGACCAAGCCCTGTACCAAGTACGAACTGCATGACTGCGGTACAAACCAAGGACCACACCCACTTTGGTGGGTGTGGTCCTACAAGGTTTTTATTTTACTTATTTGATTTCTATATGTACAATGATGCAAAAGGAGCAGCATAAGCTGCTCCCTTTGCGTCACTTTGAATTTTTTTTACTAATCGACATTCTCACTCTAGGATCTGAACCAAGACCCGCGAAACAAAACACCTGCTCAAGTGACGACCAGCCCCCCTGTACAGAACCAAGTACGCGACCAGGGTGCAAAGGGAGTACCACACACCCGCTTCGGCATGGGTGTGGTACTAGTTCAGGTGAGTCCCCCCCCTCAATAGATACTGTGGCACAAAAAGAGCAGCGAAAGCTGCTCTTTTTGCATTGCTTTTAATTTTTTAATTAATAAATCTTTACTCTAGGTATCACCACAAATACAAATGAAGACCCATGGTGCAACCCCACCCCCCCCGAATGATAACATGCCCGCGAATGACAACGTGCCAAACAAAGACATGGGACAATGCCAAAACCGGTACAAACCACACACCCGCCATCGTGGGTGTGTGGTTCTATACAAGGTAAGTAATGCACCCCCAAGGGCACAAAAAGAGCAGCCTTGCTGCTCTTTGTGCGTCCATTTTTATTTTTAACTAACAAATTCATTATTCTAGGTTCTAGGTTCTTGCCTGAACCACCACCAAACAAAACCCCCCCCCCTTTGGAAATGACAATGCACCCGCCAATGGAGAGTCCCAAATGTGACCCGCCAAACGAAACCCAGAAACGGGATGCACGACGCAAGGTCCAGGGGCCCTGGACGAACCACACACCCGCTGAAGCGGGTGTGTGGTAATTTCAAGATAAGTAGGATCGCGCAAGAGGAGCAGCATATGCTGCTCCTTTTGCATGGCTTTCTTTTTATTTTTTCTTTACTAACATGTTATTTATTCCTAGATTTTCACCTGAGCCTACCACCCACACTAACCCCCAAATCAAAGACCTGTGACCCCGCCAAAGACAGCCATGAGAACAGACACCCACAAACCCCCAAAATGATGCCCAGCCAGTACAAAACAGTACCACATACCCACTTTGGTGGGTGTGTGGTACTACAAAGGTTTTTTTTTCAAATTTCTATATGTGCAACGATGCAAAAGGAGCAGCACAAGCTGCTCCTTTTGCATCACTTCAATTTTTTTTTACTAACATACAGTATGATTCTAGGATCCAAATTGAAACCCCTGAAATGATGACCTACCCCAATGGTGAAGTGCCAAGCCGCACCCCTGACCACACCCGCCCAAGCAGGTGTGGTACTACTACATAGTTTTTTGTTTTTAAGTTTCTACAGATGGTACCACACCCGCCTAAGCAGGTGTGGTGCCACTAGATAGTTTTTTTTAAATTTTATTTTAAATTTCTATGGATGGTACCACACCTAAGTGAGTGTGGTGACTTTTTAAATAAATAAATAAATAAATAAAAAATCAACAACTCAGTAAGAATAAAACAGAACTGCCGAATTAAACCCACTGACTGGGGGTAGCAGTGATAATAAATAAATAAATAATTATAAATGGAACATGTTATCCCCGATAAGCCCGTATGGCCTGCTGCAAGTCTGAGGTTCTCTAAGTCCCAGTTTCGGCCAATTTTGGCCATTTTGGCCAATTCTGGGCCAGGAGGTGAAATCATAAAAATGGCCATTTTGGCCAAAATAGTGATGGGACCTACTTAGGTACCATTATCTGCCCTGGAAGTGGTACCTAACTAGGTAGGCTTAGATGACTGACCAAGGTGGCACACTGATGTACAAATGATTTGTTATAGGGGTGGAGTCATCGATTATGGGTAACATTATTGTTTCTGGAGGAATATCACCCCTATTGGCAGGGTCTCATGAGAGGACTACATGCTGTGCCACACTGATCTGTTTATCCATCTCGGCAGTAACAATGCATACCAGGACCTGGTATTGGCCTAAGGCAGATGCAAATCATCAACCGGAGCGAGTCCTGCGCTTCGAATACATGGCCTTGCTTGCCAAAAATGAGGTCAGGGTGTCTGCCCATGCTGTCTCATTTGGAGCCAAGTGTACAAACAATGTGGACACAAACTCCAGCATGTCAAGGCTGACAGCAAGAGCTGGATACACTGGCAAGCAGGGGAACAAACCCCACTTTACCAATTGGACAGGTGTGGGGGTGCATGGACATATGCATAGTTGCATGTAGTCAAGGCCTAGATGGACAATTATCAGTTTCTGGACCAAGATCAAACCAAGCATGTACTCACGATCCATGTATACTGCAGTCACCTGCTTCATTACCCCAATGCCATCGCAAGAGCACATGTGTGGCACAGGACTTGTAGGCAGCTGGCCTCACTGTGATTCACACATGTGCTCCATATATGGACGAATTAAGCCAGGTATGACATCACGATTCCAATGTTGCACTGCAGCAGCCCATCAATGCACATGTCAAGACAGTTTCTGCTCCACAGATATCTGGTCAAGATCTCTGGCATACAGCGGGTGTTGAACGATGAAGGGCTCCTCAACTGCCTTGGGTGAGGTTAAAGAAGAAACATTGCCACCACCTGCTGCCAATTCCTCTTCGATGTCACCAGAAAACATAAATGGACCACCAGGATCAGGAAGATGGGATGGCTCAGAAGACGGTGCATTTTGGTGATAGCAAGGCCTAGATATATTGGCTCAGGGAGTCGGTCGTTGCACCTTAGTGCCTCGATTCATTGGTACAACTGCCACAAACATATTGCTATTGGGATTGAGTTTCCAAGTCATACCTTGCATGGTGGATACATGCTTGGTACTGGATTGGGGGAGTGGTGTCACTCTAAATGTCGATGCCAATGTGGGCCCCGGGTTTGCAGTGGGGGTCATACTCTTTGATGCCCCATGGGTGGGATTCTGTTTAGTTATGGAATTGGTCGCAGCTTGGAACATTTTCATACTATCTTCATATGCACTCAAGTATGCGGCAGATGTTGGTGGGGAGGGATGGGTTTGTAGCCTGCTGGAGGGATGTTTATGCTTACAAGAGGATTGTGGGTTGCTCTCATCAATTGGAATGTTGACATTGGAGGGTTTGGGAGGCATGGTGAATGGGCAGTGGTGCTTGTTGGTTTGGTGGGACAGTGGTATGCAAATTCTATGGATGAATTAATCGCAACCCTTATGGCCAACATATCAGCATTAGTGGGCAATGGCCTGAGTAACAGAATTGTACTCACCAATAGTAGGAGCCAGGAAGATAATCAAGCATCACTCGCATGAACCACCTAAACACGGAACATGCAGACTGGGTAGAATGCTTGTTCATGGATTTTATGAGGATGAGAGTGATGCCAGCCAGAACAGTGGACCTGATATGTGGGCAGTAATCAGTAATGTTGAACTGGGTTGAGACTGGGTAGAATGTTCATTCACGAATGATGATTCTGACAGTAGCTGTTGAACTGGATCGTGTAAGCCTGGGACATGCAGACTGGGTAGAATGCCTGTCCACAGATTTTATGATCACAATTCCAGGTGATAAGGCTACAAGCAGTGGTGTGACAGAACATGCAGACTGGGTAGAATGCTTGTTCATGGATTTTATGAGAGTGACAAGTGTGACACCAATCAGAACGGTGCACCCAATATGTGGGCAGTAATCAGTACTGTCGAACCAGGTTGTGTAAACCCAGACTGGGTAGAATGTTCGTTCATGAGCAATGACTCTGTCTGTCGAACTGGATTGCATAAGCCTGGGACATGCAGACTGGGTAGAATGCCTGTCCACAGATTTTACGATCACAATTCCAAGTGATAAGGCTACAAGCAGTGTCGAAATGAACTTTCCAGATGCAAACCGGAAAACCAGTGATTCAACACCCAGCGAGAGCACCTCAGTCAGCCACTTAGAGGGGCCTTAATAGGTATGTCAAACTGCATCAAATCAAAAGCCTAAGAGGCATCAAAATCCTTTGATATCAAATAATTTCAAGAGGGTGACCTTAGGTCAATCTGTAAGTCTGCCCATAGGCATTTTGATATCAAACTCATATTTGACTGGGGGTATCAGGATAGGTCCCAGCAAGCCCAGGAATGCCCCAAGTGGGTCAATGGGCCATACGGGCTTATCAGGTATTTATAATTATTTATTTATTATTGCTGTATTATACATATACTGCCCCAGGTCAGCAGGGCAGTCTCATGTTTTGTTGTTATTGACAAACCAGTCAGCCATAATTGTGTATCTAGTTAGGCCCTTTTGCCTTGCTTTTATTCAATCTAAGAGCAGGTTTTTAGGTGGGGGCCCCTGGGGCCTCTGGGGGTGATTTCAGACCCATCACAGGGGCCCCCAGGGGCCCCTGCCTCTCACCTTAGACTGGGACTTAGAGATTCTCAGACAACAGGAGGGGGGAGTCACAGTCTTTTACAGTCTGACTTTGAGAATCTCAGACTTGCAGGACAGCGGGCCATGCGGGCTTATTGGTGATTACAGGTTACTTATAACTATTTATTTATTATTGTCATATATTATGCCCCCTCTGGGGGGGTTCCAGTTATAATTATTTATTTTTACTATTATTATATTATATGCACACCCCCTCACCCGAGGTCAGTCGATGGGGTCGTGGGTTTGAGATTTTGGCTGGGGGTTGGTGCAGGTTGTGGTTTCAGACAAGACCCTAGAATAATGAATAGTACATTAGTCAAAAATGAAAACAGAAAAAAAAAGAAATGTTATGCCAAAGGAGCAGCACAGGCTGCTCCTTTTGCATGATTGTACCTTAAAAATATTGCCACACACCTGCCACAGTGGGTGTGTGGCTCCCATTTTCCTCCATGGCTTTGTGTCGTTTGCATGTGGGGTTTCATTCATGTCTTCGTGGGTTTGTGGGTTGCTCTGGGTTCACAGGTTGGTCGGGGCTCGCAGCTTCATGGGTTGGTGCATTGGGGTGGGATACCCTGTCCTGGAACAGGGGACAAAACATTAGTTAAAATTAAAGCTCGTGCAAAAAGAGTGACAGCTGCTCTTTTTGCGCGTTTGTAGCTACTTTAAAAAATACATACATTATATTTCCACACACCTGCCGCAGCGGGTGTGTGGCTCCCTATTTTCCTCCGTGGTGTCGTGTATGCATTGTCATTCATGCTTTTGCTCACGGGGTTTTGTTGCTGTCCTTGCAGGTTCGCTGGTTGGTTTGGGCTTTGTGGGTTGGTTTGGGCTTGCGCAGTTTGGGCTCGTGCGGTTTGGGCTCACGTGGTTTGGGCTTGCATGGTTTGGGCTCATGCATTGGACTGGGGACGTCCTGACCTAGAATAGTAGAAAATGTTAGTTAAACTAAAGCTCACACAAAAAGAGCAGTGACGGCTGCTCTTTTGCGTGTTGTAGCTACTTAAAAAAAACATACACCTTATATTGCCACACACCCACCACAGTGGGTGTATGGCTCCCTGTATTCCTCCATGGTTCGTGTGCATCATAGTTTTCCCCTTAGCATGCGGGGTTTCATTGGTGTCTTCGCATGTTCGCAGGGTGGGGGTGGGTTCACAGCTGCATGGCTTCGTCCATTGGGGCTGGATGCTCTGATCTGAAATGCAAAACAAAGTGTTAGTTGGGATCAAAACTCATGCCAAGAGAGCAGCCACTGCTGCTCTCTTTTCACGTTCATAGCTATTAAAAAAAACATACCTCATATGGCCACACACCTGCTGCAGCAGGTGTGTGGCTCTCTGTTTCCCTGCTCTTCTTCGCCATGCCTTCCTGTGCGTGTCGTCATTCTTCGTTCGGTCACATGGTGCCGTTCATGTGATCGTGCGCTATAGAAGAAGGGTTGGGAGCTCCAATGACTGTCAAATCAAAATCTGGTTCAGCCAGTGTGTAGATGGGAGACTGTATTTCTGTTGTTATTCGTTGGGCTGGTTTGCTTCAATGGTTGATCACACTCTGCAAGATGTGTATGGTGTTCAGTGGAGAATAGGAAGGGATATGGACTAGCTGTAGTCAATGATATATCGTCTGTGATGCTTGTAGAAAGGCTTATACGTCGTGTGGGATGCTTATAGAAAGGCTTATACGTCTGGGATGCTTGTGGAAAGGTTTATACGTCGTTCGTGTTGTGTTGGTCTGTTTACTGATATTTGTGTATTCTTGTTTACGTTCTCCTGGTCAAAATGCGGATATCTGTGGGTTATAGACTGGTCAGTGCTTGGTTAGTCTTTGTTAGTATGTTTCTTTCTTCTTTCTTCAGAACCTGATACGTATTTCGTTATGCTTACTTTTCCTTGGATGTCCAGCAACTCTAACCTTAGGTCCTGCAACTATCCTTGGCTTTAGTGATTCGCGTAGAGGGCTACCAGTGGCTTTGTCTCAACAACCTTGAAGATGACTTAGCTCCAGATGGCTTATAGATAGACTGTTCTTTAGAGGCAAGCAGAAAAGTTGACAGTGGTTGACAGTAATGATTTCCAGTGAGGAGATGATTGTGTGTGGGTACAGGAAATCTACCAGCTTTTATACCTTTCTGAAGGTGGCTGTGTTTAAGAAATATGACTCCCCCATGGGTGAGTCATATGTGAGTCATAGGTGAGAACAAAAGAAAAATAACAAGATGATGTAATAATGTGGTCATAGCTGAGTCATTCATAAAGAGAACAAAAGGAATCATGAGGGGTGATGTCATAGTGATGTCATTCATAAAGAGAACAAAAGGAATCATGAGGGGGGTGATGTCACCAATTTGCTGAGCATGTGGAATGCTTGGAGCATGTGGTCACTGACCATGTGGAGCATTCTGGAGGCGAAATGAAAGGATATCTCCGGGTTTTGGAGATTAATTTGAGCATAGTCCAGTGGTTAAGGTGTTTTGTTGTTGGTTGATAATGGGGACAAGTGCATGGGATGAGATTCGATGCAGAAGCAGCAGTTTGCATCCGTAATAGACGTTCTTGGTATCATTAGATGCGGATTTTTCACAGCTTTCTGGGCGCAGTGGTTCCGAGAAGATCCGGTGTAAACTGACAGAGAAATTCGTTTTTTACTGATGGGTGTTGATTCTGATAGTAATATCGCTCTGTAGAGTTCAGTTTTGATCTGTTCTTCGCGTGCCCAGTACCGTCGGATGCGGATTTTTTATATATTTCTAGGCGCAGTTGTTCCGAAAGGATTGAATGCGAACTGACGGAGAAATTCATTTTTTACTGGAAATTCCGGATTTTGGTAGTAAAATTGGCCTGGAGAGTGCAGTTTTGGTCCGTTCAACTTGTGTTTGGTATTGTTCGAAAGGTGTGAATCGTAGCTTTCTAAGTGTTATATGGGCGTACCTCTCCGATCAAAACTGACGGAGTTATAGAACGAATTCGATCTCCGCGCATAGCCATAATTAATTTCGTAATTGGTCATGTGATCCTCCAATGGCTGGAAGTGGTGTGATTTCACATTTTCTGATACTGGATGTTTTTATCTTCCACAGCGCAGGGTCATTCGTTGGCAGGAGATCTTGCCCTAGAATCTGAAATAAAGTGTCAGTTAAACATTTAAAACCTGGGCAAAAAGAGCAGCAAGTGCTGCTCTTTTTGCCCATTTGTAGCTATGGAGGAAAATACTTACCTTATATGACCACACACCTGCAGTAGCGGGTGTGTGGTCCCATTTCCTTGTTTGTTTGGGGTCGCCTTCCTGTTATGGTAGAGTCTGACGAGCTGAAAACTCAACTCTGGAAATTGCTGGAATCCAAAAGGTGCCTAAGTGCCGGCATGGCAAGCACGATATGAGTGAACAATAGAGATATTAATGAGCCATGGATATTGGATAATAAATATTTTGCCCCAAAAATGATGGAGAACAATAATAATAAGGTAGACTTCCATGAGGCACTATATGCCAACATTGCAAAGCAGATTGGATCATTTCCATGGGCCAGAATTGGGCCAAATTTGAATATGTTGGTCATATATATGCATATACCTTGGATGATCTATTATTTTAGATGTTCTGGCCATTTTTCAATTTCTGAGACCTTCAATTGCCTATTTAGGCAATTGAGGGTGTCAGAAATCGAAAAATGGCCGGAATGTCTAAAATAATAGATCGCCCATGGTATATGTGTATATATGACCAACATATTCAAATTTGGCCCAATTCTGGCCCATGGAAATGATCCAATCCATTTTGCAACATTGGCATATAGTGCCTCATGGAAGTCTACCTTATTATTATTGTTCTCCATCATTTTTGGGGCAAAATATTTATTATCCAATATCCATGGCTCATTAATATCTCTATTGTTCACTCATATTGTGCTCACCATGCCGGCACTTAGGCGCCTTTTGGATTCCAGCAATTGCCAGAGTTGGGTTGTGTCTTCCCTACCGCATACACCCACCGGACCCGAACAGGGAATCGCCTAGAAAGGCAACCACAAAGGACCACACACCCGCAGCAGTGTGTGGTCAAAAGGTATGTTTTTTAAAATACTACTAGATACAACTGTGCAAAAAGAGCAGTGAAAGCTGCTCTTTTTGCACTGCTTTGAACTTGTTCACTAACACATGGCCTTTCATATAGATCATGACCTGGTCCTAGGGACCAGTTGAAAATCAGCCAAACAACAAGGGCCCGACCTGCCAGGGCCCAAACAGGACCACACCAGCCAACAACACAAGAAAGAAGACCGCGACAACACAATGAACACAACGAATGCGACAAGCGCGATGAACGTGACCATGACAGATGACAATGTGCCCAGTGAGTGGCCACACAAACCCCACACCTGCTATGGCAGGTGTGTGGTTCTCTATGAGATGAGTCCCCCCCTCCAATATATCCAGCTGTGCAAAAAGAGCAGCAAAAGCTGCTCTTTTGTGCTGGTTTTAATTTCTAACTAACATAAATATTCTTTTAGGTTATCACCTGCCCTCTTACCCACAAAATAAAGAACCACACAACAAGAATGAATGGAATGGACACCCGCCAAATGAGGACCTGCCAAATGAACCCCAAGGCCCCCGAAACAACAGCCCATGACATGAACACATGCCAAACAAAAACCACATGGGTGAAGAAGGACCACCCACCAGCAAAGACACAAAATGAAGCAGAGCTAACAAGTAGCCCCAGGAGCCACACACCCGCCGTGGTGGGTGTGTGGTACTTCAAGGTAAGTTTTTATTTTTTATTTATTTTTCTGGTGCAAGAGCAGCGTAAGCTGCTCTTCTTGCAATACTTTAATATTTAACTAACACATTTATTCTTCTAGATCTTGGACTTGAACTCTGCACGAACCCCCAAGACCAAACCCGCCACCTGAAACCCCGCGACCGCAAGCCCGCTGCCTGAAACCTGGCCCTCCCAATCCTGCCGAGCAAAGCCCTGCAATCCCAAAATTGCTGAACAGAGCCCCGCAAGCCAAACCCCCTGAACGAAACCATGGAATGGGGTCCCCCCAAGTGGAACCCCGGCCAATGATGGACATATGAACCACACCCACCCCAGCGGGTGTGTTCATTTACAGTATGTGTTTTTTGATAATCTTGTGGTGCAAGAAGAGTAGCGTAAGCTGCTCTTCTTGCAGTGCTAGTCTAATTACATATTATTATCTGTTCTAGATCTTGGACTCAAATCCCCATGAACCCCCGACCCCAAGAATGGAGATGTGCTGAGCCAAACCCTGCGACCTGAAGCCCAAACAAAGACCCACCAAATGAAGACCCCATGACCCCAAATCCGAATGAAGATCTGCCAAGCCAAAACCTGCCAAATGAAGATCTGCTGGGCCAACCCCCACACCAAGGTAAGTTTTCTTCTTTAACTACAATCACACAAGAAGAGCAGCCTCTGGCTGCTCTTCTTGGGTGCATGGGTGAGCCCCACTGGGCGAGCCCATCATTGTATATACTAATAATAATAATAATAACAAATAAATCAATAAATCAATAAATAACAAATAATCCATGGATAGGGGCCCCTGAGGGCCCCCACATGTAAAGACCTTCTTAGATATGATAACTGCAATGCTCATGATATCTAATATGATGCGGAAAAGTGACTGACCAGCCTGGTTATTGACTTGTTTATTTATTTAGTCAAGAATTCAATTTAAAAAAACACACCTGCCCTAGGTGGGTGTGGTACCATCTGTAGATCTCAAAAAAAAAGTACCTAGTAGCACCACACACCCACTAGGGCAGGTGTGTGGTACAAGGGGCTGGGCTTGGTGATTCACTGTTGGGCAGGTCATTCGGACGAGTCATGGGTCGCCATTGTGGTGGGTCATTGTTTGGGGAGCATTGATTTGGATCCTAAAATAATAGTGTACATTAGTAAAAAAAATTAAATACCTTGTAGTACCACACACCTGCTGAAGTGGGTGCATGGTACTCGTTTGTACTGTGGCCGTGTACTTTCCACCCTCAATTTTTCATACAGGGCTCATGTGGATTTGGGGGAGCAAGATCTAAAATAAAAAAAGTTAGGTTAGTGAATAGTTAAAAGCAACACAAAAAGAGCAGCTTTTGCTGCTCTTTTTGCGTTGCTGTATCTATAGGAGAGGGGGAATCACCTTAGATGACCACACCTGCCACAGTGGGCATGTGGTCGTTTGCCAGTCCATACATTTGCAGGGGGTATGCTGGGACCTTTGGTTGCCCCTTTGCGTGGGTCCCATTCGTCGCACCATCACAGGGCATCATTTGGGGCTTGTGTGTTGCATTTGCAGCTGTGGGTTTGTGTTTGTGGCTGTGTGGTTTTTGTGTGGCTGCATGGTTTTGGCGTGGCTGCATGGTTTTGGTGTGGCTGTGTGGTTTTGGTGTGGTTCCATGGTTTTGTTGTGGCTGTGTGGTTTCATCATGGCTGTGTGGTTTTGTGGGTTTAGGTGGACATCTTAGCCTAGAATAAAAAATAAAAGTTAGTTGAAGAGTAATAATTGCACAAAAAGAGCAGCAACTGCTGCTCTTTTTGCACATTTGTAGCTAGAGAAAATTTACTTACCTGATATTGCCACACCTGCTGCAGTGGGTGTGGCTCCTTCTTTTCCTCCCTGGCTTCATGCGAGCATCATCATTCGTTTGTTTGTGTGCTGGTGTGTACTTGCATGCAGGGTTTTGTTGGGATCCTGGGGGGTTGGCGGATTTGGGCTCATGTGGGGTTGACCTAGAATAGAAAATGTTAGTTATAATTAAAACTCACGCAAAAAGAGCAGCAACTGCTGCTCTTTTTGCATGTTTGTGGTTATTAAAAAAAATACATACTTTATAAGGCCACACACCCACCACAGCGGGTGTGTGGCACTCTATGCTCCTGCTGTTCTTCTCCATGGCTTGGTGATTACCACACACCCACTTCAGTGGGTGTGTGGTTCCGTCTATGGTTTGTGGTCTTGCGTCGTGGGTCTCTGGTCCTGGGTTTCGTCTGGTTAGCAGATTGTGGGCGGGTTTCATTTGGTTGGGGTTTTGGTGGGGGGCTTCATTGTGGGTTCAGATGACAACCTAAAATAATAAATAATATGTTAGTGAAAAAGAAAAAAACAAGCCACACAAAAGGAGCAGCATACGCTGCTCCCTTTGCATGGTTGAGATATGCTTACTTGAAACGGCCACACACCTGCTTTGGCAGGTGTGTGGTCCTGGTTGCACTTTCTGTCGTCTTGCATCGCAGGTTGCTGGTCCCAGGTTTTGTTGGGTGGGCCATGGGTTTCGTTTGGTGGGGGCCTTCGTTGTGTGTTCAAATGACAATATTGTCAGGATCAAATTGACATTTGCTTCCACCTAAGGACTTACCTGTCAGAGTATCATTCTTCATCAACTCTATCATATGGTGCCTACTTCCTCAGATGCTCTTGTCTCCTCTCTCCCTCCATTCACTATGGGGGTTATTGTCATCCTTGCCATTATTGGCATTTCTCTTATTATTATTGCCCTCATTCTATTGGGCCTCGGCCAGCAGGCTATGGGCTGGGTAGTCAACCAGTGGCAGCATTGGCGCCCTTGTCAGCACCTGTCATTCCCTTGTTCCCCATGTGAGTCCATGGAGTTGCCAATCCAGACTCCCCCCTCCTCCTCCTCTACCCCCAGTCCCTGAATCCACATCACCTGTCCCAATCCATACTCCATCCACATCATTACGGTCCTTTGACACTTTGGACACCTTTGGAGTACCCAGGTGTACACTGCCTTGGAAGTACATATGCTAAGGGGGATACATATGGAAGTTGGGGCATAGCCATGTGGAGGTGCACACAGGATTTGTAACATGGCTGCGTCAGCTTAGTGAGGCTTAGTGATGGTGGCTGTGGAGGCTGACTGATGGGCTGTGGAGCCGGCATTCTAGGAGGATCCGGAAGGTTATGGAAGACAGCAGAAGGCTCTGGAAGGCTGGAGGCTGTGTGCAGGAAATAGTATTTATAGCCCTTTGCAGTTGGGGGATCACCAGTTTTGATCTCTCAGGATTCCCACTGTGATAGGTGCGAGACTTGTGTGTCCCTTGTTGTGTGGTGTATACTCAGGATTCCCACTGCGATAGTGTGTGGTTAATTAATCTCTTTCCTCTTTCTGTTTGTGGCTTCGACAGCAGTGTCGCCCTGACAAATATAGAATAGTAAATAATAAGTTAGTAAAAAAGAAAAAAAAGAAAAGGCAGGCAAAAGGAGCAGCAAATGCTGCTCCTTTTGCATGGCTGGACAGATGCTTACCTTAAAATTACCACACACCCACTGAAGCGGGTGTGTGGTTCCATCTTGGTTTTGTCTGGCCAGTCATCATTGGTGGGTCCCATCATCATTTCTGGGGGGGTGGTTCATTCGGTGGGTTGTCACTTTGCTGCTTCTGGTCGATAACCTAGAAAAATTAATATTGTATTAGTTAAGAACTAAAATCAGTGCAAGAGCAGCATCTGCTGCTCTTGCATGCCATTGTGGGTGTATAAGCGTACTTACCATATATAGAACCACACACCTGCCACAGTGGGCATGTGGTTGGCATGGGTTCTTCATTTGGCAGGTTTTTGTCAGGCAGGGGTTCGTTCGGTGGTGTTCATCTGCCGGATTGTCATTCAGGAGGGGGGGCTCATTTGGCATGTGTTCATCTGGCGGCTTCTGGTTCAGGTGAGGTCCTAGAGTAATAGAGATGTTAGTTAAAATTTGAAACCAGCACAAAGGGAGCAGCAAATGCTGCTCTCTTTGTGCAGTCACATACACAGGACACTTACGTATATATAACCACACACACCCCATAGTGGGTGTGTGGGGTTTTTGTACAGCGGGCCTCTGTTTGGTGGTCTGTGTTTGGCGGCTCTTTGTTTGGCAGGTTTCTGTTGGGTGGGTGGTGTTCATACAGCAAGTTTTCATTGGGCGGGCATTCATTCTGTGGGTTTGGGGTCATGGGGTTTGGCTCGGTGTGTTCATGCAGGTTCGAGCCTAAGATTTAGAGAATAAACAATATTAGTTAAATGATTAAAACTTTGCAAGAAGAGCAGCTTGCACTGCTCTTCTTGTGCCACAAAATAATTAAGAAATAATTTTAAAAAAAAACATCTTGTAGTACCACACACCCACCATGGTGGGTGTGTGGTACCTCGTTTCGCTCCATGGCCACACACCGTTGTGCTTTTCGTGTTGTGCGGACTCTTGCTTGGGTGGTTCTTCATATGTCATCCCTGTTACTACTGGCCTGGTGTCGATATGGGGGCTGCTGGGGTTTTCGTGTTGCTATTCATTTGCATGAAAGATCAAACCTAGATTTGAAAGAAAAGGGCATCAGTTAAGAAGTAAAAGAAGCGCAAAAAGAGCAGCTTTCACTGCTCTTTTTGTGCTGATGTAGTGACTAGGATTTAAAAAAAACTCACCTCGTATGACCACACACCCACCGCAGCGGGTGTGTGGTCATTTGCTTGCCTTTCTAGGCAGCTGTCCACTCCTCGTTTGGTGGGTTGTTGCGTAGCTGCTAAGTAAGGCAACTTAACACTGGCAATTGCCAGGATCCAAAAGTGCCCAAATGCCTGGCGCCACGAGTGCTGTATGAATCAGAAGCAAGTAGCTAGGTGTATAATAAATAATAAATAAATCATATTTTCCCAAAAAACGAAGAAGACCATGACAATACTCAGAGTTCAATAAGGGATGATATGCTGCATTGAAAAGTGGATTGGGTGATTTGTATGGTTCAGAATCGGCCCAAATTTGAATATATCGCTGGCATACATGACCCCCTACATGGGCAATTAATTATTTCAGATGCTCCCTTCATTTTTCAATTTTTTGTGCCTTCAATTCCCTAAATAGGGAATTGAAGGCATGAAAAATTGAAAAATGAAGGGAGCATCTGAAATAATTAATTGCCCATGTAGGGGGTCATGTATGCCAGCGATATATTCAAATTTGGGCCGATTCTGAACCATACAAATCACCCAATCCACTTTTCAATGCAGCATATCATCCCTTATTGAACTCTGAGTATTGTCATGGTCTTCTTCATTTTTTGGAAAAATATGATTTATTTATTATTTATTATACACCTAGCTACTTGCTTCTGATTCATACAGCACTCGTGGCACCAGGCATTTGGGTGCTTTTTGGATCCCGGCAATTGCCAGCATTGAGTTTCATTCTTTCTCACAACTACGCAGCCACCACCCAACAAGGAAATAGACAACCACACACCCGCCACTGCGGGTGTGTGGTCACTAGGTGAGTTTTCTTGTAGTAGCTACAACAGCACAAAAAGAGCAGCGAAAGCTGCTCTTTTTGTGCTGCTTTGAACTTATTTACTTACACACCCTGGTCCTAGGTACCAGTTGACAACCAGCCAAATGATGAGGGCCCCAATGGGACCATGTCAGACAAAGAAGACCATGGCAACATGATGAACATGATGACTGCAATGAACGCAATGAATGCAACAACCACAGCAAACATGATGACAACGGATGACAATGGGCCCAGTGAGCAACAACACAAACCACACACCTGCCATAGTGGGTGTGTGGTTCTCTATATGAGATGAGTCCTCCCCCCCCCAATGTCCCCAACCACGCAAAAAGAGCAGCAAAGGCTGCTCTTTTTGTGCTGGTTTTAATTTTAACTAATCTTATCTTTTATTGTACATGATCAAGGTAAAAAATTGCCCAGTGACAACCCAGGGATATGCCCAACAACAACCCGGCCCCAGAACACATGCAAAGGACAATGTCAGGGTTCGCCCCCAACTCCGGTCTACTCCGGTCTACTCCGGTCCTCATCCGCCCACCTCCAGTCTGGTTCTCCACTTATTTCCCTCGCCCAAGTCCACTTTGCTTCCGGCTTGATTCCGGTTTGACTCTGGTCCAACCCTATCTTGGTTTCATTTCCTTTTCATTTCCCTTTCATTTCCCATTGCTTCCGGTTCACCCCCTGGCCGAGTTCCTGTTCCTGTTCCTGTTCCTGTCCCCCTTGTAACCACCTCCAGTTTAGCGATCACTCCCCCGTAGTATAGTCATCATGTATAAGTAGTCCGAGAGCGAAGTCCAGAGACCCCAGCTTTGGTCTCTCAGGATTTCCGCTGTTACTCCGGACTACAGGTCAGCCTTCATGTATTCCGTATTCGTATTACATAATCTCAGGATTTCCGCTGTTACTCCGGACTACAGGTCCGAGTATTTTCCAGTTGACTCTGCGAGCTTAAGGACCGCTGTGCTTGTTTCCGCCTAGTCCCTTCCGGGCTGCTGGATTGCCTCTCCGTCCCCTCCTATCTTCGTTATCTCATTCCTGCCCGGATTCTCTCAGACTTAGCCGGACTTACACCGGACTTAGCTGGAATTATCTGTGTTTATATTTGTTTGGTGCTCTCGTCGCAGCGTGGCCCTGACAGACAACCCATGACACAGACAAAATGAAAATGTGGAAACCCCATGTGCCACACACGCTGAGGTGGGTGTGGTGATTTTGAAGTAAGTACTCTGGCTACCAGTACCATTGCGCAAAAGGAGCAGTACCAGCTGCTCCTTTTGTGTGACTTTCCTCTTGTTTTATTTATTTTTTCATTAACTAACACTGTTATTTTTCTAGATCTGCCCACAATGCCAGACCTGCCACCCGAAACCCCATGATCCCAAACCTGCCGGGCGAAACCCCATGACCCCAAGCCTGCCATGGGAATGACAACCCACAAAACAGACAAAACGAAAGCACAGGAACTCCACCACACACCCACCTTAGTGGGTGTGTGGTGATTTAAAGTAAGTACTTTTTTTCTTTTTCTTTTTTCACTAATGCTTTGTTATCTGAGCCCAGAACCAGTGACAATCCCCCTCCCAACTTGAAACTCATGCAAACCATGAACCGAAGGTCCACCAAATGAAATACGACACCCGGGAATAACAACCCACAAAACAGACGAAATGAAAACACAGGAAGCCCGTGCACCACACCCACCTTACTGGTGTAAGGTAAGGTCTTTTTTATTGTTGTAGATACACTTGCACAGAAGGAGTAGCTGTGGCTACTCTTTCTGTGCTACTGTGGATGTATGTAAATAATATAGATAGTGATAAATAAATAAATAAGTAATAATAATAATAATGAATATTAGTAATCAAATGCTACAACAGGCTTTGTGGGGTTTTAGCATGCAATCTGATGACCAGGGCTGTATTAGTAATCATATGCTATCCCATGAAGCTGGCATGAATTATTACAGGAGCTTTGTGGATTTTTAGCATATAATCTTACAACTGGGGCTGATTACTTAGGTGAAAAAGATATCAAAATTTCAGCCAGATCCATTCATTAATTACAGAGCTATAAGGACAATAAGTTTAAACATTGAAAATCAATTTACTCCCCCCACAGACAAGGTATGGGTTTAAAATTTGACATGGGGTATGACCACATAATTAACTAAACATGTGCCAAGAATCAGCTTATTCTGTTTACTTCTAGGTATTCAACTCCCTTTTCAGGCAAAAAGAGAACAAAAAGCTACCATGAATGTTAAACAGTTCAAAATAAACCTGAACTAGGTGGAATAGGCTTATAATATTATAACCCTGACTATATCTGAAAATGGAATGAATTGGATGTGTGGAAGTATGGTTGCCACAGTTCAGTTTTGGTTCGGTTTTGACCAATCTGCTCAAAACTGTAACCTGACCCAGTTCCAGAATCTCCCATAGAGGCAAAACCATAACCTGACTGGCGGTCTGGTTTCATAGCGGTTTGGTTCTGGTTTAAACTCAGTTTAAACCGGAACCCCAAGATAGGGAGTGAGCCACAGGTTTTGAGTAATTAAAAGTGACTACTACAGAGTTTCCGTCTCCTTTGCATCCCACTTTCTACACACACCCTGTTCATAGCCCTCCCTTTCTTCCATTTGTTCCCTGCGCATCTTCTGAAGGTGGCCCTTAGCCAGCTGTATCTTACCAAAGTGTTCTGAAGTCAACCGGGTACGCAAATAGCTATCAGTGTCTTTAATAGAAGAAAAAACCCATTCACAAGGAACTGATGATGCTTGAATGGCCAAGTAATCCTGTGCCATCAATGTGAGAACCGGGTATTGGCCTGTGTGATCCTAATCCCATGCTTAGTATTAATGAAGTCTTAAAAGGGGGAGAAGGGCCAAGAGTAAATATACCTTCCACCATTTCAACATGTTGAAGTTAGCCTCAGGTGCAAGAGGATCTATGATATATGCATCCAATTCTTTGTGAGCCCCAGATTCAGATGCTTCCTTCAATCTTCGCACTGTGACTGCATGGACACGGTGAGCATTTCCATAACCTGCCTCATATGTACTTGGGACTGTGGTGTTAGGAACAGCTGCAGTCAGGTGGGCTCACTTTGCATCATATCGTGACTTGTATTTGTCAAACTAATGAGACCAAGTCATCTGTGAGCACACATTACAATAGAGACCCAAAGACTGACCTCAATTCAGAATTTCTCAAGTGCCTGCTCCGCCCATATATCTTCCCACTCCTCCCAGATATATAAGTCTTTCATGCGAGGGTCCAGTACTAGAGGGAATAGCATATTTACATCACCAGTACTGACATTATGACACAGGGATGAACACACATGAACTCGCAACCACCACAAGTGAACGGTCCAAGAGGTTGTAATATTTAGTCATGAGCTTCGTGCCTGCCATGATTGCAGGTGCAAGAGGTGAAAACCAGGGCTGTCGCGACATGGCCTCCCACTGTGAGATAAAATTCTCGAAGGCAATAAGCAACCTCCACATGGTTGGCTCACTCTCACCCGAGAATTGTTGCTGTACGAGATCAGCCTCCTGAATGAAGGTGAGAATATTATTTAGTCCATCCAAGTCCTGAGAGATTACAACTCTCGTACTTGAAGGACTTCAATGATTAGATTAGTTAGCTCCCATTCGGTCTCAGTAAGGGCATATTGAGAGTATTTCGGTGTTCCTTTTTCCAGGGTAGGTACACCTTCTTCTCCATCAGCATAATGAGTGAATCGGATAATTGCCTAAGTGTACTTAAATTCACTTAGTTCTGTACTAAACCCCAAATCCATGGCACTGCATGCTTGCCTTTTTTTGTTCTACTACTCGCTTCAAGGCACTCAGCCAGGACCCCCAGCATGTGACCACATACGTGATCAGTTCAAGTTCCTTGATTCCAACATCCCGGCAACACTGGTGAAGGAAGTTTTTTGCAAGAGGTGAGCAGCGGACCTCATGATCATAACCCTTGGTATTAGTAAGAGCCCAAGAACTATAATAATCTGCATACCTTTACGATAAATGCATGGATTTTGAAGAGTAGGCTCCCAGTGGGAAATGGATTTGTAGAATCAGCTTCGTCCATGCCAGTAATCAGATTGATGATGTCACCTTCATCATCTTTGGGATTCCCAATGTCAGTGTTAAACAAGGCACCAGGAATTGCCATTGAAAGTCCCTTGATGAAGGCACCTTGAGCGAGGTTGATTGTATGCGACATACAGCTGCCCAAGCAATCAAAATATTAGACAAAGGAATAATGAGTCTAAATGACTCATACCAGACTCTGTTCTCAAGTGCATCCCAATCATCAACACTGGCCGCAGCAAGGAGTCCCTCCAATTCTTTCATTGCTGCATCATTCACACTGGCATTATCCGAGGTGATATGGCCAAGCTAGGAAGTATCAAACACTTGTTAGTATCCACTAAGAGGCAACTCTGTTCTCATACCTTTGCTGGCGTCATCATATCTTTTGTTAAGTCAAAGATGTGTGCTGCCATATTAGCACCTGAGTGGGATCCAGGGAGTTCGGTAAAGGAAATGAGTTCCGACTGGAGCTCCCAGTCCGCTGTAATGAAATGGACTGTAACAGCAATATACGCTTTCATGATGGACGAAGTCCACCCATCAAATGTAAGGGATACCTTCCCTGGAGTGGACTAGACAGGGATTAGAGTTAATGTGGAAGCAAGAGCAAGGAGTCCATACCTTAATCTGTTCCTTGAGGGACTCCTGGATCTCTCCCACATGAGCCATAATCGACAACATGATTTTCGTTCATTTTGGGATATCCTTCTCGCTTGCTTTCATGGCACTTTGTTTGGTCTGGTACACAGGCTGGTCAGTCACATAGGGGACCTAATTTAGGTACCACTTTCGGGGCAGAAAATGGTACCTAATAGGTCCCCCAGACCTTACGGTGTGGAAGATAAAAACATCCAGTATCAGAAAATGCGAATAGCCATTGATCCCAGCCATTGGAATGATCATGTGACCTATTACGAAATTAATTACAGCTATGCATGAAAACAGAGTTCATTTGATTACTCCATCAGTTTTGATCGGAGAGGTAAAATAGCATATTATAAGTATGCTATGTAATCTGTCCAAATATAGAGGCTTATGTAATATTTCCAAATATGGAAATATTACATAATACTTCCTAATATAGAAATAATTATGTAATATGTCCAAATAAGAAAATAATTATGTAATACTCCAAATAAGGAAAAATGCTTATGTAATATGGCCAAATATGGAAATATTACATAACTTTTTTTTAAACTTATAATTCATTAAACCCTAACCCTAACCTTACTGGGCATGAGGGTAGACATTCCCAACCCACTCCAGGCAATCCCAACCCTAACCACCAACCCTAACCCCAACCCCAACCACCAACCGTCCCCAACCGCCAACATTATTACTATATTTGGCATACCAGGGATGATATATTTACCAGGCTGATACATATCCTCATAACTGGTAATTTGATGTATCATGCCATGGTGGTAAGATATCAGGTTCATACATGAATATTCATGGTAACTTACCATAAAATGATACATGGAGCTTACTGCTACTGGTGTCACGTCCCCGTGCATTGTGCTGCCATGTCACATTGCTGTATGTTGCACTGCCATGCTTACGTTGCGCTGCCATGTCACATTCCATGCATCGCACTGCCGCGTCACATTCCCAGGCATCACATTCCTGTTTGGGCTCTCATTGTGCATTGGGTGAGGCCTCAATCTAAAATAAATAAAGGCACGTTAGTAAAAAGTTCCAAAGCAGTGCAAAAAGAGCAGCGTTTGCTGCTCTTTTTGTGCTGTGGTATCTACTAGACCACACACCCACAGTGGTGGGTGCGTGGTCATGCGCTTGCCTTTTTGGGCAGCTGCTTGTTGTGGTTGCAGAGATGGGAAGCAAGATGTAGATTCAATGCCGGCAATTGCCGATACTCAAGAAGCGCCCAAGTGCTGGTGCTGCAAACACAGTACACAATAGGAACAAGCATGTATATTTAAAATAAATACTATATAATAAATATTTGCCCAGGAAAACCTGAAGAAGCCAATGATAATGAGTCAGAGCTCAATAAGGCATGAGATGGCTAATTGCAGAGTGGATTGGGCCACTTCTACACATCAGAATTGGCCCAATCCACTCTGCAATTAGCCATCTCATGCCTTATTGAGCTCTGATTCATTATCATTGGCTTCTTCAGGTTTTCCTGGGCAAATATTTATTATATAGTATTTATTTTAAATATACATGCTTGTTCCTATTGTGTACTGTGCTTGCAGTGCCAGCGCTTGGGTGCTTCTCAAGTGTCGGCAATTGCCAGCATTGAATTTTGCAACTATGCAGCCACACCCAGCAACAGGAATGTGACTGCACGGCCATGGCACAACAGCAGCAGCAGCAGCAGCAGCAATAGCAGCAGCAGCAGCAGCAACAGCAGCAGCAGCAGCAGCAGCAGCAACAGCAGCAGCAGCAGCAGCAGCAGCAATGGCAGCAGCAGCAGCAGCAGCAGCAATGCAGCAAGCAGCAGGCAGCAGCAGCAGCACAATG
>MU128925.1:337987-453834 GCA_014904985.1 Hydnum rufescens UP504
CGCCCATATAACTCTCGGAAAGCCACGTTCACACCTTTTCGAATGGTACCAAAGCAGCAGCAATGGCAGCAGCAGCAGCAGCAGCAATGCAGCAGCAGCAACGGCAACAGTGCATGACCACAACCACGTGACCACACACCCGCTGATGCGGGTGTGTGGTCATAAGGTAAGTTTTATCTCAATAGATACAATAGCGCAAAAGAGTAGTGCAAGCTACTCTTTTTGCACTGCTTTCAATTCTTCTACTAACATACTTTTATTATTCCAGGTCATGGCCTGGTCCCAGGTACTGAATGAAACCCCACCAAACAAACCAAACTAACGACACCACGCCAAATGAACCCCCCGAACGAAATCCTGCTGAGCAAAACCACACCAAATGACAACGCAATATGACGAGGACGCCAGCAATGGGGATGGGCCAATTGAGTGGCTCAACGACACCACACCCAATGACACTGCCGACATCATGCCCACAGAACCACACCCACCTCAGTGGGTGTGGTTCTACATAAGGTAAGTAAGGTCTAATGGCACAAAAAGAGCAGTGAATGCTGCTCTTTTTGCGCTGGTTTTAATTTAAAACTAACACGTTATTTATTATCCTAGGTTACTGCCTGAAGTACATACAGCAAGATGAAGACCCACCGAATGAACCCCCCCCCACAAATGACAACACCCCTGCGAAACGAAAGCCACAAATGCGCCCTGCCAAAAGAACAAGCGCCAAACAAAACCCAGGAACGAGGACGCATGACACAGGACCACAGAACCCCCAGACAAACCACACACCCGCCAAAGCGGGTGTGTGGTAATCTTAAGATAAGTTTTTATTGTGCCAAAGGAGCAGCGTATGCTGCTCCTTTTGTGTAGGTTTTTCTTTCTTTTTTACTAACATATTATTCATTTTTTATTATAGTTTCTAGGTTAACGAGTCCGCGCCCAACAACCCCCAAACCCACCTGAGCCCCATATGAAAACCCGATAGAGGAAGGCATGCGACCGCAGTACGAACGAGTACCACACCTGCTTGGGTGGGTGTGGTACTACAAGGTAAGTAAAGCTGTACACCCCCAACGGCGCAAAAAGAGCAGCGAATGCTGCTCTTTTTGTGCCAGTTTTAATTTTCTAACTAATACATCTATCATTCTAGGCTCTCGCTTTAAATGAAGACCCATGAAAGGAAACTGCCCCCCCCCCCCGAAACGATAACCCACTGAAACCCATGACGATGACATGCCAAACAAAGACATGAAACAACACCGGAACCCACATGAACCACACATCCGCTATGGTGGGTGTGTGGTTCGATACAAGGTAAGTAACCTCATGTACCCACAACAGCATAAAAAGAGCAGCAGATGCTGCTCTTTTTATGCTGGTTTTAATTTTTTACTAACACATTATTTATTATTCTAGGTACTGCCTTACCACAAACACCAAAATGAAGACCCGCCAAAGGAACCCCCCCCAGGGAATGACAATGCCCCCACCACACAGAAACCAACAATGCGACCCACCAAAATGAGTGCCGAATGAAACCCACCGAACTGAGGAGTGAAACCAGGCCAGACCACACACCCACTACCACAGGTGTGTCCACCCCAACAGACACTAGGGACCAGTCCAAATGACCAGCCCAACAGTGAACCACCAAGCCATGGCCCCCTTCCCTTGAAATGGCCAGTGACGAGCCTGCCGAGTCCTGATGAAGAAGCAGAAGGCACCACACACCCACTAGGCCGGGTGTGTGGTGCTATTAGGTTGTTTTTTTTTTTTTTTAATTTCTACAGACAGTGCCACACCCGCTTGAGCGGGTGTGGTGCTACTTAGTTTTTTTTTTAAGTTTCTACAGATGGTACCACACACCCGCCCAAGTGGGTGTGTGCTACTAAGTAGTTTTTTTATTTTTTATTTTTATTTTATTTTTAAGGACGGTACCACACACCTGCCCATGTGGGTGTGTGGTGCTACTAAGTAGTTTTGTTATTTTTATTTATTTTTAAGGACAGTACCACACACCTGCCCATGCAGGTGTGGTGCTACTAAGTAGTTTTTTTATTTTATTTCTACGGACAGTACCACACCTGCCCAAGTGGGTGTGGTATTTTTTTACTAATTGAATTTTTAAATAAATAAATAAATAAATAAATAAATAAGTCCTAATTGGGCGAGTGCTCAACATGCAAATGGGTAACCAGAAAGCCTGCCTAGGCAGGCCTCAAATATATGTATAATAAGTGATAATAAATAAATAATTATAAATGGAACACTATTATCACTGATAAGTCCATATGGCCTGCTGTCCTGCAAGTCTGAGATTCTCTAAGTCCCAGTTTCAGCCAATTTTTGGCCAATTTTCAGCCATTTTGGCCAATTCTGGGCCAGAAGGTGCAGGCCATAAAATGGCCATTTCGGCCAGAATAGTGATGGGACCTACTTAGGTACCATTATCTGCCCCAAACGTGGTACCTAACTAGGTAGGCTTAGATGACTGACCAAGGTGGTTCAGTATCATTCAACTGGATTGAGACTCACCTGATCTGTCTCAAGAATAAAATTCTCGATGAGTTGATGTAGTGTATCCGCATTCCACTGATCCTGTTGCTGCATTGGGACACCGAACTGGGTGATCCGAGACTGTGTTGCACTGCAGATATGTTAGTAAGCTAATCAAAATGGAGTAGTGGAAACAACTGACTCGTCCACTATGTCTCTGCAGGAATCTTTGATGTTGCTTGGAACAGCTTGGTTGTTCATGAGGATTTTGAGTCTCTCACAGTGCAGCCTATACACTTCCCAGTGCCGTCCCCCATGTACGGCAATATGGTTTCTCAATGTTGACACCCCAGTTTTCGCAGCGAAATAGCATTTAAGCCTCGCACTTTCAAGCCCTCCTTCTTCAACTCACTAGTATTGTGAGTACTTGATCAAATGATGCATGTCTACTACTCACATACACACAAGGCATGCCTGCATTAGCTCATCTACTTGTTTGTCCAGGTTTTTGTGTACCTCAGGTCTTCCAAATACACCATCAAGATTGTGGGTGGCATCACTTTTCTTTGGATGGCTTTCCGCAATTAACACAGCCGAGGCCTTGTCTGCAGTAGCAAACTCTGCTGCTTTGTTATCTTGGGTACACAAACCTTCATCAGTGTCCGAATTAATATCATTGACATGCTGTTTCTTGGTGGCTTGTTGATCACTGCAGGATTTGTCTGATGGGCTCTCGTTGTCACTATCGGAAAGAATCATGGCCTTCCTCTTTGCCAATCGCCAAGCTCGAGACATTTCCCCACCCCCCTAGCAGCCATGAGGATTTTCCCATTGTTTGACCTGTTTAAGGTACTGACTTTTGCATGGGCTCTTTGAGCTGACACCTTTTTCTTCGCATTATGACTACTATGGGGATGAATGGGCTCCCCAGCCCCAAGAGTCTTTAAATTGTTTGAATTGATGCCAAATGCCGCAAAGGCAGCATGGACCCCGGCAGACTTTTTTGTGGTGGAGCATAGCTTCAATTCTTGACCCGTCCTTTTTTGGGATGGAATGTCCTTGTGTGCAACCTTTTTGATTAGGCGCTTATGCTGGTCACCTATGGAGGTACGCAAGACTTCATCAGAGTCCTGTTTATCCAAATCATATGAGAGTGTTGTGTGGTTTGATTTGTAGCCTAGATTATGAGGAAACTTCTTGGCTACAAGACAAGCCTTAGCTGCCAGGGTGTCGGGGCTGATGTCCAACTCTAAGAGGGAGGGGTCTTTGAGATTACCATGACGGTCCAGAGCAGGTTGGTCAGGGTCTGTGTGAGGGCTTTCATTATCAGACATTTTGGGTAGGCGAGAAATTTTGAAGTCAGAGATTTCAAATAATTCCCAGAGCCTCTGCACAATACAGGAACAGATTTCAAATCACGTTCTCATTGATTGGACCCAGCACATTTTTGTATGCGGTCAACCGATTATCTTCTCCATCACTACCATTGACCACACCAATGGTACTAGGGAACTCCATCGTCATTATCTTCCACATTACAGGCATGCGCAAAGGGTTGATAACCCCTATGTTCTTATGGCCTACAGAGGTTGCTCAGCCCCTGACTGTGTATGTGTTTACTGGTCAAGGATCCCAGGAACCAGGTATGGGCATGGATTTGTACAGCAGCTCCCCCACGGCTTGGGCTGTTTGGGACGGTGCCAACGAACACTTGCTTGCCATTTATGGGTTCTCGATTATCGAGCTGGTCAAGCAAAATCCCAAACAGAAAACTATTCACTTCAGTGGAATTAAGGGCCAAGCAATTCGTCAATGCTACATTGACATGACTTATGACACCATGGATAAGGATGGTAATGTCAAGACTCTCCCTCTGTTTGCAGATATCAACAATCGCACTCCGAAGTATACATTCAGCCATCCTAGTGGTTTGCTCTTCACTACTCAGTTCATGCAGATCGCCCTTGTCATCACTGAGAAGGCTGCATTCGACAACATGCATTCTAAAGACCTGGTGCAGCCAAACTGTGCGTTCGCCAGTCATTCACTCAGGGAGTACTCTGCCCTTGCGTCTATTGCTGATGTCCTCCCAGTTTCATCTCTCGTTGATGTTGTGTTCTATCGTGGTATTACCATGCAACATGCCATGGAATGTGATGCTCATAACAGGTCTAATTATGCGATGTGTGCTGTGAACCCTAGTTGCATCTCTAAGACCTTCAATGAGGTGGCTCTTCATGAAGTTGTTGAGGTCATTGCCCATCATAGTAATGTCCTTCTGGAGATTGTTATAATGTTGAGGTGCAATTTCGTGCTGCTACCGTCATGCTCGTAGTCATGTACTGGTTTCACAGGGATCTCAATATGTCTGCACTGGAGACTTACTGGCCCTTCAATCCCTCATGAACGTTCTCAACTATCTCAAGAAGGAGAATATTGATATCCAGAAGGTGCTATTCTTTCAGAACCCCTTTTGTTCCCTTCGGCTAATACTTGGTCGCAGCTTATGAAGACCTATTCTGTTGATCGGGTCAAAGAAACGCTACAAGAAATAGTCGACAATTGCATTAAGGCTGCTCACCAGAAGCAAGAGGCCGATGATGGCTACATTGTCCTCAAGTGTGGCTTCACCACCATCCCACTCCCTGGAATTGATGTCCCATTCCACTCTCAATACCTCTGGGCGGGTGTCATGCCATTCTGAGCCTGTAAGTCCTGCTAAGCAACTCGGATCCAGTTCTCATAATAACCATCTTGATTATCAAGATCTCTCCAAAAAAATCAACTCCACTCACCTGAACCCTGATCTCCTCGTTGGCAAGTACATTCCCAACCTAATTGCCAAGCCTTTTGAAATTTCTCGGGAATATGCCCAGATCATCTATGATCAGACCTTGTCTCCTCGTCTTGACAAGGTCCTGAAGAACTGGGAATGTGATAACTGGACCAGTCCCAAACAATGCCAGAACCTTGCATATACTATCCTTGTAGAACTGTTGACCTATCAATTTGCCTCCCCCATCCAGTGGATTGAGATGCAGGACTTATTGTTCTCTCAGTATCATTTCGAGCAACTGATTGAGCTCAGACCTGGTCCTACTCTGACTGGCATGGCCACTCGAACTCTCAAGGCGAAGTATGAGGCATCCGATGACTCCATCAGTTGGACTCGTGTAATCAACTGCCATGTGAAGAATACCAAGGAGATCTACTACCAATTTGAGGATGAAGCAGCGGCTGCTGATACCGATGCAGCTGCAGACTCACCTGCCACAACAGCCAACACTGCGTCCATTCCCATCGCAGCTGCTGTTGTGGCACCTGCACCGTCGAGTGGTCCTGTTGCTTCCATCGCAGACGAACCCCTCAAAGCCCTTGACACCCTTCGCATCATTATTGCCCAGAAACTTAAAAAGAAGGTCGAGGAGATTCCTCTCTCAAAGTCCATTAAAGATCTCATTGGCGGGAAGTCGACCCTCCAAAATGAGATCCTTGGTGATCTCAATCTTGAGTTTGTATCCACCCCGGAGAAGGGAGAAGAGCTGCCCCTGGACGAGCTTGGATCGTCACTCAGTACTGGTGATTCTGGTGCTCTCGGCAAGCATACTACTGGCCTGATTTCTCACCTCATTGGAGGCAAGACGCCCGGTGGCTTTAATTTGAGCACCATTAAAGCCTACCTTACTAAGACCTGGGGATTGGGTCCTTCACATTCCAATGGTGTACTGCTCCTTGGTCTGACTGTCGAGCCTCCTAAGCATCTTGGATCAGAAGCCGAAGCCAAGACTTGGTTGGATGCCATCATTGCAGCATATGCCCGGCAAGCTGGGATTTCACTGTTGTCTGGTGCCACCTCTGGAGGTGGTGGAGGTGGCGGTGGCACTGTCATCAATAGTGAAGAGTTTATTAAATTCCAGGTGGAGCAACACGAGTTCACAAGATGCCAAGTCAAATTGTACATGCACTATCTCGATCTGGATCCATGCAAAGGAGCACATACTGCGAACAGTGAGAAATATAACATGCAGGCACTCCAAGATAAGCTGGATGCCATTAACCGCGAGCATGGTGATGCCTACATCAATGGTATTCAACCCATCTTCAAACCTCTTAAGGCTCGCCATTTTGATTCCTCTTGGAACTGGGTTCGACAGGACGCTCTCATCATGTGGTATGATATTTTGTATGGCTGTATCTCTACTGTTGATCACAAGATCACCACCCAGTGTATTGCAATTATCAATCGTGCTGACGAATCTCTCTCAGAGTACATGCAGTACTATGTTGATCATTGCAATCCTGGTCATGGAGAAATGTACCGGCTGGGCAAAGAATTCGGCCAACAACTCATCAACAACTGCCAGGAGGCTGTCAGACATCCTCTGTTGTACAAAGACAGTACATGTGATTTCTTGTTATGGGTAAACAACACTAACACTGCATGGTTTCAGTGACATTCCCCACCGCTCCTTGCATGGAGGTGACACCTGCAGGGAATATCATCTACATGGAAGTTGTTCACAAGAATGTTCGTAAACTGGAGGCATATGTCGAGGAGGTGGCGATGGGTGGTGCGACACCCCATGCAGTCAATATCCAGAAGGTGCAGGATGACATTCTCAAACTGTGGAACATTGTCAAGTCACAGCCAGAGATTAGTCAAGAGCAAAAGAACCGGATCAAGGTGCTTTTATGATGGCATTGTTCATTCGCTGAAGAAGAACCCTTCAGAGGTGCATTCAAGAACTTCCCATCAGACTCATCGATCTTCCTCACAGTTCTTCCAACCTCAAATATCTACACCTCCTACTGCCCTACCTGAGGACCGAATTCCTCACTTTCACCTTAAGTACAAAGCCTGTACAAACCAGGAGTACTCTAGCAACTTGACTAGCATATATCTCGATGTTCTCAATGAAATTGCTACATCCAGCATGACCTTCAAGGTTAAGAATGTCTTGCTAACTGGAGTGGCAAAGGTTCAATCAGTATTGAGGTCATCAATGATCTGCTTTCCGGTGATGCTCATATTGTCATCACAACTTTGAGATATAGCTGCTAGTCTGAAATATTTTCAGAGCATTTCCAGGTGTTGTTGTGCATATTAGGGTCTTGTGGGTGTGGTCATTGGGTAACAGTTTGCCATCCTAATCGACCCAGCAAATTGAAATACTATATTAATTGTTGTGATCCTGATCATGGAGAAATGTACTGGCTAGGCAAAGAATTCAGCCAGGAACTTATTAATAAGACCTTGAACTAGAATTTTGAGCTCACAAGATACTGTAAGATAAGAAGCCAATATGGCCAGAGTATACCCCCCTACTACTTGAGGTTCAGGTTTAAACCGGGTTCCAGACTGGTTTCCTGATTAAGGAAGGAGGCAAAACCTGAACCTGACTGTGGGAAAACCACATGGAACCTGACCTCAATGGAACCGGACCTAGGCACCTTGGTCAGTCATCTAAGCCTACCTAGTTAGGTACCACTTCCAGGGCAGATAATGGTACCTAAGTAGGTCCCATCACTATTTTGGCCGAAATGGCCATTTTTATGATTTCACCTCCTGGCCCAGAATTGGCCAAAATGGCCAAAAATTGGCCAAAAATTGGCTGAAACTGGGACTTAGAGAATCTCAGACTTGCAGCAGGCCATATGGGCTTATCGGGGATAACATGTTCCATTTATAATTATTATTTATTTATTATCACTGCTACCCCCAGTCAGTGGGGTTTAATTTGGCAGTTCTGTTTTATTCTTACTGAGTTGTTTATTTTTTATTTATTTATTTATTTAAAAAGTCACCACACTCACTAAGGTGTGGTACCATCCATAGAAATTTAAAATAAAATTTAAAAAAAACTATCTAGTGGCACCACACCTGCTTAGGTGGGTGTGGTACCATCCGTAGAAACTTAAAAACAAAAACTATGTAGTAGTACCACACCCACTTGGGCAGGTGTGGTCGGGGGTGCAGCTTGGCACTTCACTGTTGGGGTAGGTCATCATTTCGGGGGTTTCAATTTGGATCCTAGAATCATACTGTATGTTAGTAAAAAAAATTGAAGTGATGCAAAAGGAGCAGCTTGTGCTGCTCCTTTTGCATTGTTGCACATATAGAAATTTGAAAAAAAAACCTTTGTAGTACCACACACCCACCAAAGTGGGTATGTGGTACTGTTTTGTACTGGCTGGGTGTCATTTTGGGGGTTCGCGGGCATCCGTTCTCACAGCTGTCTTTGGCAGGGTCATGGGTCTTTGATTTGGGGGTTAGTGCGGGTGGTAGGCTCAGGTGAAAATCTAGGAATAAATAACATGTTAGTAAAGAAAAAATAAAAAGAAAGCCATGCAAAAGGAGCAGCATACGCTGCTCCTCTTGCGCGATCCTACTTATCTTGAAATTACCACACACCCACTTCAGCAGGTGTGTGGTTCATCTGGGGTCCCTGGACCTTGCATCATGTGTCCCCATTTCTGGGTTTCATTTGGTGGGTTGCGTTTGGGACTCTCTGTTGGCGGGTGTGTTGTCATTTCCAAAGGGGGGGGGTTTTGTTTGGCAGTGGTTCAGGCAAGAACCTAGAACCTAGAATAATGAATTTGTTAGTTAAAAATAAAAATGGACACAAAAAGAGCAGCAAGGCTGCTCTTTTTGTGCCCTTGGGGTGCATTACTTACCTTGTATAGAACCACACACCCGCGATGGCAGGTGTGTGGTTCGTACCAGTTTTGGCATCATCCCATGTCTTTGTTTGGCGCATCGTCATTCACGGGCATGTTATCATTCGGGGGGGGGGTGGGGTCGCACCATGGGTCTTCATTTGTATTTGTGGTGATACCTAGAGTAAAGATTTATTAATTAAAAAATTAAAAGTGACGCAAAAAGAGCAGCTTTCGCTGCTCTTTTTGCACCACAGTATCTATTGAGGGGGGGGGACTCACCTGAACTAGTACCACACCCCCACTGAAGCGGGTGTGTGGTACTCCCTTTGCACCCTGGTCGCATACTTGGTTCTGTACGGGGGGCTGGTCATCACTTGGGTGGGTGTTTTGTTTCGCGGGTCTCAGTTCAGATCCTAGAGTGAGAATGTCAATTAGTAAAAAAAATTCAAAGTGACACAAAGGGAGCAGCTTATGCTGCTCCTTTTGTGTCGTTGTACATATAGAAATCAAATTAAAAAATAAAAACCTTGTAGGACCACACCCACTGAAGTGGGTGTGGTCCTTGGTTTGTACCATGGTCGTGTGGTTCATACTCAGTATGGGGCTTGGTCATCATGTTGGGGGTTTGAACTCTCGCAGGTTTCGTTTGGCGGGTCCATTGCCGTTCTCATGTGTTTGCTTGGTGGGGTCATGGGTTCAGACAACCTAAAATAACATATAATATGTTAGTAAAAAGGAAAAAAGAAAAGCCACGCAAAAGGAGCAGCATACACTGCTCCTTTTGCGTGGTTATATGCTCACCTTAAAATTACCACACACCCGCCGAAGCAGGTGTGTGGTTCGTCTCTTTGTGTGGCACATTGTCGTTTGGGGTCCCCTCTGCAGGTGTGTTATCATTGTGGGGGGCTTGCTTCATGGGTCTTCGGTCTTCATTTGTGACAATACTGTACCTAGAATAAAAAATCATTAGTTAAAAAGAATTAAAAGCAACACAAAAGAGCAGCTTTTGCTGCTCTTTTTGCGTTGTCAGGGGTGTGTTACATGCCTTGTATAGATAGAACCACACACCTGCAGTAGCAGGTGTGTGGTTCATCTCTTCGTTCACGGGTCTCCTTTGTGGGCAGGCTTGCTGCTTGGGTCTTCATTTATGGCAATACCTAGAATAAAATATAATTAGTTACAAAATTAAAAGCGATGCAAAAAGAGCAGCTTTCGCTGCTCTTTTTGTGTGGCTGCATCTATTAGGGGGGAGACTCACCTTAAATAGAACCACACCCGCCGCAGTGGGTGTGGTTCCTGGGCTCACTCATTGGGCAGCCTGTCATTTGTTGTTTTGGTTTTGATCTGGAGGAATAGAGGCTACATTAGTATAAAAATTCATGGCAGCACAAAAAGAGTAGCTTGTGCTACTCTTTTGCGGTATTGTATTTACTGAGACAAAACTTACCTTATAACCACACACCTGCATCAGCAGGTGTGTGGTCATGTGGTCGTGGTCATGCAGTCGCAGTCGTGCACTGTTGCTGCTGCTGCTGCAGCAGCTGCAGCAGCTGCAGCTGCTGTTGCTGCTGTTGTTGCTGTTGTGTTGTGGTCATGCAGTCACTTGCTGGGTGTGGCTGTGTAGAGTTCAAAATTCAACACCAGCAATTGCCAATACTCAAGAAGTGCCCAAGCGCTGGCGCTGCAAGCACAGTACACAATAGTACCAAGCATGTATATTCTAAATAAATACTATATAATAAAAAATTGTCCAGGAAAACCTGAAGAAGAGGATGGTAATGAGTCAGAGGTCAATAAGGCATGAGATCCTTAATTACAGAGTGGATTGGGCCACTTCTATGCATCAGAATTGGCCCAAATTTGAATATAGTAGTGTTATATATACGCTCTACATGGGCGATTAATTATCTCGGATGATTTTTGCATTTTCAATTTTTCATGCCTTCAATTCCCTATTTAGGGAATTGAAGGTGTGAAAAATTGAAAATGCGAAAATCGTCCGAAATAATTAATCGCCCATGTGGAGCATATATATAACACTACTATATTCAAATTTGGGCCAATTCTGATGCGTAGAAGTGGCCCAATCCACTCTGTAATTAGTGATCTCATGCCTTATTGACCTCTGACTCATTACCATCCTCTTCTTCAGGTTTTCCTGGACAATTTTTTATTATATAGTATTTATTTAGAATATACATGCTTGGTACTATTGTGTACTGTGCTTGCAGCACCAGCGCTTGGGCACTTCTTGAGTATCAGCAATTGCTGGTGTTGAATCTGCATCTTGCTTCCTATCTCCGCAACCACAACAAGCAACCACCCGAAAAGGCAACTGCACGACCACGCACCCACTGCTGCGGGTGTGTGGTCACAAGGTGAGTATTTTTTTTAGTAGATACAATGGCGCAAAAAGAGCAGCGAAAGCTGCTCTTTTTGTGCTGCTTTGAAATTTTATACTAACGCATCTTTTATTATTCTAGATTGAAGCCTGGTCCAAAGCACGGCGAAAACCCACGAAGTGACGAGGGCGCAAACGACAACGCGCCAAATGGCAACACGCCAAACGACGCAACACACGGCAATGCACCAAATGATGTGACATATGGCAACATGCCAAATGAGGATGCAACATACAGCAACGTGCCAAATGAGGGCCCACGAACCACACACCCGCCATGGCGGGTGTGTGGTCCTATATAAGGTGAGTCCCACCCCCCCCAGTAGCTACAGCCGCGCAAAAAGAGCAGTGAAAGCTGGTCTTTTTGTGCTGCTTTGGAATATTTTACTAATCTCTTTATTTATTTTAGATTGAGGCCTCATCCAATGATGAGAGCCCAAACAGCAACGCGATGCACAGAAATGTGACATGGCAACACACCATGGCAATGCAACATACACCAACACGACATATGCCAACACAACACATGCCAATGCACCACACCAATGCACCAAATGCCAATGCGCCAATGACACAACATATGGCACCGCACCAAATGAGGGCATGACCAGGCCAAATAACACCCCAGGAATCACACACCCGCAATGGCGGGTGTGTGGTTCTATACCAGGTGAGTTCCCGCCCCCCCCCCAGTACCTACAGCCATGCAAAAAGAGCAGCGAAAGCTGCTCTTTTTGTGTGGTCCTTATTTCTTAACTAATTTAAAAATAATATTTTGTAGGTTTCAACTCCCCTCATGAACAAATACCAACAAAGAACCCCCTAACCCTGCCTATTGATGCCTGAACGATGGGGGGGCCGTACGAACCGCCATGCGTACGAGCCGGTGTATGTACACACCAACATACACGGCCCCAGTACCCTACACCTGCGGGTGTGGGGTACAAGGTATGTTTTATATTTCATTTCTTAGTCTTGTGGTGCAAAAAGAGCTGCATAAGCTGCTCTTTTTGCGCTGCATTACTGTTGTACTAATATTTCATTATTTATTTCTGTAGATCCTGAACCAGAACCCCCACAAGCCCCCAAGCAGAAACCCACCGAACAAGATGCTGCGAATGATAACCGCAAATGAAGCCCCACAAATGAAGACTGACCCTCTCAAGGGAGTGCCCAAAAGGAACCAGCCCCCGACCACACTCACTGCAGAGGGTACAGTGGGTAAATGCGGGCACATGACCATGATCTGCATAAACCATGCCCCCCTGTGGTGGCAGACCCCGGGGGGGATAATAGGTATATAGTATAATATGTATATAATTATAGTAGTAATAATAATAATCATAATAAACCAACAAATAATAATAAATAAGTATATAATCTAGCACAGCCATGGATTGGCTGACAGATGGCCAAAAACTGAATTGAAATTGCCTGATTTCAGCTGTAAGGTCTGGGGGACCTATTAGGTACCATTTTCTGCCCCGAAAGTGGTACCTAAATTAGGTCCCCCATATGACTGACCAGCCTGACCTAGGTCAGGTTCAGGTTTAAACCCAGGTTCCATCAGTTTAAACCTGAACCATGGCATCCATAAATACAAAGGAAAAACTATTAAAAACATGGATATTATAGACCCCTACCCAACTTCTATCACCAAATTCAAAGCATAAACTTGCAGGAAATCTCACTTTGGTTCAAAGGATGGACATGGTGGTTCTACATGAGGAGGCACGATCAGATCTCAATCGTATAACTGTGGAAAAAGGCAAACAACATTGCAAGGGGCTGCAATTAAAAGTGTTCACCATCTGTGGAAGATAAAAACATCCAGTATCAGAAAACGCGAAATCACACCACTCCCAGCCTTTGGATGATCACATGACCAATTACGAAATTAATTACGGCTATGTGTGGAAATCGAATTCATTCTATAACTCTGTCAGTTTTGATCAGAGAGGTACGCCCATATAACACTTAGAAAGCTACGATTCACACCTTTCGAACGGTACCAAACACAAGTCAAATGGACCAAAACTGCACTCTCCAGGCCAATTTTACTATCAAAATCCGGAATTTCCAGTAAAAAACGAATTTCTCTATCAGTTCACATCCAATCCCTTCAGAACAACCACGCCTAGAAATATATAAAAAATCCACATCTAATGGTACTGAGTACGTGAAGAACAGATCAAAACTGAACTCTACAGAACGATATTACTATCAGAATCAACACCCATCAGTAAAAAACGAATTTCTCTGTCAGTTTACACCGGATCTGCTCAGAACCACTGCGCCCAGAAAGCTGTTAAAAATACGCATCTAATGATATCAAGAATGTCTATTACGGATGCAAACTGCTGTTTCTGCATCAAATCCCATCCCATGCACTTGTCCCCATTATCAACCAGCAACAAAACACCTTAACCATTGGACTATGCTCAAATTAATCTCCAAAACCTGGAGATATCCTTTCATTTCACCTCCAGAATGCTCCACATGGTCAGTGACCTCATGCTCCAAGCATTCCACATGCTCAGCAAATTGGTGACATCACCCCTCCTCATGATTCCTTTTGTTCTCTTTATGAATGACATCACTATGACATCACCTCCTCATGATTTCTTTTGTTCTCCTTATGCATGACTCAGCTATGACTGCATTATGACATCATCTTGTTATTTTTCTTTTGTTCTCACCTATGACTCACATATGACTCACCCATGAGGGAGTCATATTTCTTAAACACAGCCACCTTCAGAAAGGTATAAAAGCTGGTAGATTTCCTGTATCCCCACACAATCATCTCCTCTCTGGAAATCATCACTGTCAACCACTGTCAACTTTTCTGCTTGCCTCTAAAGAACAGTCTATCTATAAGCCATCTGGAGCTAAGTCATCTTCAAGGTTGTTGAGACAAAGCCACTGGTAGCCCTCTATGTGAATCACTAAAGCCAAGGATAGTTGCAGGACCTAAGGTTAGAGTTGCTGGACATCCAAGGAAAAGTAAGCATAATGAAATACAAATCAGGTTTTGAAGAAAGAAGGAAGAAAGACACTAACAAAACTAACCAAGCACTGACCAGTCTGTAGCCCACAGATATCCGCATTTTGACCAGGAGAATGTAAACAAGAATACACAAATATCAGTAAACAGACCAACACAACATGAACAATGTGTAAGCCTTTCCACAAGCATCCCAGATGATGTATAAGCCTTTCTACAAGCATCCCAAACAATATATCATTGACTACAGCTAGTCCATATCCCTTCCTATTCTCCACTGAACACCATACACATCTTGCAGAGTGTGATCAACCATTGAAGCGAACCAACCCAATGAATAACAACAGAAATACAGTCTCCCATTTACACACTGGCTGAACCAGATTTTAATTTGACAGTCATCAGAGCTCCCAACCCTTCTTCTATACCACTGCCACCTCTTCCTCATTGCACACCACTTCCGTGGCAAAATGCACCTCATCCAGATGCACACCAAAGCACACATTGTTTCTCTTTGTGTGTACAGGCATTGTTTCTCTTCATCTATATAATGTCATGCAGGCCTTGTGACTTGGTAACCAATCAATTACGGTTCCTGCATTGCAGGCAAGCATTCCAGTCCTCCTTTAACTCCATGTATATACACTTACCTTAAACCAATCGATTATGGTTCCCATGTTGCAGGCTTTCCGTTTCTACATCTTGAGCCCCCAATGAAGTAGGGCTGCAGTTCCTGTCATAATGAAGCACCCACATTTCTGTTCTTATGTTCTGTTACCTGTTCCTGCTCATCCCATTTCCTTTTCAGTCTGCTTATGTAAGTAGTGTGCATCACAGAATCCCAAGTCATCTTTTTGCCTGGAACTCAATGCCCTTGCACAAACACTGAAACATTGTTCTCCACATTATAAATGATACAACCATGAAGTACTAGTGAGGACCCCGTCTGTCATAGCTGGCCATTTGCTGATAGGGTTTTTGAAACCTGCATCTTTTGACCCTCAGGTGAATCCCCCAGGGTGGAATTTGGCCCATGGCCTGAACCCCTCACTTCCAGGGGGAACCCTAATTAGAAATAAATATATTAATATTGTATTTATAATTTTATTATATATTACATTTGGAATGTAGTGTGGTGAAAACCCATGCTACCCGGGATTGATGATCCCATGGCATAGCCACCAGATTTGTTGTGAAGTAAAGAACCTTGTGCAAAGATCAAAGATGCGGAGTACAAACCAGTGGGTGAACTATGTGTAGTATCTACACTATATATAATACAAGGGGTTGGCCCTAGAGCGGCCAGAAGAGCGGGGAGGGGTAGAGGCCGCAGCCACACATGGCACGTGACACTAATACGCCGTAGCCGATAACCGCCTACTCCAACAGTTTGGACAGGGGGGGAGGTTCAAAATTTCCCCAGACTCAGATGCAGTCACTGATTAAGTGGCCCATTTTTTTCCAAAGTAAAAATGGGCTTGACTTAATAAACAACTGGCAAACTTCATATTGTGGCTTGTTTGCCTTGAGCACATCATAATGAGGGATTCTATCCTTTCTTGGCTCACCCAGACCCAGATGTGGCATGTTTTGGTGTCAGCAAAGCTTGGAAGTGATGGATCCCTATAGAGTATTGTTTTCCAACCTAAGGATTAATCCCTCCCTTTGTTCCAGCTGCAGTGAACTGCTTACTGGGGATCACAATATCTTCTCAACAAGATTCATCAACAGATAGGGAATGTGATCAGAAACATTATTTTCAGATTTCTCCTTTGGTGGTTCTATTTGATTGTGATGTGAATGTCTCGTTCAGCTTTCTGGTTCCTGACATTGCTTTCGAGGCCCCCATCAAGGAGTCCAGCTCCCAGTACCTTGATGGAGCACAATGCAATCAGCTCTCATTGGCATTAGCTGAAAACAAAGAACCGACAACAAAGGTTAGTAGCAGCCATGCAGGAGTCTAGCAATTCGTCAATGCGCGGAGCAGATCCTCTCGCTTTCCTGATCTGGTGTTGCGGTCGGTAGACCCACCCAGACGTCCTTGCCCATGCCCCCCATCCCTCGGCTGCCGTGTCCGCCATGGTCGAACGCATGCGAGGAAGTGGGGGGAACCTCCACGAAGTGCGGACCCGTCCTTCGATGTTGACGGTAACAGTAGTATTCGAGAGATATCCAGAATGTTTTCTCCACTCGACCCAGAATTGATAAACCGAGGGGACGTCGGATGTTCGACAGACATTTCTTTTCAGCTCGTGGGCGACGAAAGGGGAGACGCTACAGTGATGCACCAGCAATACAATCTGCCTTAAGTTGTCCCCCGAGAAGATGAAGTTGCTGAGGTATCTGCTTCGGATGGGACCGGTAATGCCGGGAGGACCGAGTTGATTACGATTGCCTCGGGATCAGGATCCCTTGGTGGCGTGATCGTGTTTTCACCTCACTGAGGCTTCGGTACTAATCGGATCGATGCCAATTCCTGGCGATGCCATACCATTAGATCATCAGGATTGTCAGATTTTTCGATAGCGTTGAGAGCACATCCGACTTGTTCATCGATGGTAGGTGGAGTCTTTCATACCCTTGATATGCAGAATCTGGGAATCGGAGCTCAAGGCATTGATTTTTCAAGCTCAAGCCCATCCGCCGTTTATCCACGGATTATGATCAGCACAAACACCGGCACAAGGAAGAACTCGCCGTATACGAAAAGGACATGTGAATTGAAAGACGTACAAAACTCGATACATGTACATTTGTGGATCGTGAACCAGAGACTGTACACCAAAGCACCTTCATAGTCATCCGCCCAGAACAGGCATCATCATCAGAACCATTGAGGGAGAAAGCGAGGAGGCGCGCGGCAGTCGTGCGAAACATCAAATACTCGATCAGAAGCCCCCTCCGAAATCGTCGCCTGGAATTCGGAAAGAGGATCCGTAAGCCAAAAATTCACTATTGCAGAGAAAGCACACTGGCCATTGTCAAATCCTTGATCATACCCTTGATCGTATCCTTGATCATACATGGCGTCGTCCCTATTGTCTATGGCATTCTCGAGTAGCATTCCTCCAATCAATCCCCCCCCGGCTCCAAGAGCTAGCGCTCCGGCTGTACCGAGACCGCCTTGTTTCTGAGGAGCCTGTTGAAATTGTTGAGGAGGATATTGCTGGGGGTAGTGGGCTTGTGGGTAAGCCTGCTGCGGATAATAGCCCTGGCCCTGGTTTTGCGGATAACCACCTCCCTGTGGAGGGTAAGCTGGATAGCCTCGGTTGTAGGAGCCCGGAGGGGGATTCCCTCCATGGCCCGACCATCCTTGCTGAGGGGGGGCACCGTGACCGCCACCGTGACCACCTAGATATATAGACAAGTCAAATTGGGTTTGAATTGCGTGCATTGCCTCCACGCACCCCCCCAGTGTTCCTGAGGATAATGGCCTTGGCCACCGTGCGAGCCAGTGGGATAATTTGAACCATGGCTTGAGTGGCGATGCGGGGACCTCGAGCGAGATCTTGAGCGAGATCTGGAACGCGGCCTCGAATGGGACCCAGGCGAGGAAGAGGGAGGCGTCGCCAAACTTGCGGGGTGGTGCCAGGAACTGCGAGGTGGTGATGCCCTAGTGTCGACGTAAAACCTGAAGCACCAATATGAGCGCTAAGATGGGCTCCACCAGGACAGCAGTCAAATAAATGCGCACCAGGCTCTGTGGCTAAGGGAGAAGAGAAGGCGTTAGGGATTTGGAAGCGTTTTCGCAGGGAGTCACAAACTTGGAGTCAAACTGTTCTATCCAACCTTTGAAATGAGATGTCGATAAGTTGCTCAGCATCGATCGATGAGGAATCGAGGAGATTCAAGGGCAAGGGAGGAAAAAGGCGTACCAGGGGGTAGGGGACGTGCGTCGGGATTCCTGTCTGGCATCTCTTAGACCTGTTGAGCCGAGGCGCAGTAGAGGGAGCAATCGACTTATATTCAGCAGAGCCGGAAATCGCCGAGGGCTGTACGACACTGCTACCCAATGGAGGAGGGGGGTCTAGGGATGGGGAAAAATAGAAAAAAATGGATACCATGTCCAACAGGCGTACAAGGCCCCGAGAGCGATTCTACCGATCTATCCCAGTTCTACCCCGTAGTAAGTTACCAGTATACAATGGCCCAGGCCCGGCCGCCGATACTTTCCGTTCCGATTCATGGTCCGGCGACCCAGGAATGAATTACGGCAACCGCCGGTTTGCAAATTCAATGGCAATCAATATGTCATCTGCCACACCTCTAGGATGGATACATGTGCTCCATATATGCATGCCAGTACTAGTGCTGGGTGATATATACATGCAAACCTACGCATCGTTAATTCCGAGAGCGTACATTGGGAATGATCTGGCTTCGTTCCAGCCCCGACGGGCCCGACCACTCCCCGACCCGGCTGTGATTTGGCCGGAAGCAGGCCATCCACAACTGGGTATGTTTTCTCCTGGCTTCAAATATGGTGATACTATGCCCTTGGTTCTTTTCAGGTGATTTTAGCCTTCTATTGGGGCGATGCTTGCGGGACACCAATCTGAAAATGGATAATCTAAGGGAATAGCATGCGGGTGAGTCAGGTATCATCTTGTTTCTCTGAATTTTGGTTCTACTGTATAGGGTTCCCATAAGAGCTATAATCGCCGAAGTCGGAGTGGTTTGTCCAAAAAAAACCGAATATACGAGGAGCTGGACCGAATACCTCTAACGATTGTAGTCCAGGAAGGCAAATAAGGTATATTTTTAATTCTATTGTTTGCCTGGTGTCTTCGTATTACATAGAGCGAGGACTTTTTTCCCTAAGGATATCCATCGTTGCATCATTCAAGTATGTAGAGGTAGGGATAAACTTCCACACGTTCACTTGATGCGGTCCCACCTTGACATCCTTTAACGAACCTTGATGAACGCCAATATCCAAGCCCCACACTGTCGAGCCTTCGCCATCGGTAGAGTGTGCATCTGCCTCGGATTTCTGCCATAGGTCGTAGACTCGGTAACTGGCTTTTTGGTTAGCAACACCCTATTATATCATTTCCACAATCCCTGGTTTAAGTGGGGGCGATCAAATGGAGAAAGTGTATATAAGACGCACCTGGTCAACAAAGACATCCGAGAAAAGAACATCCATAGTCACAGCCTCGTTACCGGTATTCAAAAGAGCTACGACAGTGGCCCATCCACTCAAGTAACCTGACCAGAGCTGGATACTTGGTGTCCCAGCGATGGTGGAATAGGTAGACTCGGCACCAGGAAGCGGACGGCGCCAGACGCGGTTGGCGGGACTTCCGTTAGAGTCTTGGCTGATGGCAATAATTGCGTCGTTTGTAATGATCGAGAAAGTCTGCTCTGTCTATCTTGACAATAATTCAGTTGGATGAGATGCGAGGAAAGACGCAGTGCCTTGCCATGTGCTCGACATCGTTACCCAAGATCAGAGGGCTCTTGAGGATTGCCCACATGGAAAAGTGCGTGACTTTGTTAATATGACTCCTCATCAGCGGTTCGGTGATTCGACATCGTAAATTGCAACTAGAAGCCATACCGTATTCATCATAAGACATCCCACCGTTCCCAACCTGCATTGTAGAAATTATTATCTGCATTGCTGTTCGCCGTATACACGTAGAATAATCTCTCACCTCGAGCATGTCTAAATCATTCCATTTCCCAGTCCCGGCCTTTTGCCCCAAGGGCGAGGCATAATCAATTATGCGAGCCACGGAGCAGTCTATATTTCGCAGAGTAATCCATGATGAGCTTCGATATGTGGGTCGAAACAACGATGGACTGAACGCACGGTAACCAGGAAGCTTGCAATCCAACATATTATCGCACGGACAGCGATCATCCATCCTGTTAAAATCCTACCGCCCCCGCTATATCAGAGATGACCCAGAGAAAATAACCACTGACAAACATACGTCATGAATGTCTCCAGATATACGCCAAGAGTTGGCAATAGTCTGGTGAGGCACGATTCAGACCACACGGTGCAATAGAAGTCGAACAATAGTGAGCGCACCGTGGCCCAGTTCCAAGGCCCATCATCACCCCAATTGCACATACTAGCCGAGGTGAGAAAATCGTTACCAAAGGACTATGTACAGTATGTTCACAGCGCACCTATACAGGATGGGACGGCCCGTCGCAAGTAGCGCGTCAGACATATTCTTATACCTAGACAAACACTGAATATCAAGGTCAACAGGAAGATATGCAGACATACCGATTGTAGGAAATCAATGGATTCCAGATTGTCCCTCATTATAACAATTGTCATACTCTAGACGGGTGAAGACTATGAGAAAAGGGGGAGTTGAATACAATATGAGAACATACTGAGATAGTCGATACCCCATGATGCGTACGTCTGAGCGTCGATGGTTTCGTAGCCTAACGATCCGAAACGGCCACCACAGGTCATACTGTGGAGCTACAACGAATTAGATATATAGTTGCTAGGTAAGATAAGTAACGACTCACGTTCCAGCATCGCTGTATATTCCGATCTAGGCCAAAGGGAGAACTTAGCAAACATTTGACAATAGAAGGAGAGGCATGCCTTGAGGCCCAGTGCATGGACTTGATCTGCCAAACTCTTGATACCATTGGGAAATTTAACAGCATCAGCTTGGGGAGCACCAGTGATTGGATCACGAGTGGATGCATGCCAACAGTCATCCATAATAACGTCTAGAGCCACATGGTTCTGTTACTGGATACCCAGGGCGGGGTATTCTACGTACATTGATACCCATAATTCTTGAGTCCGAGGATACGATCTTTCGGGCAGCTCCGAGAATAGTGCTCTCAGAGATGGAACAACCAAAGTAATTCCAGGTGTTCTATAGAAGAGATGAGACGCTGATCATATGTAGGTGAGTGGGCAACACAGACCCATCCCATTTGAGGGGTCCGCGCCTGGTCAAACGGTCAACAATTACGCGAACAGTGAGTGATCAATGCGAACAAAAAATAAACTTGCGAGAACATACAAGGCCATTGTCAAGTGCCGAGACGAACCCGGCAGTGAGTACGACGACTGTTAACCCTCGGATAAACATCTTTTTCCAAGGGACCTGCACTGCCGTGAGGTCTTATGGCGGACCGACGGATCGGAGCCACCCGGTCCACTCCCTCTCAAAATAAAAATAAAATACAAAAAACACATTTGATTGTGCTGTGGGCGGATTAGACTGCTCGAGGTCTGCATTCGTAGGGTTTTTCAATGATTGAAGGAAGGACTTCGTGATCCCTCGTTCCTAGGATCGTACATTTGGGACCTGGACCATGCACCAGCAGGAGTCTCGAAAACCACTTCACCCCTTCTTCCTTGGCATGCGCGTCTCCAAGGTAGTTACAGTATAGCTTTTGGTGTACCTGGCTTGGACTTGAGTACTGTATATACTATTTTGGGAGTATCCAATATCACGTAGGTTATTACAGACAATCAAATCTTTTCTGGACATGCCAGATCTTGGCTTCCACATTGGCCTTGTTTGCTTCCCGCTCATGAACTACAACCTGAACAAGAATCCTGGTTCCAAACATGGGCCGTGAGTGGCTGCATACCTTGGGTCGGGAAGTCTCACATACCGAGATCCTCTTCGGTGAGCCGACCCATGGCGCTATCATCGGCGGACAGCGTGGCTGCTACCATCGCGCTTTTCTTCTCCTGGAGCTGGAAGAATGCAAAGCAAGTGAAGGCATGAATCGATACATCGCATTACACACAAATACCTGAATGATGCGGCTCTCAATGCTATCTTCTACGACGAGCTTGATAGCATGTACTGGGCGATGCTGGCCAAGACGATGAATACGGTCCATTGCCTCTGTGACGGATTAGAACATAACGCGAAAGCTATCGAGGTATTCGCGACTTACGGTATTCAACTGCGGGGTTCCACCTAGAAAAGATATGATATTACATTACGCAACTCAGGACATCACTAATAAACTATACGTACCAACTATCCATGAGGTACACTCGAGATGCCTAGTGGTGCGCATGAGCACGGACACAATTTTAAAGAACTAGAAGGATCTCACCTCAGTCAAATTCAGGGCCACACCTCCAGCTTTCAACGACACAAGGAAGACAGTGACCTCAATATTATTCACTATGTTAGCGAGAAGCATGAGCTTGATAGATTCCTTCCCTTCAAAGTGGGCAGCACGCACTGAAATGTTTGATAGTCGCATCTCGGGCTTGGGGACTCATTGATCCTTCTAGCCGACAAAGCTGACAACACCATGTCTCATGAGTACCCATGCCGGAGGATCAAAATAATCATTGAACCGCGTAGGGAAAGAATACTCACAACGAAGCCTGCCTTCTGAAGCCTCCAAGCGATTAGGTCTAGGAAATTCACAAACTGACTAAACACTATGCTCTTTGTGGTACTATCCCTGCGCCGAAGTCCTTCGAGTTCTTCGACAAGGGCTTCAATCTTGGAACTTGAGCGCCACGTCTCATGATTTAATCGGCCCAGAATGCCTTGACGGGCCTTTGAAGCTGCTTCTTCATCTTGTTCGATGGCCGGGGCCTCGAGATCGATCGAAAGCGCAAGATGACAGACTGGGCATGCCGGCTGTTTTCACCGTTCAGTCCGTGGAAAATCATTGAAGATGCAATCAATAAAACATGCCTTATCTTGACCGCTTGCTTCGACGTACTGCCGAATGCACTGTCGATCAAAGATATGATGGCACTTGGATTTGATAGCGTCCTCAGCAACGTCGTGACATATACGGCATACGGTAGCCTCTACGATATCGCCAGATAGATCGACGTTCCTTCTACTCTTAAGCACGAGATCGGGCTAACAAGCCGTGTTAGACATCCAGATTCGAAGGTAGGGATTGAGAACATACGTGACAGGCCATCTGCCTCATGCGAGTCAATCTGCCAAGGAAATGATGAGAATAAAATCGGACTCGCTCCTCACGTGTCTCACAAACTAAATATGTTACTGTAGTCTGCGAGATGAAAATTCAACTTACACCCAACACATTGAAGAACTTCAACACTTACTATTAAGGACAGTTCCAGCGTCGACATAGGTACTACACAATGCGCATGACAGATAAGCATCCAAGGGCAAATGCATTGGTGAATGGCACGAACGAAAATTGTCGCTTTGCGGTTGAAAACAGCGACAAATAAAGTTCCTTCTCCTCAGCACTGAAATAATCTCGTCGAACAATAACGGTTCGAGGTGGCAACCCCAAATCATCTGCACGTTCAATCTTAGTTCGTCTAAAAACATAGAATATCAAATCGGAAACCAATAATATTATGGATGGCGTTGGTGCACACCTGAGCATCATCCGGTCAAGAAGGATCTTCAGTTTCTTGAACGCGGTCTTTCCGGGACCCGACATCGCATGCTGCAAGCGTGGATACTATTGAATCAGTGAGCACGCTAAACACGGGAAGAATTACCTTTTGGATCGGAGTTAAGATCTCATTGTTCCAGAAACAAGTGTGCTTGGAGAGAACAGCCTGTGAGTGACAATGAAACGATGCGGATAATAGCAACGCACCATCATCGGACTATGGCCACAATCTAACAGGGATGGTGTTAGGAATATACGTTATCATGCGGGGACCGGAAGTGCACATACCGTCACACGTCCTTTTGTCCGAAAATCTCCAATGAAGGGACTTGCAGTCGCAGCGCTTGCCTAAAATCCAGTTAAGGGTGAACACAATGACGCCAACATATTGGATATAGGTCCCACAGAAGTAATAAGAGAAGGGGTCACCACCAAGGAAACTAGACCGGGAATGATAAGATTCTTCCCCAAATTGTGAGCTCCACAAAGATTAAACTAACCGAATAAGACTATACAGCTCTCCCACACGATTCTGTAAGGGAGTCCCAGAGAGGCACCACTTATATTTCCCACTAGATGGGGTTATTCTACGTTAATACGAACCTCGAGGATGAACGAAATCACACACTCGAGCTCGAACGCGCCCTTCGCGGTATTTGTGCTCCTTTCTTTGATATTGTGTGCCTCATCCAACTATTCCATTAAAATAAGCATTGCGTTGAAACGGTCAACGTAAACCAGACGAAAACGCACGATAATGCGGGTCCATTTGACAGAATGTACGGGTGATTTCTCCTTCATTATCTGTCCATTCCGGACGAACCCTTTCTCTTGTTTACGGAACGAGGACTCGAGGACTGCATACTGTGTTCAAGTAGATTGTAAACCAATCGAATTCATCAAAGGGAGGTAGTCAGTATGAACATAGGATACGCGTGAAAAGCAAGCAGGAACATACGGTGGTGAGAACAACGTCAAATTTGGCTAAATCAGACGCATTCTTCTCGCGTGTATTTCCGTGCCACACAGAAACCTTGGTGCGTGGAATCCTCAGGTGAGAAATTTCCATGCCATGAACTGAACAAAGAAGAGATATGTTTACCTTGAAACCAGTAGTATGCTCTTCGATTTCATTCTTCCATTGCATGATTGCAACGGTAGGTCTGGCCGCGGTGTCTGCGTCAGTTAGATATATGATGAGGGACGGAAAATCCACACGGACGCGACAATGAGGTTAGGTTTCTGTCGATCACTAGACAGCAGCGCAAGCATCTGGATGGTCTTTCCCATTCTGTTCAGATTCATGTGTTAAGCAGGAATCTTTCTTCCAGCTGTATAGAACTTACCCCATCTCGTCCTGTTAGACGATAATACACGTTGAAGCAGATGGTATCAATAAAACAGAAAATTACCCACTGCAAGCATCCCACCATTCCAGACACCGGTTTCTTGTTTCTTCATCCAATACAGACTTTCCTATAGGGTTGCAAGGCGTTCAATACATATTGCAGCGAGAAAATATCCCAAAACAACCTGTTGGAAGGGGAGGAGAATCGCCTTGAGTTGCTTCGGCTGGGAGGCTCGTTTGGGTTCAATTATAGGGATATCAGCTTCAAGGTCGCCCCAGACAGTCTTTAACTCTGGATGGTAGAGATATAACGCAACGGTTGCCCTCTCAGCCTGGAATCCATAATGAAGGTCATCAGAAATAGGAAGTGCGTTTTAGGAAGATGAACCTACGTATGTCAGCTTCCTCCCCAATTCCCTCCTTAAAATCATCTCTTCGCGCTTCAGAGGCGCTTGCTGAATACGAAGTGCATGCTTTGCCTCACGCCTCATACGCCTCATCTCCAATAAAGTCATATGTTCCCTCTCGGATGTGTCGGCGACAGAGGCATTGAATTTGGCGCTCTTTCCCTTGTTCTTTGTCTTCGCAGGAACAGATTCCTCGTCAGATGAAGCGAGTGAAGTGAGTTCCTCAGTAGGTAATGCATTTCTGTCGTCTATAACATGACCTTGACGCAGCCGTTTTTCGGCTGCAAGCGCACGCAAGGCAGCTGCGGTACCACGAGTTGAATTGTTTGTTGGACCAGAACCAGTGGTGGATCCGTTGATATGCTCCGAGCCTGTCATGATTGAGGCCATAATGGCGGCCTCAACGTCTGCTTCTTCTTCGGCGTCGTCCATGGCCGCATCAAGGACCAGCGGACCGTTACTTTCTTCATCCTCATCCACTTCATCATCAGACGGGACACGGAACTTCCGAGAGCGTGTGGATTTCTTTAGTCGAGGCGAAGGGGCATAATCACTCTCTGAGGGATCACTCTCTTGGAATTCCGAGCCGCTGTCATCGTCCCCGCCACCTTCCTTGAATTCAAGATCGGAGTCTCCGTCCAAAATTTGTTCCTCGTCGTCGCTTACATCGGAGGGGATCTGCACCGCTTTCCCCCTACCTTTAGCCTACGCATATAATGAATCAATACTGGTCTCTGGATCAGACAAGAATTTCGGGACAAGATTCCCCACCTGGGCGACGCCTTTCCTCCTAGGCAGTGGAACAACTCTCTCAGGTATGTCTACAGTGAGCCTAGAGCTAGTAACACGTCTCTTGGCACCTGAATGGGCGTGAGTCAGATTGTCTGAGAGGGGAGAAAGAATATCAGGATCTCGCCTCTAGAGGGCCTCATGCTCCAGAGCATCGAGGCCTGTGGATTCCCCGTCACTGCTTTGGGGAAGAGGCCGTTTCTTTTTGGATACGGCGCTAGTTCTAGCTCTGGCGGCACGGGTTTTAGGTTCTGATTCATCTAATCCTGGGGTCGTCCCCGGTGTCGACTTGGACGGCGTCGAGTCAAAAACAGGCGTTGAGCTAGACCCTGGGGTGTCCGGGCTCAACGAACGACGCAGAAAATTTCGACGTGCCATTGATACTCTGCGTCAAATCGCGAGGAACGCGGTACCGGCAGACGCCGTCTATTCAATTGGCAATTCTGCACTGCCACCAGTTACATCCGGCGACATGCCTAACCGTTTATCGCACAAGGTGAGAACGCCTCGATAAGGTTGATGGTCCCTCGCTAAAATATCTCTGCAGGTGGCTATTGTTACAGGGGCAGCCAGGTGCGCTGGTTACCCGATGACAAGATTTAAGAGTGTTGCTCACTGGACCGTCCACCACGATAGCGGCATAGGTCTCGAGTCTGCGATTCTTTTCGCCTCTGAAGGAGCCAACGTGGTGCTTGCCGATCTTAATATCGTCGCTGCAGACAAAGCCGTGGCTGCGATAAAAAAAGAATATGGTAGTCTCGGTATCGATGCGATCGCAGTCAAGACCGATGTCTCCAAGGAAGAAGAGGTAAAGGCCCTGGTGGATGTTGCCGTGCAGACTTTTGGAAGATTGGACATCATGGTATGAAAAGCTTTTGATGGTCCGATCTTTCTACGATGGGGCGTTTCTGACTTGATTTCAAGTTCAATAACGCAGGTCTGTGAAGATTACATCGAAGATCCCTTCCTGGCTGCTCATGCTTGCATTTTTTTTTACAAGGCATAATGCACCCTGCCGATGATACAGCATTGAACACTGAGGAGCGAATCTGGTGAGTAATTTCCTACCCCTTCGACATCATCATGGGTCTGGAACAGTCTTCACTCAGGGACTTGACGATGAACATCAACGTCAAAGGGGTCTGGTTTGGGAGTAAATACGCTATTCTCGCCATGCGCGCAAACAAGCCAGATGCAGAGAAAGGTCTTCAAACTGGAGGAAGTATAATCAATGTTGCCTCTTTCGTTGCTATTCATGGGTGCCGGGACTCCCCAATTGGCTTGTGAGTCGTCGATTTGGTCTTCCTAATGTGCAACCCAGAGGTTCGATACGTCGAATGCGTGTAGATACGGCGTCGAAAGGAGCTGTTCTCGCATTGACTCGCGAGCTAGCCATGACTCACGCTAGGGAAGGCATTCGCGCCAATTCCCTGTGCCCGTGCGTATTCAAACTTATTCCCGCAGAACTCTATCCTCACCCCTTTTTGAATGTTAGTGGACCGCTTAAGACGCGTACGTATACGATATACAATATAATTATGGTTCAATTGAATACAATTTCCTTTTCAGCTCTCTCATGGATTTCCTCAATACACCAGAGAAGCGCGACCGCCGTCTTGTCCATCTCCCTCTGGGACGTTTCGGTGAAGCCATCGAGCAGGCAAAAGCCGCTCTCTTCTGTTCGTCTTTATCCTTTTCTCCTACTGTCGACGATCATGCTAAGCAAGCCGACCCAACCATAGTGGCGTCCGATGAAAGTTCATACATCACGGTAGAGTCCTTTCCCTTCTCTTCTCCCTCTCTCAACCGCGATATGGATCGCTGAAACGAACAAACCATGACTCCCTTTCGGCACAGGGCACCGACTTCAAAGTGGACGGTGGCCTCACCAGCTGCTACACCACGCCCCTCGGCGACCAGTCGTCCCTCCCCCTGTCGGACTCGGCGCCACTCTCCTTGCACGACATGCTTGAATTGAAATTGCACCCAAGCACGTAGGGGTGAACAAATGGCTATAAATGTTGGGACATCCACCCCGCCGTCTTGGGAAGGGGTGGATTTCTGCAACATTGGGAATAGTCGTGGATCAGATCACTGGTTCAGACGCTTGGATCATTGATTGTTGTACATTTTGTGTCCCGCCCGAAAAAGAGAAAGAAAGCAAAAGAAACTAAAATCCACAAGGAGAAACCGCATACTGTCCATGAATTCCAGAAACACACCATAGCATATCACTAATGTCCTCGAAATCACACATGCACACACACACACACACACGCAGATTCTACAGCTACAACACTTGCACATACGCACTAGGAAAGAGCCCTTGCCTCCCATTCACCTCACCCGTCCACCAGTCATCAGAAGTACGTTCGATGATACGCACGCGCTGGTTTTCCTTGAGAGGAATGTCACCGGGGTCCTGGTACATTATCACGACAAACAACCACACCGATTCGTATTTTCAGAACAACAGACAAACCCAAAAAAAAGAAGCGACCGCTTACAGAACTCGTATACGCATAGAGCGCCTGAGCCCACTCAACCTCCTCTTCTTCCTGTTCTTGCTCTTCCGGCTCCGGTTCCGGACGAGGCGCCGGAACAGGTGTGACCCTCCTCACAGGCGGAGGAGCGAAATGACTCTTCGCGCGGGCCACAGAACCAGAACTACTGGCAGGAGGAGGCGGCGGCGGCGGCTGATTACCACTACCATGCCCATTATTGCCAAACTGCCTCGGAAACACTGTAGTAGGAGAGGGAGGCCGTTAGCCTCGCCGTCCGGCACATTCGCATTCGCGTTCGTATTCGATATAACGCGTCGAGGGGGAGGAGCAGCAAACGAGGGCACGGATCTCGAAGGTGCAGCGGGTACGGGGGGCCGAGATGTTGCCACAGGCGCGGGCGGTGTCCATCGAGAAGGCTGAGGGGGGACTGCTGGTGGTGCTGGTGATGATGATGATGGCGCTCCACCCCCAAACCGGTTCAGCCCTTTCGTTTGCAAGCTCGCTGCTGCAGCTGCGACCTTGCCCATTGGGAAGCCGTTTCCCATGGCACTATTGTTACTGCTATTGCTAGTATTGACCCCTTGGGATGCTGGTGGAGCATTCGCATTCTGTGGTTTTTTTTGGAAGACCCACCCCGCACCCAAAAAAATAATAATAAAAAACAAAGGAAAATAATCAGAATGGCAACGAGATTCAAAGAGAGTCTGGTAAGCCAAACGAGACGAGTACGCACCCCCTCTGAAGCTGAATTATTCCATTTATTAAAGCCGCGCGAGACGAGATTCGCAGCCGCCTGAGGATTCTGAGCCACGCTGCGCCCAACAGCAGCTGCGACAGCGGCCTCAGGGGTCGCTGGGATAACAGAATCATTCACGGCATTCGTCGTCGAGCCACCTCCCTGAGGACGCAGATGCGGACGCGACTCAAAGTACCTGTGTGTAACGAAACGAAACGAAATGAAACACACAGTAGTCAGTGAGGCCATTATCGGCGAACCAGCCACCACACACGAGAGCATCGAGAGCCTATGTGTGCTCTCTCTCACTCACTCATCCAAGAGCGCAAAGAACGCTTCCTTATCTTCCTGCGTGAACTCGGCAAACATCGTCCTGCGAGGGGGAACTTTTGGCCGGGCGCTTCAAGGTGACACGAGACGAGCGGTTGTTGTTTGCCCATTTTTAGAATTGGCGCGGCACGGGGATTTCCGACAGAGATTAGGCGCCCAAGACTTGGTGTCTCCTTTCATATCAAGAACGGCGGCTTGTACTACTGCAAAATGCGTACAGAAGAGGAAAACGAAGCTAGAACCACACAGGGACGGGGCCAGAGGGATAGAAGACAGAGAGCAGGCAACTAAAAAAAAAAAAACAGCATGATATCGCAGCCCGAAAAAAAAACAGCAAAATAACGTCAAAGGGAATAGGGATAGATAACTGTAAGAAGACGACAAGCAAGCGAAAAAGAAACGTAGCTGTTACTGTCCACCCCAGCCTGGATTCGTAAATAGTGCGACGGGATCGACGGTGTACTGCTGATTCCCGTTCACACTATCCATGCCCTGCCCCATGCCTTGGCCGTTCCCTCCACTATTCATATCACCCGCAACAGAACCGGAAGACAAAAACTGCGCAGAACCATTGAGAGCATCGCTTATACTGATAGGAGTAGCGCCGTTTTGCCACCCAGCATTATTCAACCCCCCTGTACCATTCCCAAAAACTGCGGCGTCGAAACCGACAGCAGGACGTAAACTACTCCAGGATTGGTTTTGCTGTTGCTGCTGTTGCTGCGAGTGTTGCTGCGGGTGTTGTTGAGGAGGTTGATGTTGTTGTGGCGGGAGAAATTGTTGCGGTTGGGGCATTCGCTGCTGCTGTTGATGCTGGGGCTGCTGGGGCTGCTGGGGTTGTTGATGCTGTTGCTGTTGCTGTTGCTGTTGCTGTTGCTGTGCTGCTGCTGCTGCTGCTGTTGATGTTGCTGCTGCTGCTGCTGCTGCTGATGTTGCTGTTGCTGCTGCCGCTGCTGCTGTTGCATTATGGAAAGACGAAATGGATCGGGGAACGAATTGAAGCTCCCGCCACCAGCACTCACGGCTGATTGAGGTGACTGTAACTGAGAGTACTGGTTTTGTTGCTGGTTGTGCTGCTGCTGGAGGAGCTGTTGAGGAGTTAGGGCAGGCGACGAACGATGGGCGTGGGCAGACGTAGGGCGCGAGGCACCTGTCCCACCGGTAGAGTTGGACTGCGCATTCTGCTGTTGGAGCAACGCGTTCGTCGAATCCATACCAGCGCCGCCAGGATTATTGATACCGCCAAGCGCCATCATCTGCTGCTGGTTGAGCCGCATCTTGTCACTCGCCGCATACCCCTGTTGCGTGACAGCGTACCCGCCAGGCCCCATTCCCGTCCCGCCAGCCACGGCGGCAGGCCCAGACCCCATACCTTGTCGCATTTGTTCCAGAAAAACCATCTGCTGTTTTTGCTGAGGCGTAATATTCGGGAACATGGCGCCTGGAAGCCCATTCGCCCTTTGTTGTTGCTGTTGCTGTTGCTGTTGCTGCTGTTGTTGCTGCTGCATCTGCGCCTGAAGCTGGAGCTGTTGGGCTTGAAAGAGGCCAGGGTTCCGATTACCAGCACTACTCTCCGGCCGTATCATATTGCCTCCTGATAACTGGGTGGACGAATTCATCGCCCCTGCACCATTATTGAACCGAACGACGGCTGCTGCTGCTGTTGAGGCTGTTGTTGCTGCTGCTGAGGAGCCTCCATCGGATGCGAAGACGGTTGTTGCTGCAGACGTGGACTCTGCCCAACAGCGGACATGGGACTCCCACTTGCTCGAGGATCGCCACCTCCTATCCCCACGGCACCACCAGTAACGATAGACGGATTCCTGGTGGGTGAGATGCTGTGCGAAGGAGGTGTAGAACCAGCGCCATTGATTGCCACATTGGTCCCGCTGCTACTACTAGGGGGACGCGGGTTCCCAACGAGAGAATTGGCAGCCTGTTGGGCCTGGGCCTGCTGTCGAGTTCGTTGCGAGAGAGCCATCTAAGATGGAGGGTAAGCTACCATTTACGCATACCTGAAAGAGATGAAAACGGAACGGTACCTGGAACGAGGCGACTTGCTGGATCTGTTGTTGGAATGGCAATTGTGAGAACCCCGGAGTCGCCTTTATCAAATGCTGGATGACTGGATTATTCGCGCCGCCGTTGCGCAACGTATGGATCGCCTGCTGGACAATGGCCGGGGGTATCTGACCAGTGCCCGCAACACCAGCGCCAGCGGGGCCCATAGCCGATGGCATCGATTGACCCATGGCACCGTTGACCTGGACCTGGGGCACCTGAGGATGCCCAGCGGCACCATTCTGGAGACCTCGCTGCTGCATCAATAGCGCCTGCTGCTGCTGCTGCTGCTGCCTGCGCATCTGGAGGTGGACGACGTCCTGCTGCTGTTGAGGAGGGAGCATACCAACAGACGGTGGCGGTTGCGACGGGTGCCCTTGTTGCTGCATAGATTGCTGCGAGAGCGCAAGCGGGGATGAGTGTTGAGGGACATTGGGATGGGTTGGAGACTGGCGCAATGGATTATGGAGGGAGGTCGGACTGGCGGAGTGCGCGAAGGGTGACTGAGAGGTATGGTGGGAAGGCAATTGTTGGGGCTGATCGAGGTCGGATACGGTGGCTGAGGCTGCTGGGGTCCCGGAGAGGATCGGTTGCCCGCCCATCGGCCCATTATACAGGCTGTTAGGGAAGGGGGCGCTCCCGTTGAGCATTTCGTTCTGCGGTCGTATCAGGTCTCCGGTGAGAGGGGATGGGGAGATTTTACGATCGCCCATGTCCTGTCGTTTCCGTGGGTTAAATTCGTCAGTAGAGTCATCGTCTCGTTCACGCTTGAGACCATTAAGGTGGGGGTGTGATGATGCGGTGAAGCCGTTCACGGGGGGCAGTCGTGGCGCGCTCTGTTCCATCACAGCTCGAAACCGGGCGTAGGTAGCGACCATTTTAGTCGTTCCAGGGGCCGTAGACTGTGGAGAAGGGAGATGCGGGACAGAGCGATGAGCTTGTTGAAACAAATGAAGCACAGGAGGGGGAGGGGTTAGTGGAGGTATTGGTATTGACTGAAGACACGGTGAGTAAGCGGGGAGAACGGAGGGAAGAACGAGAAGCCCATACTGTGCCCGAGGTCTCAACCTGCGCTGCGACCCATGTCAGATTCGCTTGGAGACGAGCAATGTACCTGGGCGATGGTTGTGAGGATGCGTCCCGCAGTGTGAGCACGACTAGAGACTTACTCGTTGAACTCGGGACGACTAACTAAATTATATGTCTGGAAATCAAGACAAGCCCTAGGGGGAGCGTGAGGAGGATCCGAAGTGAGAAGACAAGGATTCTCACTTTAAGAGCTCAGCGTTGATCTCGAGGAGAGCAGCGACCTTTGGATCGCTTTCAGGGAGAGGGGGGAGTTTAGAGGTTGAACGGCGAGGGAGCAGAGGGACCGTTAGTAGCAGCTGTCTTGGCGGGAGGTGAAGTGGTGGAAGGAGGGGTGTTGTCAGCAGGAGAAGATGGGTTTACGGTAACGCCATTGACGAGAGGCTGGTCAGTGGGGGCGGAGTCGGGGAGGGTGTGCTTGACATCCTCGACGGGAGTAGAGTCCGTAGCGCCTGATGAGGAAGGCTCTTTGGCCTCTGGGGACAGATGGGATGGTGTAGAGTCAATAGCAGACTTTTGAGTAAGGATTCGCCTTTGGGCGAAAGTGGCTCATTTGGATGGGCCGGATCGGGCAAGGGAGCAGGATTTGCTCTCGTCGGACTGTTTGAGCTAGCAGAGGCCGATTTTGAGTGGGTGTCGAGAGAGTCTTTGAGCAAAGATGGATTCGACGGGGGGGAAGTACCAGTTTCGGGGGGTGGGGGTGCAGTTTCGTCGTCTGGGTGAGGATTCTCAACCCTTTCGGGTGGTGGCGCTGGAGTTGATGGAGTATTAGATTCAAGCATGGATGAGACTGTTATTGTCCAGTCCCCATCAGCGTGTGTGCATAGCGTGAACAAACTTGGGAACTAACGGTCTTGTGGCCTCGTGCTGCTAGGCGCCGATAGCGCGGTGGCCTAAAAGAAAATATACGAGTTTTGGGCGAGGAGGCAAGATTCCCAGGCAGAGCGGGTTGGACGGCGTTTGTGGACTTAGTTCCGCTCGCATAATGCCGTAAAGTCCGTGGCCAAGGGCCGTACTGGCGCATTCGCGCTCGTCTCGATTTCCAAGTGGTTCGAGAGTGCGAAGTGGTTGAGCTCATGGACGTTTTCAACCCCTTCCGACCGATGTGCAAAATCAGGCACATAAATTGATCCACCACAAACGGCGTTCTTATCCCAGGCTCCTGCCGTCAGCACATCTTGGGGTATATTTTTGCCACGAGCGCTCCTTCCTGCTTTGCTCCCATACCATATCGCCACGTCGTTTCGAATATATAGATTCCTTCCGTGGTATATAATCTCGCACTCGAGTGTCTGGGTACTGTATAACATTACATAATCGATCCCACATCCCATCTCCCCGGAAGTTTGGCGGGCTGTGTGCGCGTGAAAAGATAGTAGATAGAGAAGTCAAATAGAGAGTGAAATAGACCGGACAGTACTGTCCCTTCCCGGACTCGATGACCGCACGCCACATACCAGGCATCCACCCAAGTATCGCACTGTAGTGCCCTTTTCAAGTCCGGCAATCCAGAGTAGGTGCGATCCTTCATCACGATCGCCCCGCCTGGAGCTATGGATTACAATACCACCAGAACACTCGACATAGGCAGGAATGACCATGATACAAACCCTACAAGAAGGTATAAGCTCGCACCAAGCCACGGACTTCCGCAGTCCCGATCCGAGCGACGATGACAGCATCGGATCAGACCCTGAGAGTCCTAGGAGAGCGGTTGACCAGATCCACTCCATGTGTCGCCCCAATGACGGGGTACACCTCACCCAGTCCGCCGTGTCCAAAGTTGCCATTATATTACTCCCCGAATTTCCCTACTGGAGCTATCAAGCGCCTCGATGTCATCAGGCTTATGCTTCGGATAACGACATCCACGGGATAACTAAGCCATGTCAGCGAGTGAGCGCGCCCTCCCGTATCGGCTGGAAATATATCTCGAAATGGAAATATTCCGCAGTGAAGATTTACCAACAACCCCGAGTGGACGACACATATCTAGCTCAATGGCACCGCCAGACTCGCACGAGGGATCATGGAAGTAGGACCGCGTGGCAAAGGTTCCGTCTCCAGCGGTCCTGCCCCCGAATTCGTCCAACGAAGAAGCAAGGATGACGTGCAGCCCAGACCAGAACACACACACTCAAAAGAATTACTCATTGATTCCCAAATTGAAAACGCAAGGCGCGAACGCCGCACTCATGTGGATGAAGCGTGGAGGCGGAGAGAACAGTCAAGTATCGAAGCCAGGGTGCAGACTGGGAGACTCGAGAGGGGGGGATCTGGTGGAGCCAGCCAACAAGCTAAGCTTCGGATTGCACTAGGCCATGCCTGGAAGCCGCACCACTAGACGATATCCACCTCGAAATCTGAAGTCATAGTGGCGGAGGGAGAAGTACCGTAACACAGATATTCTGGGAGAGAGAAACCCTCAGAACCTGTCTGACAATCAGGCCGGCCACTCCTCATCTGGAAGCATACTGTGTCACCCGCAGCGATTGTGGCGAGGCACATTTGCAGAGCCCGAGCGGCGGCCAGACGTCTTTGTCGCTCCGGGGCATCAACGAGGCGATTCACGAAGGAGGAAGAGGGCTAGCGGATATGATGTGTCCTTTACAATGTACGTCCTTTATATGATGGGCCTCGCTCATTTCACGTGATAGGGGGTGCCCATCGTTGAAAATCTGGAAATCAGGAGGGACAACGGTCATTTGTCATTTCGACCAAGAAAAGGTGGTACATCGCAGATACATTGTACAAAAGGGGGTTCATTTGCACAGGGTTAATATATTGATGTTACAGGCCCTTACTCTGAAGCCACACGAGGACAGTGTCGGCGGTGCCCTTGGGGTCCTCCTCAAACACCCAATGGCCGGTAGCAGGATGCTTGATCGTGATATCGGCAAAGTGTGGAACTTGGAACTTGCTGACGGCGGGCGGGTACGTGGCATCGTGCTCGGGAGAGATGTATAAATAAGGGAGTTTGAGGTGGGGATCGAGCGCTGGAAGTCCATGAGCATCTGAGCATGTTCACACAAGGAGGGCGTAGACTCACTTGATTCATCCTCAACGTTGACGTTAGAGACAGCTGCGCGGAACCACGCAGTGGGTCCGGTAAGACCGGTCTTTTTCAAGTAATCCGTCAGAATTTTCCGATTCTGTGGCAATATCAAGTCAGAACAGGGAGGATGATGAATTTTGATTGGATACGCACAGCCTCGTCGAACCACGGCTCGACGGGAGCCACGTAGCGCTCCTGGAGTGATTTTTCGAGGGCCCCAGTTGGGCAAAGACGGGTGCGCCAGTCTTCGACAGAACTATATAGAAGACCGACGAAGATATCGAGCTATGGGTAGGGCCCGCCCGCATGAATGGGAGAGCACAAGGAGCACACCCGATTTAAGCACATACATGCTCATCCAGTTGCTTCGGGGCTAGGGGACTAGAGAAATACTTTACGTGGCCGATGTTCTCATAGCCTAGGAGGGGTTTGAAGACAGTATGGAGGAAATCGGGGTTGAGTCCAGTGGGCGCTGGACGAGCATACGGGGTCGAAGCGCTGGGGACAAGTATGAGGGTTTGCAGAACCTCGGGGATGGAAACATGATATCCTCACAGGATAAGTGCGAGACTGCGTTTGGGATAGTATCCAGCGAATCGGGCAGCCAGGGGGGAACCTGCAGTGAACGAGGTAGGCTTCGTAACACGGTTAACGAGGAAATTCACGCATGAGATACTGACCGAAATCATGACCGACGAGAACGACGCTGTCTACACTCTCAGCATCAAGAAGCGCGGCGAGTTCACCGGTCTGCTTCTTGTAGGCATATTCTTTGATGTCGTCGGGCTTGTGGGTGTCACCATATCCAAGGAGCTCAGGGAGGATCACGCCGTAGCCTTTCTCAGTGAGAAGGGGGATGAATGCATGGTATCCAAATGGACCTGGAATGCCCGTGGTGAACGAGGTGGACAAGGCTGAATAAGATGTATGGCCTACCATTAGGGAAACCGTGCAGAAGCAGGATGTAAGGTTTGCTCCCAGTAGATTTGATGGAGAGATAGTGGTACCGAGTTCCATTGAAGGTGCCAAACTTCCAGGCGTCTTGAGAGAAGAAAGGATGGGACATCGGATGGAGAGAGGGATCGGGAACTGGGGGACCGAAAACGGAGACACATGTTATGTAGAGCATAATCTGAGACCATATGCACAATAGGCGTAATGGCCCATTCTAGGAAATCACCCGATTAGAATATACAGTGGACGGAATATTATCCCCGCCCTTCAGACGCGGAGATCAACGCAACTTTCGCCAGGAAACGCAAGAATCCTCGGGCGTGGCGATAGAGCATTAAATTAGAGCGATCGCCGTATCCATGAGGACGGAAGCTTACAGTAAGAGGCATGAATTGTTCGAAGTCAGCACCGCATGGCCTTAGCTGAGACAATCCTCAAACCTGGCTCTCTTACCCAGTTGAGCGCACGGTGGAAGAAAAATACGCTGTAAAGCCGGAATTATGGAAAAAAGTGACTTCCAATGGCCACTTGCAAACCCTAATCCTAACATTCCCCATCGGAAAACTCCGACATCCCACAACTGCAACTTGGGTTGCTCAATGGCTGTGCCTACATGGATTCAACTGGTGCGGGATGTAGATGTAAATCCTAGGTGCAGCCCTCATCCTCTTGAGCCCGCACCTTCCCTCCCTTTCGGCTTTCAAGCTGGTTCACTGACGTCACGATGTTTTGTACATCTCAATACAGTAGAGCTGGAGAAATAACAAATTGGTGCTTGCTTGGTACGAGTCTGATTGTATTTTTGGATTGTGGGGGAACGCCAATAATAGAATGAATTCACCAAAATAGTACCAGTAGAATTTGGCTGCGGAACAGATGACGATTCTGCGAGTACCAATCGGATGGTGTCCAAGATGAAGCTGCGCTCGGAGATTACTGAAATGTGTTTGACTGCTAGACTGCTAGACTTGCTAGACTTGCTAGGAGCTTCAGCCGGTGAGGTTCGTGCAGTTTCCTGCGGTGTGGACATTGCTGTATGTTCGGGACTACTGTATCATGATCAAAGGGCAAAAGAAAAGAGGAAAGAAAGAAAGAACCTGCTCACAGAAATTCTGTTAGCACTGGCTAAATCATCCGTGCTGCAGGTGCATAGTATTCATGTGAGCCACCATGCCAGAAAACCCCCGCACAAGGCTTTCAACCCTGCCTTATAGGCACGTAGAATGATAAGGCCACAACACTGTACACTAAACGAGATACACTACGTTCTATTTCCTTTAGCATCATATTCCTATTCCGTCGTTAAGCCTCGAACTCCGGGAAACCTCTATATGGGCTTCCAAAATCACAGCTTTTTCCCGGTCGAAACGTGCAGGGGCAGGCAGTCAACGGGGGTGCTGCTCCAACAGATAGAAGCACATTCTTAATCATTCTCTGAGAAAGCATACCGTCATCCAATGACGGATGTGTATCTTGAAAAGATGGATTCACAATTGGGACTAGATGATGTGAATTTGGGACGGATCCCATTGTACAGTGGACCCCCAGAGTTGAGTCGGGGACAGCCGGTAGCCAAACTCCGAGGCACGCAGATGACGTGAGGATTGCTTCTGCGCGTCTAAGGAATTGCAATTGATGAATGATACTTAGCCCGCTCTTCTCCGGTTCAACGATCAAGCAATGAATCCTCGTACACTTATTTGGCGTATCTCCTAGACCCTAAATTTGCAAACAAGCCGAACAAGGTCCTTGATTTGCGTTAGGGCGCGTGTCTCCGTCGAAATTTTCCAGGTACTTAACTGGTAATTGCCTTTGTTCGTTTACGCCCCTCCAGCTCGTCCCTCGCTCAGATTAGTGACTATGCTCTCTTCTCTTTTCTTCCCCAAATCAAGCCCAGAGAACCACGAGTATCGGGATCCAGGTCCTGATGACCTCCGCAGCCCCTGCCCCTTTGTGAACGCGATGGCAAACCACGTACGTCTCTTTATCTCTCTCTTTACCCAATTCCACATCCATAACGTCTTATCGTCCAGGGCTATATGTAAGCGCACCACCGCCAGCGTCCTTCTCACTTTTCCGTCTAACCTATCGCTACTACTAGTCATCGAGATGGCAAACAAATTACCTGGTGGGCTATAACCAAGGCCATAGTCGAGGTCTATCACTTCAGCTATCCCCTCGCCGGTCTTCTTGCTGCCTCTGGAGTCTGGACTAGCCTCACCCAAGCTTGGAATCCCTTCTATTTCGACCTGGAGCAAATAAGGACCCATAAACCCTACCTGGTGGAACACGACGCCAGTCTCAGTATGTCATCCATCCCCCTTGTTTTCGTCTCACCCTCACACCTTCGCCTCGTGCCCAGCCCGTGCCAATTACCCCGGAGATAACTGGCACCCAGACCCTTCTATCATTAACGAACTAATCGCCCAAGCCAGCTCCCCCGAGGGTGTCAGCTACCAGGACTTCGCTCGCCACAGAATAGCCCAAGAGGCCAAACTCTCCTATAAGCTGAGCCTCCCGCGTCACATCCTGGCGACGGGCGAGATCGGGCTCATCATTCCCAGCCTCGGGAGGGGCGATCCACTCCCTGATGCTCTCCATGTAAGTACGATCCACCGCACTCTCGCTCCCTGTCGCCCCCCTTGCAGTCTAATTTTTCTGTCTAACGAACGCGTCTCGTCCCCACAGCGTAAGATCAGCATCCCCTGGATCAAGTCGTTTTTCCATGATGCACGGCTTCCCAGCGACTGGACGCGACCAAAGGATGAACTCACATTGAAACAAGTCAACGATATAGCTACAGAAGTGCGTAAACAAATGGCGCAGGACCGCGAGGCTGGCAAGGACAAGTGATAGTTTGGACACTCTCCTTCTTCTTTCTTCTACCTTGCCCGTATCCCGCTCTTTCACTAGAGGTATGGGCGCATGTCTATGATTCTGTCCGCCATAGCCTCGATTAGTCAAGGGTAGTCACTTGTGACATCTACTTAATGTTAGTTGCGTAATGCGTGTCACGCCCGATAGGATCTGAAGCTCCATCGGCGCTTCGATCTGAGATAGTGGCCGTTTTTTCGCCTCGATGAATGCCATATTATGCTTAGTGTACCGAAAAGACCGCAATTGTCCGTGGGCTAGAATCGTGGAAAATGAAAATAATAGGATCCTCCTCAATGATCCCCTCGGCTGCTCCCAACTCCGAGCTTGTTTTACATGTATACATAACTCGCCGCTCGCTTACGATTGCCGATATATAGAAAGCTAATAGTTGTCGCTTCGGGAGAGGTGCATTATACATATAAATTATACTACCCCCTCCGAAATTTGGGTAGCGGGAGAGCCACAAACTCTCAGGACTCACGCAGAGAAATATAGATGTGGTTAGCATCATGCTAAAACACAAGATAACCCATAAGATGCTCAAAGTGGCCAACCTTCACAATGAATCAGCTATGGCTTTCGGTCCGAACACTGCACAGCATGTCTGTTTATGTGCTCGGCGTCCGGATCGAGTCATTTAAGGAAAAAAATAAAAAATAAGAAAAAGAAACCTCAAATAAGCAGCTCCAGCCGGAAGGAGCCGTTCTTGGAATGTTGAGTGAATCTGGAATTGGGTTGGGTCGGGTTGAAGCGCTCATCTCCAACCTCGCACTGCGCGCGCCTTGTATTTATTTGTTTGCTTTAATTTGTTCTGTAGCGAAATCCTGACCCCTGTGGAGCATGTGGACGACCCTTGAGGTTGGAAATAGGAGGGTGGCGGAAGTGAGAAAGCCACCATTGTATGTAAAAAACCAGAAAAACCCCTACCGGTTTCATTCAGTAGCGGGACAAGAACTTGTCATGTGAAAAAGAAGCGCACCACTTACTGATAAATTCAAAAAAAAGGCCCGAAGCTAGGAGACCCACCCACGTTCACAGCCAGGCGGCACTCTTTGTGACTAAGGACCTTCTTGATAACCCTCATGCTGCTTTTGGGGAAGCATCCGGGTGCTCTCATCACGCCAAGAAAAAAGTGTGAGAAGCAAGGTTAGTCAGAGCACGTGACTCGCGCCAAGCAACTCCGTGTGTTGTCGATCCCCTACGCTCCTGGTCAACGACTCTCTTCCTAGTTTGAATGAATCCTGGATAGTTGGCTCGTATCTCACGGCGTCGCTTAAGCGCAGAACGGCAGGTTCTATGGGGGATTTGCCATACGTTTATAATCTTTGTCTTTTTGGCAACGCCCACTCTTTGGTGGGGAAATTATAGCAATTACATTGGAGAAACAACCCAAGATCAGAGCCGATGAGATGCTGTCCGCCGAGAACTTTGTGGGCAGACCTAATAGAACGTTGCATACACAAAGCCGTCTGACAAAGCTGCTTTGATTCTGTCGTCCCAAACAATCACCTCAGCCGCCTGACGCGTATCGCCTATCATGTACGCCGCCGCTTGCGGATGTCTACGGACAAGCCTAGCAAGGATCGAAATGTCTGGCGACGTGGATCCTCCACAATGGAAAGACCGATTGGTCAGCTCCTAGAAAGAACATAGCGGGAGAGGCTCGCGCAGCAAAACGAAGGACCCAATGGCGGCTTGAAATCGTTTCAGAACATCTCGACGGTTAGAATCGAAGAGGGAGTGAGGAGCACCCGTATGAAGGTTGTCCAGCTGTCTATGTGGTGTTGCGCCGACCCCCTTTGTAGTTTTGTTGCTAACTACAAGGTGTAGCTGTCGGCGAGGGTTTCAGACACGGTTGTCACTAATGAATCGGATCGACGTCACCGCATAAACGAACCGCTTCCCGGACTTCTCTGTTAGCGAATTTATCTCGTCTTCTGACACCCAATTGGGGCTCATACGAGGCAAAATTTTGGCGGGATCTGGGATAATTCAGTGTGAAGGTAAAAGCGGATATCCTGTTGTATGACTGGGCTTTCAAGGTCATAAAGAGTCCTCTTTGCGATATTTAGAGCTCGTCGAAGACCGGTCGACTGTTATGAAGATTCGTAGGAAGCGTATTCGGGTCTCATGTGAAAACAGAAGTCGTGGAATTTCTACGGCACTGTTTTCATCACATTCATCGAGAGCACTGGGGAGAATGAGCGTCGCCTGCCGATTCAAATTGACTTTGAAGTCGCGTTAGGGTCAAACCCAGAAGCTGAGGCAGAAGTATCTCCGTCCCGAACGTGATATCTTGCTGTACGGCATCCCCGATGACTGTCTTAAATTCATCGTCTGGTTGGAAGGCGATTGTCAAGGAGACGAGCTGCGGATCTTCAGAAGCTCGCGCAGAGCATCCCTCCTCCTCGGCTCGTTCAGCCACCGTTTTCGCAATCGTGGACTTGCCGACTCCAGCAATACCGTTCAACCAGTATTTGGGAGGCCTTTCTCCATTTTCACTCTCCAACCATAGCACGATCGAATATAGCAACACGTGCCTTGGAGACATCAGACATGACAGAGGGATGCCCTTAGGGCCGGAGTCATGGGGAAATACATCAGAGGCATAATAGCTGACGCACCTGAGGCATCTGGGGAAGGATAGCATGAGAAAGGAATAGAGAAAGGAGATACAGTATTAGAAGATACTGACAGACGTTACTGGCGAGATGGGCATCCCTTCCCCTCTCGCCAATACCAGTAGCTGAGGGGGACGGAAGTAAGAGCGCAGAATGATAAGAAATCGAGATCCTAACTCACTGATAAAAGTTTTGGAGCGAACCGGCCTCATGGATATGTAAGTCTTATCTCCGTCTCCCCATCCCCTCTTCCAATGTTGCTACCCTTTACAGAGACTGTCCCCGGCCCTCAAACGAACTTGAAAACCGCTTCGCACAAGAAACGCGATAATGGGCACACTCCTCGTCGCCTTTTCCGTATCTGTCTGGGCATGCAGCATTTCAGCGGTGAACAGGACGAATTTGACGATGCAGATGCGGAAGCACTTCGTCTCGACAAGTGTCAGCTCTCGTCAGCATCAAGGACGAATACCACTAGCCTCTCATCTACTTCTGCGCCCTACACCCACACCTACCCCTGTACCTGCTCCTGCACCTACGTCTGCTGCTCTGGCATCACAGTGGCGGCCAACCTCCAACCTTCTCGCTCAATTCAAACCAACCATTATTGATCGCCTTACTCAATTGCATCCACACGATGGAAACCTCATTGTTTGGGATGTTCTTTCCAACTGAACGCGTGCGAAGCCTGCCCTTGCACCCCCAGGAGGCAAGTGACTGATAAACCACTCACCAAGCCACTCGTTCTGGGTCTCTTCACCTTGCGTCCTCTTCCCATGTTTCTTTCCTCCAGAAGGAGTCCCTGCTCATGGTGCGGGGACGATTCTATGTGTTCCCTCGGGCGGCAAGAATGAAAACAACACATTTTGAGGGGTGCTTCGTCCAGAAGAGTCCGGTGAGACGGCAATGGTCTCGCAAAAGGGGGGTGAGAGATCTAACAGCGGCACTTTCGTCGTCGATCTAGATGGCCCAACGAGCGCCAGTGCGGCCATCTGTACCGTCCTCAGTGGGAAGCGAATGGCACCTTTGCTGGTGACTGGAGCGCAATCGCCAGTTCCCGCATCTTTTGCAGGTCGTTTACCACAGTGTTGCACCCAGGTCAGACCCGGGTCAGACCGGGTCAAGTCATGACCCCCGGTCTTTACCCCTAAGAGCACATGAAGGCCACATCTACAGGCACACCAATCAAATTGATGCAGTGCAACGGACATGCGCATCTGTTCCCACAGCCACTGCTTGTACTGGGAAGAGATCTCATGACATCATGTCGGCAGTCCCCAATGGACAGGAAGCAAGTCCTCATTGACAGTAGGATTGACCAGGTCACAAAAGTCAAAAAACAGACCCTTGACCTTTTTGGACCCGGTCAATTATATTCTTCTGATTAGTGTTGCCGCGACTGACTCAACTGAATTGAGTCAAGTCAAGTCAAGTCCTGAGTCCTTTTTTTTTCTCGCTAACTACGACACATTGGGGCTTTTTTTTGCCGTAGGATGAAAGAGAAGAGATCCAAATGATAGAAGTCGATAAGTCTGAGGCAAATAGTGATGTGATGACAGCACCGTGAGGCTTTCTTTTTAAAAGTTCCGAAAAGGACTCGAGTCTTCGGCAACACTACTTGAAGTTGAAGTTCTGATGCGGAGCCGGCCGGAGCCGTGTTTGCTTCCGGTGGCTGAGCGACGACTGGGACGACGTTCACATCGTCTAGACCGAGTACTTCAAGTCTCTCTTCCCGCCCCCCCACCGAACTTACCTAGCTGAAGGCAGAAAGTGATCCGACCCACCTGCACAGTCAGATCTGCTGCCTCATGCACTGAGACCGGCGAAGCAATTGCTCCGAAGTCTCTCACACACACCCGCTAGTAGAAACGAACCCGCCAGACGATCGAACGCAACAGACTCGCTAGTGCAACACTGGCCTGAAGAATGGAACCGCAAGTTGCCGCCATTATGTAACCATCTTCGAATACCCTGGCACGACGACTGATCGTCCTCTTTGGCACAGCTCTTGTCAACCACTACTGTCAGGACTGGCAGAGACAAACCATATCTTGCGCGTCACCCATGGCACAAAATAACACTGTTCTCAGTGAGCTTTCCCTTTCAATTCCTTACTGTCACGCTCTTATATTCATCCTTCTCAGTCGCTGGTAATGGGGGGGCTGGGACTGGGGAAGGTTTCGCAATAGGCGGGAAGGGAGGGGATGTCCATGTCACCAATAGCTGTGGGTATCCCTCTGGTATCCCCACTTCGCATTCCTTATTCATAGTTTTCTTTTTCAGACGGCTTGATCTCCTCGGATGTGGCGACTCTGATGTCTCTTCCTCGAGCAGATGATGCGAGCTATGACTCTAACCGTAAGGGCGCTCCTCAGTCATGCCTCCAAGGCACACGCGTGGCTATATTGGACGAGATTGTGTCATGGTTGGAGAATGAAAATAGAGAAACGCCACCTATATACTGGCTGAACGGTATGGCTGGAGTCGGCAAATCAACAATTGCGAAAACGGTGGCTGAACGAGCAGAGGAGGAGGGGATCCTTGGCGGGAGCTTCTTTTGCTCTCGAAGCAGCGGACCTTTACATGATCCGCGGCTCATCTTCCCGACAATTGCCTTTCAACTCGCTCAATCAGACGAATTTAAACAGGTTATCCTGGACGCCATACAAAGAAATATGACACTCGGGACAAAGCCACTTTCGTCTCAATTTCGGGGATTGATCTTAACGCCACTCCTCAAGGCGAAGCCGCGTCGGCGCGTGACGCTCATCATTCTTGATGCTCTCGATGAATGTGAGAAAAACGGTGCGGTGGGAATTCTACGAGTCCTGTGTTCGCATGGGACCCAACTCCCATTTCTGCGGATCTTGATCACGAGTCGCTCGGAGCCCCATATACGGTCGGTGTTCGACGAGGTTCCAAACGTCACGAAGAGAATTCTTCATGATGTTGAATGTCAGGAGGACATTCGCTTTTACCTCCGCACTGAATTATCCAAGATCCCCCATAAATTTCGCCTTCCTAGTGGTTCCAACTGGGTGTCTGAAGACGAGATAAACTCACTAGCAGAGAGGTCAGGGAGCCTCTTCGTTTATGCAGCCACGTCGATCCGATTCATTAATGACGATTATGTGCGAATGCCTCGGCGACAGCTAGACCTTATCCTTAACACCCAGGCTGCACAGGAAGCAGGGGCGACACCATATACGCAACTGGACAGCCTTTATATGGGCGTGCTCCTTGATTCCCTCTCCCATTCTAACCCCGGAGACGTCGTGAAGCGCTTTCAACTCGTTATTGGGAGTATTGTTTTGTTGCGCGAGCCTCTCCCACTACGCTTCTTGTCACTGTTTGTGGAATGCAAAATGCACGTGATTCATGATGCCCTCTACCATCTCGGCTCGGTCATTATCCTGCCATCGAATGAGGATGAAGCCCCCATATCTATCACCCTTCGTTTCGGGAATTCATTATGGATCCTTCGCGATGCTCTGACGTGAGATTCCTCATTCCCCGGGCCCCAAACCAGGAGCAGCGACATGCCATTCGGTGCTTCCGGCTCTTGGCGACATTCCTGAAACGGGATATAGCCGGGATCTCGGATGCCTCGCTTCTGAACAAGGAGGTTGTTGGGTTGGAGGAGAAAGTGAGAGAAGCTGTATCGTCCGAAGTGCGGTATGCGTGTCGGTATTGGGCGTCACATCTGTCGTGTGTGCAGTTGGGAGATGAGATGGTGGCGAAAGAACTGGAGAGGTTCTCTATGCGGTCCCTTTTATGGTGGTTCGAGGCGATGAGCCTCCTCGGCAGTGTGTCCACTGCTGTAAATTCGATAGAAGAGGCACACCGCTGGGTAGTAAGTGCATTTCAGGCTTTATCATTAAAAATTTGCTGATTGGACAATGACAATGATGGCAGACAAAGTCAACATCCCAGTCAAATCTAGTTACAATGCTGGTGGACGCGCGACGGTTCATTTTTGCTCATGGCGAGGCGATCAGAGCAAGTGCACTGCATGTATATGAATCCGCTCTGCCATTTACACCGCATGACACTCTGCTGTACAAAGAGTATCACAATGAAGCAAGGAATTCATTCAGTGTGGTGCATGGGGTGGAGTCTGTGTGGCCGCAGGGCTTGAGTTGTTTACGCGGTCATTATGGGCCAGTTAGATTGATCACATATTCACCAGATGGCTCACGACTGGCTGCCGGCTCTCAGGATTTCACTGTGCGGCTGTGGGATGCAATGTCCAGTGCCCCCATTGCAACATTAAAAGGCCATTTGGACTCGGTTACATGCATTGCATTTTCTGCAAATGGCTTGCGACTGGCTTCAGGCTCATATGACAGCACTGTGCGGGTGTGGGATGGCACCCATGGTGCTCATGTTGGAACATTGTATGGTCATTCTCATGCGGTTACGTCCATTGCATTTTCACCAAATGGCTGGCAGATGGCTTCAGGCTCCAATGATTGCACTTTACGATTCTGGGATGCCAGGTTGGGTGCACCCATTGCTACACTACAAGGTCATTCTAAGGCCATCATGTCAATTGCATATTCCCCAGATGGCTCACAAATTGCTTCGGGCTCCTATGATTGCACTGTGCAGTTATGGGATGTAATGACCCATACCCCCATTTTAACACTGAAGGGTCACTCTGATCCAGTTACCTTCATTGGATTTTCATCAAATGGCTTGCGATTGGCATCCAGCTCCTGGGATTGTACAGTGCGATTGTGGGATCCCAGGTCTGGTGCACTGATTGCAATAATGGAGGGCCGGATGGAGTGGGGGACATTTGTTGCATTTTCACCAAATGGTTTGCAGGTGGCTCTGGGCTCCAAGGATCACACTGTACAATTCTGGGATGCCATGTCAGGAGCACCAATTGCAAAACTGAAAGCACATTCTGCTGCAATTGTGTCAATTGCATATTCCCCAGATGGCTTGAAACTTGCTTTGGGCTCCAGTGATTGCACTGTGCAATTGTGGGATCTCATGTCTTATGCACTCATCACAAGACTGGAAGGTCATATTGCATTGGTTGCATCCATTGCATTTTCACCAAATGGCTTCCAGATAGCATCAGGCTCCAATGATTGCACTCTGCGATTATGGGATGTCATGTCCCACCCACCAATCACAACTCCAGAAAGTCATTCTCTCATGGTAATGTGCATTGCATTTTCACTAAATGGCTTGCAATTGGCTTCAGGGTCCAGGGATTGCACTGTGCGATTGTGGGATGCCATGTCAGGCAGGCCTATTGCAACCCTGAAAGGTCATTCTGCCCCAGTTATGTGTGTTGCATTTTCCCTGGATGGCTTGCAACTAGCCTCAGGCTCCAGGGACTGCACAGTGCAATTGTGGGATGTCATGTCTGGTACATCCATTGCAACCCTGAAAGGTCATAGTGCCTTGGTTTTGTCCTTCTCACCAAGGGGCTTGCAACTGGCCTCAGGCTCCCCTGACCACACTGTACAATTGTGGGATACTGTATCAGGTGCACTCATTGCACAACCACCCCATCATTCTGCTGCAGTTACATCTATTGCATTTTCACCAGATGGTTCCCAACTGGCCTCAGGCTCCTCCCATGGTGTTGTGCAGCTGTGGGATATCATGTCTAGGGCACATATCATAATGAAGAAGGTTAATTCTGTACCTGTTCAGTCTCTTTCATTTTCACCAGATGGGTTGCAATTGGGTTCAAGATCCTTTGGGGGTGTTATGCACTGGTGGGATGCTATATCTGGTGCACCCATTGCAGAAGCACCTTCAGAAGTCTCTTCATTGCTTTGGTCTCGCAAGGGTCAATGGATATTACTGTTGCTTCTTCCAAGATATCATGCTAGACATGTTTGCTCCATTCCTCCCCATTATTCCCCCTGCACTGACATTGCTGTTCCAAATTTGCAAGCCCCTTCTCGGGTTGCCTTTGGATGTGAGGATGGTCGCATTATCATTCTTGATGTTTCAAGGTCATATGTAAACTTGTAAATCCATGCCAAGTACTTGTCATATCTCCATCCCTGTTATTTTTTTCTCATCAATTGGGGGCCTCATGTTTGTCTTTTCATTTAAGTGTCTGAGTGTTAGTTTGGTCACATCCAAACTAAGGAGTGATAAGGACTGGAAGGTGGAGGAGGTTCTAGATCCAATGGATTAGCCCAGTCCATGGGATTAAGACCATTCTGCCTAGCCTGACAAGCTAGGAGTTCCTGGAGGGTTAGGGTTTCTATGCCCACAAGGGCAAAGTAAGAGGGTTTAGTCATAGGACTGGGGGTCACACAGTGTGTAGTGCATAATGAACACATCCATGACTCTGTGAGATGGACAGTTGATGGTGGTAGAAAAGATATATTGAAATGGGTATTGCCATGGCTTTCCCTTACAGCTTATGTAACTAATGGAGGCTATCTAAGGAAGGTGGCAATTCCTGGGGCAGCACCAAACTCCCTGTGGGAGAAGCTTTCCACTGGTTTAGGATAGAAAATGAGAGGAAAGGGAGTAAAAGGGTTCTAGCTGCTAGGGAGCTGACCCCTGGATCCATAAGTCTACTGAAGTGGCTTGAGGGACTTTGACACCACTAACACTGAGTGCCACTGCTGTTGAGGCTGCAAACAGAAAAAGATATTAATAACCACATACATATCACAGAGAGATTGAAACTGAGGATCCTCCAACTGTGAAGGGCTATAAATACTGGTCTCCTGAACACAGCCACCACATCCCCCAAGGCAACTCAGCACCACAGCCTCCCTGACTAACTGTCAGGAATGAATTGACATCTGCTTCTGCCCTTGGAGCTGCCCATCAGACTTTCACTCCCACACCATTATTATCATTGATGGCACTCATATCCTCATACACACTCACCTCCTCTCTTTCCCCAGCTGAGTCATGGGGCTCTCATTGTCCTTGCCATGATCATTGGCATTCTGGTTATCATTATTGCCCTTGTGTCATCAGGCCTGTTGAGATGGATATATGCTTGATTACATAATGTGCATACTTAGTGTTCTCTCTCCTACATGTGCATTAAGCTTCTGCTATAGGAGAAAGGTTGGGAGCTCTGATGACTGTCAAATAAAATTCTGATTAAGCCAGTGTGTGGATAGGAGACTGTATTTCTGTTGTGATTCAATGGGCTGGTTTGCTCTAATGGTTGATTGCTCTCTAAGATGTGTATGGTATTCAGTAGAGAATAAGATTGTGAGATGCTTGTAAAAAGGCTTATACATGTTGTGTTGGATCATTTACTGATATTTGTGTGTACCTATTTGTGTCCTTCTGGTCAAAATGCAGATTTCTAGAGAGTTCTAGACTAGTATATGCTTGATTAGTGCGTTGATGTGTTTCTTTCTTCTTTCTTAGAGACTTGACTTGAACTTTGTTATTGCTTACTTTTCCTTGGATGTCCAGCAACTCTAACTTTAGGTTCTGCAACTATCCTTGGCTTTAGTATTTCATGTAGAGGGCTTCCAGTGACTTAGTCTCAACAACCTTGTAGATGACTTAGCTCCAGATGGCTTTAGATTAGTACTTTCTTTAGACACAAACATATTTGTAGACAGTAGTTGATTTCCAGTAGTGAGGAGATGAGGGGATACAAGGAAATCTACCAGCTTTTATACCCTTTCAAGGTGGCTGTGTTTGAAGAGAAATGACTCACTCATATGTGAGTCATATGCAAGAACCAAAGAGAAAATGGAGGTGTGAGTCATATGTGAGTCATATACAGAACAATAGGGTTGTGAAAGGAGGTGTTGCCTTAGTCCCTGTGAAGTCTTGGGAGTCATTTTGTGGCAATGGGAGATGAAATTAAAGGATATTTCTGAGTTCTTTGGAGATTAATTGCTCATAGTCCAGTGGTCAAAGTGCTGGTCACTTAGTTGATAATGGGAGCAAGTGCATGGGGTTGGATTTGATACAGAGACAACAGTTTGCATCCATGATAGGCATGCTTGGTATCATTCAATGTGGATTTTCAACAGCTTTCCAGGCATGGTAATTCTGAGTGGATTGGATGTGAACTGACCGAGAAATTTGTAAAATATGGGGGAATGGAGATTTTTGACAGTAAAATCAATCTGGAGAGTGCTATTTTGATCTGTTTGACTTGCTTTTGGTATCATTTGAAAGGTGTGATTTTCAGCTTTCTAAGTGTTATATGGGCAAGTGTCTCTGATCAAAACTGATGGAGTAATCAAACAAATTCAGTTTCTGTGCACAGTGATATGGCCAGTGTGACATGTGACATATCACTAAGATTGTAACACTACAGTATGCCGGATGATGCAATCACATAGCAGATAGTGATGATGACAGTGCCAATGATGAAAATAGGCAGGAATAAGTCTGACTACATTGATTAGAGTCCAGACAAGTGGCAGAAGGACAAGCACAAGCTCTGAGGAGGGCACAGGCCCTATTTCCATATATGGTAACTCAATTCAATTTGTTCGCCCAGCCATTGTGACCTGTGACCGGACCCCTTTTAAGTCTTGTCGGGGGGGTCTTGTGACCTGTGACCACGACCTAAGGTCCCAACACTACAGTAATATGAGGCGGAAGAGGGAAGCCCCGGCCATTACAGCGAAGCGATTAGAATGCTCCTTCACAATAGATCAAAGTTTCAGAGCGAAATCAAGGGGCCGTTCATCTATCCACTGCAGAGTTTCGGTCCTACGCTAAAGTGTCATCATCCAAGACGACAGTAAGGTAAAAGATCACCTCTCGGACACAAAATGAACTGTGGGATTGGCTTCATCTGCCGAACATCCACTGCCCTAGACATGCCACGTTGAATACTCCAAAGGGGGGCAGTGTTGAGGGAAAGTTCCCTCGAACCGCCAGATACCGCAGATAGAAGGGCGAGACATTTAAGGTGGTGGTCCCTTTCAGGGAACTCCTCCATAAATACTGCAAAGACGAACTGTGGACTCAGTCGATTCACGGGAGCAGCTGCATTATATGCCTTCAGCTGTTTCCGCATTACGCGGAGTTGGATCTATTGTCACAAGATAGTGTTCCACCTACGGTGAAGGCCAATGAAACAGCATCGCACGGCCGTGTCTCGCCTTTGTGGCTGTGCAAAGGCCGTTCGTAAGTTGCCGCTGTGCTGATGCGACTATCTGCTGTGCCAGCCAAAGCGAAGTCAAGCTCCCTACTACTGTATTGCCGATATTCCGAAGCCTAGCCGTGGATAATGTTGGACATAAGGGCTTGACGCGTGTGGTGGGCAGAGGTTGGTGCCTTTATTACTCCCTCCGTATTTTCAATTGATGACAAAGGATGACCTCACATGACCGAAGAAGGGGACTCGCGATCGATTCAGGTACTGTACTCTAATTTTGCTTAGTATAAGTACTGTTGACTAATAAGTTAGGAGGGGGTCCCGCACTCCCCCGTAGTCTGCTTTTCAGCACAACGCTGGACCCACTTTCTCTACTGCTTTCCTCAGGAAAAGGCCATGAATACTTATATGCCTCACAGAAACCTGGATTCTTTCGTTTATCCCACTTCTAATTCCGCTTCATTGTCCACGACCTCCGCCCCGCATTATCCCGTCTTGGCAGACGTCCGCGACGCCTCATCTAGCTCGATGAGCTCCTCTAAACGACCTGCGAGTGGTCTCGAATGTGACAGTGCAGAATCGTCTTCGCGCAAGAAAGCAAAGAAAGAAAGCGAGACGAGCGATGCTGGTGATGGCGACCGTGAGGACGCCGACGAGGAGGCCCGAAATCTTGCGAAGACTCAGCGCAAGGTAAAGGCGACAAGGGGTTCTCGGTCCGTTTCCCCCTCCCACTTCATATCCACCGAACATCTTATGTACTCACAGCATCACAAATATTTAGTGCCTGTACAGTATGTCGCCGTTTCAAGATGAAATGCGTGGGTGCGGAGAATGGCCTTCCTTGTAAACGGTGCATCACCGGGAAACATCAGTGCATATTCGAGGAGTCCAATCGTGGCAAGCGATCCTCCAAAAAGCACGAGGTCCTCACCAAGTCCCTCAAAAAAATGGAGCTCACCCTGGAGACTGTCATGCGTAGTCTCAACAATCCAAATATCGGGTCTATCGTCGCGGCGGGTGGGCTACCACTTCCATTATCTCAAGAAGGCAGGTGCCCAAGTCCAAAGCCGATGGACACATACAATGGCCCTTCTGCCCCCACCGACTCCCCTCAGCCCTTGACACCGTCTCTCCAGAATGAGCTGACACAAAAAACCGAAACACTCAATTCCCACTCCGTAGTCATACAATCTCCCCCTTCTCCCCATCGTGACTCACTTGCTTTGAGTGGCCAAATGCCTACACCCGCCAGTCAGATACCCCTCAGTCCCCGGCTCAACTCCTTGCCCAACAATTCTCTCAATCCGTTAGGATTACTGGCGGAGGCTTCCTTGGCCACGAACCGCCGCGATCGCGATGATGAACTACTGGAAGAGGCTGTGAATGGTCCGGCCCCTCATGTTCCCAAATCGGACCCGAAGGGCAAGGTTGGCGTTGCAAGCGATGCATATTTCCGACCAGGTGTGTAAACTTATTCTATTAATTAATCTTACTAATGATCCGAGTAGGGCCCTTCAATATTCTTCCTCTCCGTCGACTGGTCATTGAACGGCAGGTGCAGCCCGAGATGCTCACTTTTACATCAACAGACGAGGTCATTGACTTATTCAAAATGTGAGAGTTCTGCCAAGTCCCCGGAACTCTATTTTTTACGTGCATTTTTCTCGCCTCCCATATAGTTTCTTTGACTATATGAACCCGCACTGTCCCGTTCTTAGTCCAGATTTCCACACACCTTCCTTGGTCTGCTCGCGTAGTCCATTTTTGCTCACCGTCAGTGAGTATAGCAATTGTTTTCCATTGTAGGGATGCAGTCTGAGGGAGTTGCATAGTCTGCGCCATTGCATCCAAGTTTTACACCGCACGGCCGGACCTTCATTCACGTTTGAACCAGATAGCGAAGAGACTGGCTTTCAGTGTTATAGAGCAAGGGTATAAGAGTTTAGAGGTATGATCAGTTTAGGGTTCTTCCCTAGCATTTCTTACTCTCTTGTTCAATAAGATCGTTCAAGCCTACCTCCTCCTGGTCCTTTGGGGTTGTGGGCCCGTGGAACGCTTCGAGCAAGATAAGACATGGTTATTATTAGGTACGTTTCCTAGTCTCTCCAAGGTAGAGTGTTATTTATTATTGCCCCGTTACCTTCTGGGCAGGCGTGGCGATCCGGTGAGTTTATCCCCAAAATTACACTCGATGCATCTTTGGAGAATTTTCATGGCTCCAGGATGGCGACAGATATAAACCTGCACCGAAAGGGAACCGCTTTGTCTGCCGAGGCAACTCGAACTGAGTGGAGGGCACGAGAGCGAGAACTGCGCAATCGCGAACGAACCTGGATGTGTGTTGCTTCTAAAGCTTGTGATTGGTGTCGTAGCTAACGTGTCATGATACCCCTTGTAGTATTTGCTACACCTTGGACCGTAGCTTTAGTGCTCAAATGGGGAAACCACATTCAATTCTTGAAGAGTATGCTTTAATCACCAGCCCTCTCGTAATTTATTTCCAACTCGTATTCTTCCTAGTTCTCTCATTGGGAATTCTGAGTCATGGTATACCTTACCCGAAACTCAGCCTAACGATGCTGGGCTCGTTTCCTATACGGTTCGTGTGATCTAGATCTCCTTAACGCGGCCGTATTTCTAACGTTTTCGAAAGGAATTGCATCGGATATTGTCGCGAAGTTTAGATTTCTTGTACTCGAATACGAGTTCTCCGTCTGGATTGGTCACTGACACAGATTACCCCCTCGTCATTAAAACGATCGAATCCCAGATCTTCTCTTGGAATGATCGCTGGAGTATCGTGCGAGATCGTAAGAGGGAAAATACTATCTGGTCATGTATTCACTCACGTTATTGCATCATCCTCAGAGTCCGAGGGTTGGACCGGACTCGTATACGTGAAATTGATCATGCGGTTCTATTTGAACTACTCGATGCTGGTCGTCAACTCATTCGGACTGCAAAATGCACTCGAGCGTGCGCCTCTCGATGTGGCACACTTCTTCGGACGATGTCATTCCTCTGCAAAGACCTGCGTTATTGTCATTCGCGATGAACTTGGTCCGCAAGGCTATCTCCGATACGCGCCAGACTCACATTTCGTGTTGACGTCTTATGCCGTGTTGACATTACTAAAGGCCCGTATTGAGTGCTTTCATCTGTTCTTGATATTTCCATTTACCATTCACTGTTCAGCTCATACGCACCGAGTTCCAACCATATATGGAGGACGAGCAGCAGACTTTGACCCTAGTGAATGATGTCATCGACACATTTCAGTCTGTGGCTGTCAGTCCGTCCCACACTCCCGCACTGTACAGTGCCTTCCTTCGTGCTGTCGTCTCTAGTCGTACTAGCACGAGTGGCCATTCATCCCCACGACAGGCGATAGCAAATGGTTGTGAAACTCTGCCCCCCGTGGATCCGCACGCTCACGGACATGATCTTTCGGGCTCTCCCCCCGCTACGGCATCCGGCCTCGGTCCCGGTGTGTTCGAGGATGAACACCAATTCGGAGATGGGGCGCTGGGGTTCAAGATGCTTCCTCCTCCCCATAGTGCCACTGATGGGACTGGGGCGGCAGGTCCTGGGTGTGATCCTCCGTGGGGAAATATTCCAGCCACACCTGTCCTTGTTCGTGAGGATGGGGAAACGGACTTACAGAATCCGTTGTCGTTCCAGGTGCCGGCCCAGTCTACGAGTGCCGATGACTTTGGATCCATGTCGATGGACAATATCTTCTCTGGTGGTTTCTGGGATAATGTCGTCATTCCCGGTACGTTCCCATGTGCTTAAAAATTCAAACTCATCCCGACTCCTGATATGCCGTAATGGCTTTTGTAGGCTATTCCAGCGGCCTGGAAGGTCTCAGCGGGGGATTCGTCTATGGAAAGGGGGAGAGTGGAATATTCACCCCCCGTCGATATTCTCCAGAACCAGGAACGCCGCCTGCCATCTATGGCATTGTCACCAAGGTGTTCCCTGTGGCCCCCAACGTCCCAGTATCCTGAAGTTCCTCCTTCGCTCTCTCGCCCCTTTCACGTGTATACCATCCAATTTCTCTCTCCTTTCTCTCTTAGACCGAATCATCTCTCGGTGACCTATTTCTCTCATTCGCGCGTGTCATGATGATATGTTATAGTTACTTTACCTTGTCATTCCCTTTCGTCACGTTGAACAAACGCACACCCTATGATGTGGACAACTAAACAGGACCCCGGTCAGCTCCAGTAGAGGTTCGAAGGTAAATCATTCGCACGTATCATGCGTCGATGATATGTTATGATTACTCTTGCCTTACCATTCCCTTCCGTCACGTCGAACGAACACACATCCTACGATGTGGCACAAATAAAAATAAACAGGACCCCGGTCAGTTCTAGCAGAGGTTCGAAGGTAAAGCCCCTGAATCTGGGGTCGAGAAGTGTGGAGCCCCAGAATTGCTGTAATTTCTATTCGATTAATGGACGAACCGCTGGTAATTTACTGTTATCTTCCGAGGAAAGAAGGGACCTGCCCCTATTAGTGCTATAGTATGATTTTGCGGGTCAAGCAAGTGAGCCTCGGAGGCAAGCGTTGAAACGTGAGCAGTTTGAGTGTGGATGCAGGAAGATCTTGCTTGGTACCGCACCCAAGAATTTGCGCAATGGTATCGGGGACGCAAGAGCCTCTCGAAGGATCCATTCGATTCCTGGGAGCCCGGATTAGGCGCCCGGGCCTTTTTCAACATCACCCACTCTAATTGCCCCATAACTCCATGTTTTCCAGTTAGATATGTTAGATATGGGCTAAGGGCGAACGGGTACGCAATGCATTCCATATTATAATTACATAATAATCTATAATAATTCCCAAACACATGTACTTGCACCGAAGAAATATTCGACTTATGCTTCATTTTCCCCTAGTGAGGAAAGCTAGTCGCAAGGGAATGTGGCTGTACTCAGCATGGTCACGGCAGTGTCACACGGAAACCCTTGCGGAAACCGCCGTGGGGCGGCAGTTTATTTTATGCATAGATTTCAATCTGTGCTCATCGGCCTGAATACTGTCCTCCCTCGGCGAAGCATGTCTACCCGAACGTACAGGGTCGGCGGGTTATCTGTTGCTCTTCCGTTGCTACTCTGACGCTGTGTGCCGCACGGTCAGGATGCTATTGAGAAACTGAACAGCCTCCAGTCGAATGCCGCGACGCTGGACACCGTACGGGCTGCGGGTTCCCAGAGATCAGAATTTGCGATCCCAGAAATGATTGAATATCTGGATCGCATCGGATATTCTGTATGTGTAATTGTGACTCATTGTATGTTCAAAACTCACTTCTGTTTTGCAAAGCCTAAAGATCTCAATCGGCTGAATGTCGTGCACGTTACGGGGACGAAGGGGAAGGGTTCCACTTGCGCCTTTACCGACTCCATCCTTCGGCATGCCGTTCCGTCATGGAAAGTCGGTAGGGAATAAAATTGGCCCATTGGAAACTGAGCTCACCCATTTTCGTCTCTCTAGGCCTTTATACCTCTCCACACCTTATCGCCGTCAGGGAACGTATAAGAGTGAATGGAGACCCTGTATCAGAGGAAGACTTTGCGAAATTCTTTTTCGATGTTTGGGACAGGCTCGAGGGCTCGGCCTCAGTAAGTACAATGTCTCTTTATCGAATGTCAAGTGATGAATTATTTTCTTAGAAGCATCTTAATGCCAGAAGGTCGAAACCGTTTTATTTTAAATTCGTCACACTAGTTGCATACCATACGTTTCTTTCACTCGGGGTAGTTATTCTCCCCTTTCTGTGATATTGTGGCCAATTCAGTTTCAATCCTCCTCAGGTAGACGCCACGATTTTGGAGGTAGGGGTAGGAGGAGCCTATGACAGCACAAACGTGGTGCCAAAACCTATCGCTACTGGGGTGACATCGTTGGGACTCGACCATGTAGGTGTTCTTGGCAACACTTTGCCTAAAATCGCTTGGCATAAGGGCGGTATTTATAAAGTAAGAGTTATTTCAATATCGCTCTCGTTCTAGGGCTGATACCTTGCTTGTTTTTATATAGGAAGGCGTGCCAGCCTTCACGGTAGAGCAGCCTGTAGAAGCTCTGGAAGTGTTAAAAGAACGAGCAGAAACACTAAAAGTGAGTATTCCATGAGGCGCTTACTTGGGTCGGTTCCAGCTATATATAATTCCGCAGGCGTCGACGTTCACTGTCCTGCCGCACCTCCCGGAGCTAGCTAATATCAAATTAGGTGTGTATTTGTCAATTGTCTCGATAATCCTGAATATGAAATTGGCCTCAAGGTCTTAAAGGGGCGCACCAATTGCAAAATGCAAGCCTCGCGGTCCATCTTGCTCAGGCATTGTTACTTGCAAAATCGCCGGCCTCTGACATCCACCATCTTTCTTCTTCCCCATTTCGTCTTTCCGACACTTTCATCGCTGGGTTAGAAAACGCCCGATGGCCTGGCAGATGTCAACAGGTCGTTGATCCACGTAGAATTCCCGACAGAAGCAGTAAAACAACATGGTTCTTGGATGGCGCCCACACTGTAGAGAGTCTCAGAGCATTAGGAGAATGGCATTTCAGCCCCGGGTCGCATTGCCCGATACTAGTGAACCTGCCGATACCCTGTGAGTGAACTCGACTCGCGTAGGCACCGAAGTCGTATCTTGATGAATCATTTGGGATCGCCTTGTGTCATCTTGACTATTAGTAAGCGCCCACAGCCTGTGCGTATTCTTATCTTTAACTGTACAAGTGGACGTTCGGGACCTGTCTTCCTGGAAACGATCTTGTCCACGATGACCTCGAACCTGGCACGACATCACAACGATCATGTTCTCGAGTTCAATCCTGCCTATTTCGATCATGTTATTTTCTGCACGAACGTGACGTATGCAGACGGTCACTTCAAGGGAGGCGAGTGAATTGCAGCTCAAGATATTGAAGCCAATCCCTTCGCTGAATGTACTGTTGTCCCTCAGACCTTACCTCGCTGGCTATGTCCGATACGGAGAAACACACGCTCGCACCTCAGCGGGAGCTTGGGAATGAGTGGTCCAAGCTCGTACCATCATTTCCAAGTCAGAATGTACACGTATTACCCTCAATTGAACACGCTCTCCGAATTGTTCGTGGTCTTGAAGAGGCACACACCGGTACGGACGTTCAAGTGCTCGTTGCGGGCAGCCTACATCTGGTCGGCGGTGTTATCGAGGTTGCCGGTTTGGCAGAAGTTGCGCTGGGATCAGGTTGATGCTCACTGGGTTTTGACGGGGGAGGGTGCGATGTTCAACGCGTCCACAGGCTTCACAATCTAGAATAAATTAGTGTAAATGTGTACACTGTCAAACGATCGGATGCACCAGAGAATGGTACCAGGATTAGAAATAAATTTTATTGAGATGGACTGGGGTCGACAGAACAGATTTAATAGGTACAGCTGAAACTGAACATGAAACAGGGATTGTGGCAGAGAGAAATGAAGGAAATGTCTGGGCGGCCAAATCTAGTGACGGCGCCTTGCTTTAGCCGGTGGAGCGGATGCCTGAAAGGCTATATTCTGTGGATAATGGGGTGGTATTCAGTATGCAGGCGAAGGAAAGAGATGAAGACAAAACGACCCACCTGGGAATCAAGAAAATTGCGCAATTTCAATCGGAGGCCACGGGGTTGTACCTTGCGAGCTAGGGCTAGGTCGTAAAATACTTCGAAATTTATAGGCTAAGATCCCACCCCCGTCAGTCACACAGTCGACGGATTAGAATTGAGTGAAGAACGGACCTCATAGCGCAAGACCCGGAGGTATAGTTCTTCGTTACTGGTAATCATGGTTTTTAGGAGTTCATTGACGGTTGCTTCGTCGGATAGAGGCATTAAATTGGGTTCTTCTTTTACGAGTTTGCTTCTTCTCTTTTGGTTTGTGACTACAGCTCGGGATTTCTCCTTCCGTTGGAGTGATGGAGACTTGGTCTTTTTGTTCGTACGGAAGCTTGAAGACATGCTGGGAACCGATGAGGAATCCGACGCGCTCACATCATTGACTCCATCCCACTGCAAGCGCGCATCGCTACCCCACTCATCGTTTCCCCAACCAGCCTCAAATCCCAAGGCCTCCGGCCGACCCGGTGAACGCGACTCAGACCGACTGGGAATCTGAAACATGGGTGGAGGTGGCCCGGCGGCGGGTTTTTTGTCCTTCTCGGATAAATGCAGGAGAGACAGATCGCTTGAGCTACCCGAGTCATCAGAAGAGAGCAAAGATATTACGACGGAAGATCCGGCACGTTTTGACATTGATTTCGAGAAAGGTTTGGATTTAGATATGCCGGATCGTTTTGAGGAAGGGAAAAGCGAATTCTACGTGCAGTCAGTCATGATTAGATGCAGACCCAATCCCATAAACTCACGATTTTTGATGGGCCAGCTACATTGGGGGCATCACCATCCACAGAGGAGTGACGAAATTGAGGTAAATTGTCATCTGAACCTATTGTATTCTCCGATTCATTGGATTCATTGGAGTCAGGCAATTCCATGCGTTGCAAAGCTAACCCCAGTGTGGACCGGATGTGTTGTGCAGGCTTAGTTGAAGAAACGCCATGTTCCGGGACGATCTCGCTGATTCGAGTAGGTCCAGACCTCAACGCCAATCGAGATGGCGGCAGTACTTGAGTAGGTGGAATATTGAAGCCCTGATCCATATCTTCTTTATCGACGATGCCTCTAGTAGTAAGCTCTGAGGTGTGGATTCGAACATTGGGTTCCAAAAACATCTGGGCTCTCTGTCGGATTGCTTCTCGTGTATCAGGGGCGCCCTTGACAGAGATCGCAGCGGCGCCAGGCCGTCGCGCTTTCTTCTTGGAAGCGCCAATTTCGTTGACCACATCGTCCAGCAATGTCCTAGGAATTACAGTAGAGGTGGAAGCAGAGACGGATCTCTTTGTGCTCACCCCATTTTTAAGTTCGGGGAGAGTACGTGGATTCTGTAGTTCCTCCAGGATCTTCTTTTCAACAAGCTCATCGCTCATGAAGGCATCCTTGGCACAGCTCTTTAGGTGTGCTATCTTTCCCTTGACAGACTTTCGCACAGTCCATTTCTCATCGCAACAGACACAGACATGGAGTTGTGTCCATTGTTGATCCGTGAAGGAGTAGGTGGGCTGGGTGCCCGTACGGCCCTTTTTCCTGGGAGCCAAGCTTGGTTTTTGACTGAGCGAAGGGGGAACGGCGGTAGTCGTGGGAGTTGAAACGGAGCCAGACCTCGAGAGTGACCTGGTCATTCCAAAGGATCCCAGATGATCGAGTCTAGAGCCATCGTATGCAAATTCATTAAAATTTATTGCTCGAGTGGTCTTGGGAGACCCGTGTAGAGTGGAAAATTGCATGGAAGACATGGAGGGGTCGCTTTTCTCTGCCCTTTTTGTTGGGACCACGTGGACACGGTCGGACTCATGGACCTGCTGAAGAACAATGATGGATTCGAGAGTGCTGGTATCATCTAAATCAGATGTACTCATGTCAGTAGCATAACAGACAAAGTTACGATCCGCACTGGCCATGGACAGACATAACACCGCTTGAGGTTGGAAGTCTGGTTGCTGAGATCTCTTCGTTGCACCCCTCATCAGCAAGCGGTGTTTGGGCAGCAAAGCCCCCCATATTCAATACCCCTCTGTCTCCATTGGGAGCGCGTCTCGTTCCGACGCGTTCGGGCTCAGAATCTGGAATGTATGCATAAGCGCCACCCACATTGTCTCGTGTAGTTTACCACACCAGAGATAACATCTACTCGACCAGAGGAAACGACAAAAGATGGAGAATGGATGGAGTGCTGGTGGAGCGCGTTCAAGGGCATGACGGAGAAACAGCGTCTCCACAAGGGCATCCAACCTTCAATTCAATCACGCCTCGGAAATAGCCGAGGCCAAGATCTCTTAAAAGCTCTCTCGCCACATCTCACATCGTAGCTTTCTAATCATAGATATCTGCCATCCACCCCTAACTCGCTTCGGATAACTCTTTACTCCCATTCACCTCTCTTTGAAGGGCTAAAATCGGTAAAAATACGATGGACATCTTCAACGCCCTTCGAAACGCTTCCTCCCAAGATGCGTCTCAGGCGGCAGAATCGCTGCAGAATCTTCAGGTTGCCCAGAAACGAAGCGGAGCCTTTGTGGAAATGCTTTCGATTGCCGCGACAAGCAACGTGGCTTTGGATATCCGTAGAATGGCCATAATCCAATTTAAGAATGCGGGAGTGAACAATTGGCGAAACAGGGCGTCAGTATAGCGGAGCACCCGCGTTTTGGCGAGGTTTCTGATATTCCATTTGTCTGTAGCCTGTTCTCGGATGAACACCGTGCGGCTGTGCGCCAATATTCCATTTCGTTCTTGAGTGAACCGGACGACATCGTAAGTTCTTCGTTCCCTAAAGTTAGCCTTCTCGCATCTTCCGTTCATGGAATACCGATAGGTTGCGCAATGTAGCGCCGTCATTATTGCCAAGATATATAGGATTGATACGAATAAATCATGGCTAGTCTCACCTACGGCGTATTGTGCCGCCACGATATCTCATGATCATCTTGCTTCCAGGCCGGAGTTACTTCCTGGATTGTTAAATGTTATCAACACCAACGCCGAAGCACGCTTTATTTCGCCTTCCCCGAATCCATCCCTGGCATTACGACGGGCTTTACATGTCCTGAATCAGATCTTGAAGGAGATCAGTGCGATCAAGATTCCATCTGGTGTGCAATTCATGGGCACAGTGCGCATCACGTCTTTCCTTCTACAACGCTGCCGTAATTCACCTTACGTGTGGACCTTGTGATATAGATCACCGCTGCGACTTACAGCCCTCTCATGGGTTTGTATGGACGTTTTTCTTCCGCGATAAGGGGCTCGTTTCTTCCAACAACAATTAACGATCCTCAAACTGCCATCGATGCTGAGATTCACTATGTGCTATACAAGTGCCTTGTTAAGATCATGCTTTGGGTCTGGAACAAGGTCAAACAGCGAACTCCCGATGAGGATCAGGCAGTGCGTTATTGCCTATTTCCAAATAGATCATGTACAGGGCTAAGACATGCTTTAGTTGGGCAATTTCTTCTCTGCCTCAGCCACACAATTCAAGACCATGTTCGATCTTCGCCTGAATGTGGTTGCTCATTCTCGTTCACACAATGATATCGGAGTTAGTGCCCCAGGCACAAGAGCTATTGCTTACCTTGATTGCCATGTGCGAGCCTTTGGGAAATTTTTCCGCAAAATGCAACAATCATCTACATCTCGCTTTGTCCTTCTCCCTGGATGCAGTGCCCTCATTATGTACTATTGGGGGAAGGTCGTTGAAGCCAATCGTGCTCCGGAGTATTTAAGTGGTATGTCTCCATCTAACCGATACACTTAGCGTGTTGAGCATTTATACTTTTCAGACGATATTCAATCTCTATATCCGACCCCAGTGCTTCTCCAAGGGATGGTCTTGTTTAAAGATGCTCTCTCTCAATGGGCGCCAAATCGCAAAGGCAGTGGTCCTGATATAGTAACAGGTCAGATTAGCTCATTTCGACCATTTTCGACTTCTAATTACATCTTCCCTTAGAGATCCTTCCAGAGGCCTTCGTAAGTGATGCTGTGAAGCTCTTGATCACTCGTTTTCTGCCCTTAAAGGCGTCGGATCTCACTTCGTGGGAAGAAGATCCAGAAGAATGGATCAACCGGGAAGACAAGGATAGTGAAACCTGGGAATACGACTTAAGGGTCAGAGCCGTCTAGTGACGTCGTCCCGTTTCAGCTGACGTAAATGCCCAGCCTTGCTCAGAACGAGTCTTGATGGTAATGTGTAATCGGTACGAACAGTATGTTGTGCCATTGGTCCAAACCACGTTCGAGGAAATAATTAGTGCGTCACGACGTCTGCAGAGTGAAATTACATTTCATCTCTGAGCAGTCGTGTTCGCCCTCTAGGTGCTCCTACAACGGACGATTTGGACGCCATTCTGCGAAAGGAAGCAGTGTATTGTGCCGTGGGGCGATGCTTCGCTCATCGCCCTGGAATCGACATCGATCGATGGCTTCGCACCTCCTTGAATGTTGAAGTTTATCAAACGAGTCCAAAGCAAGTTATCCTCTATGTTCTTCCATCTTGTCCTTATTCATCACTATCGTTAAGGTTCCGAATTTTAAAGCGCCGCATCGCCTGGGTTTTGGGAGAATTATCGTCTCAAGGGCAATCTAGCCCAGAAAGACAAGCTGAAGTCTGGAAGTTGCTCGCACATCTCCTTCAAGATCAGAGCCCAAGTTCTGATATCGCTATTCGATTGAGTGCCGCACTAGCTATTCAATCTTGCATCGACGTGAGTCTTCCTCTTACGACACGTCCAGATCATTAAATTTACGGCATAACTGGGAAGACCGTGCAATTTAGCCTCGATATTTTTCATCCTTTCCTTGCTGGGGTCATAAACAACTTGATGCAACTGATGGCAGACGTGGAGACGCTAGATAGCAAGAGACGAGTCGCCAACTGTCTTCATCACGTCATTGAGCGGAACGATGACAAGGTATAACGGCTATTCGGAGCTCCTCTTCGGGGCCTAATTGAGGAATTTCCGTTTGGTAGATCATTCCCTTCATGACCATCATCACACATCCAATTCCTCACCTTTGTATGCCCATTTACCCCTCATTTGCGACTGTGACTCAATTCGAATTGTTTTAGGGCAAACATCTGGAGATGACTTCCTCTTCAAGGCAGCATTACTTGACCTCACGAAGCAGCTAGTTCAAGTAGGGATCTGTTTCAGATCAAACCCAATGTCTCTACTTATCTAGATCTGCAGGCTTCTCAAGAACACTCTTCTACTCTGCAGTATATTGTCGTGCCGCTGATCCAAGAAAGCATGCGTCCGGAGGCAAGTTTTTCCTACTTATCTTCCCCATCCAACTTTCGATAATGAAAGAGAAAAAAAAAATTAGGCTGCCCTGCGTCTGGACGAAGATGGCATGTCATTGTGGCTCGCCACTCTCCGCAATGCGACATCCATTCTTCCCTCCAGCTCCGGGGCGCCGGGGCTTATTGATCTGTTACCTGGTGCAGTCGAATTGCTGAGAGACAATCTTGACCTTCTTGGCAGCATCTTAAGTGTCATCGAGAGCTACGTCCTTTTAGACCCAGTCAATGTCTTTCATGTGAGTATTAGAGCTATTCTTTGCGTACTGTGCCATTTACGAAGATTCTCCCCGTTCAGGCACAAGGTTTAGAGCTGTTCAATGCCCTGGGCCACTGCATGCAGCAGGCAGTTTCGACCAATGTCAAAGACGTATTGATCGTGCTTAACTTGGTGATACAAATGGCACCCTCTAACATGTGGGCTGATGCAATGCACCACACGGGGCTCTTCAAGTGGCTCTTAAACTTCGTGGTCGCAGATAAGGTTAGCATTCATTGCTGCATTGATGGATGGGCATCTATTGATATTGATGTGGAAACTCTGCGGACAGGGCAATGTGGCAGTCCTGAAGAACATTTTTTATGTGTTCTCACGGATGATCCTTCAAGATACCGCGATCTTCCTCCAGCTTCTACAAGCCAATCCATCTCCCGAAGGCGTCCAGCTTCTCGATCGGCTACTGGACGTATGGTGGCGGAGGGTGAGGTTTACCAGGCTCATTCATTTCTCGTCTCATCATTCTTCAGTTCGACAGCATGGCCGAGCCACGCCACCGAAAGCTGACTGCGATGGCGATGGGTCGCCTTGTGGCCTCAGGACGCCCAGAAATCTTGAAGCGTATGTCCGGTGAGACCTTTAACTTGTGGCTCGATGTCCTCGGAGAAATGAAGGAGGCCCTCGCTTCAACCGATGGGCAGTAAGTTGCTAATGCTCATCAAGGGATGGTCATTCCTTAACGCCTTGATCCATAGTCATTTACACTTGTACTGGAAAGACGGCGGATCAGACATTCCCGAAGGCTTGCTGAAGGATGCCGAAGGGACTCTCGAGGACCGTCGTCGTCGTCAGGTAGGTTTTTTCTCAATATAAATGTCACAGGGGTCCGTTTACGCCTTGCCACTATAGATATATGCCCAAGACCCCGTGCAAACGACGCTCCTTACTTCATTCCTCGCGGCTCGAATGAAAGAAGCAACCACGAACACACCTGGTGGACCCGCGGCGTTCGACTCGTATCTCGCTCAGACAGACCCACTAGTGATGGATCAGCTGAAGAAGGCCCTTCTTCCCTGATTTCCTTCAGTCTTTTCGGTTTCATCCACGCTTGCATTATCCCCTTTCGTTTATCTTACAATCGCACAATAATAATTGCTTAGCTTGATTGTCTTGAAAGTCAATACATTAGGAGTCTTTCACGATAGCAAAAACAAATGTCAAAACGGTACCAAAAACTACTCAAAGTAAATACAGTTGGCCTTCAAAACGGTGTCTTGAGGTTTGTTTTGAGCTCTATCTTGAAACACCCTAATTCAAAGTAAAACAACTACAAACCTGCGACCTCACCACTACCTTACCACTTTTCTTTATTCTCACAATACACACCAGCTGTAAAGTTTCTATCTAGTGCTCCATCACCTACAGCGATCTTCCGCCTTCCGAGCCGGGCGACCACTATAATTTGTAAACTCTGCATTTGTACCGCACAATGAATTTTCTTACAGTCACCCTCGCTTGTCTCGTTCACGGCACCATCGTTTCCGCTGCCAATGCCGACGCCTGGAGATCGCGTTCTATTTACCAGTACGTGTTCTTTGCTACAATCGTGTAAACTCTCCCTTCACAAACGCGTGGCATCGATTTCAGAGTTATCACAGACCGTTTTGCAAGATCCGCGTCAGATCCTTTCAAAGCTGTGGAACAATGTTATGAAGGCAACCTTACCTGGTGCGGCGGCACATGGCAGGCTATCGAGGAGAATTTAGACTACATCAAGGTGTGAACGGGTGATATCCCTTCAAGCCCAACTCACCTGACGTGTTTTTTGGCTAGGACATGGGCTTCACTGCTTTGTGGATATCGTACGTGTCCATATGTATTGCCATTCCCCGCATCCTTATGCGTCGAACCGTTTATTAGTCCTGTGTCGCAGAATATACCTGGTCCGACGGCCAGTGGAGAGCCATATCTTGGTAAGAAGCTCTCTAACGCGTGAACTATGTACTGAGTGCCAAGAATAAAAGGCTATTGGGTACAAAAGTGGATTGTCTCTCTATTACATGCTGGCGCTCTCCCTGCTAATACTCAACCATTGGGGAAAACTCAGCGTCTCGATGTTGAACGATAGATTCGGCACTGCTGACGATCTCAAAAGCTTGATATCTGCTGTGCATGAACGAGACATGTATATCATGATCGATATCGTTGTCAATAATGTCGCCTCTACCTCCGGCGTCCATGACATAGATTATTCTCCTTATCTCTTCGCGGACAAATCCTACTATCACCCCTACTCCGCTATCTCGTGGGGAAACTCCACTTCTGAAGAAATTGGGTCCGTTCCTAACGACTTAGAATAATATCCATCTCAAACTTACATATTCTTCTGCAGTTGGTTGGGAGATGATGCAAATCTGACGTTCCCCGACCTCGACACATCTAACCCAGTGGTGCGGGCTGGTCTCCAATCATACATAAAGTCTTTCGTGGAGGAATATTCCGTCGACGGACTCAGGATCGATGCCGCCGAGCACGTCGAGCCGGACTTCTGGACATCATTCTGCAATGAGGGTGGGGCTGCTGGGGTTTTTTGCATGGGGGAAATTAATGGGACTGATGTCCAGTGCGTTATCGTTTCAATGGGAGGGAATGTGGACCCTTTATGATGTCTCCTAGGCTCACAGCTCCTTGGCAAGGTCCCCTTGATTCTATATTGAATTATCCAGTGCGTAATTCCTTTCTACTGGATCCTTCTATTTAATCTGCCCCTCGATTGTGTCTGGGTCAGGCCTACTATGCAATCCGGGACGCGTTCAGCCATCCAGGACCTAAGAATACCACTGGTCTGGCCATGTTGGTCAATCAATCCAAGCAACTGTACAAAGTCAGTGGGTTCGCATGCAATTTCTGAAGCTTCCATATTTACATGTTGGGATGCCTAGGATGTCTCCGTATTAGGTTAACTCACATATTGGCTGGTATTCAGCAGGTGTAATTCAAGCTCATCGTGATCGATGCAGGCAATTTCCTCGAAAACCATAATCTTCCTCGGTGGCCAGGATTTTCCAAAGATTATGTGACTTTGACGTTCGTTAAGCCCAAGGAATTACTTCCTTGCCGTTGATATGTAATGTCGTCACTCTCAGGAATGCGTTGGTTTTCTTATTCATGAACGATGGAATACCCGTGGTATATTATGGTCTCGAGCAAGAATACGCTGGTGTCGTCGAACCGGTTAAATAGCACCTGGATATTATCCAGCCTTTACTCATTCCACTCACGACAGTACAATCGGGAACCATTGTGGCCGTCACACTATGGAAGCACCGGCAGGTACCAGACTATCACGCAACTTAACGGGTTCAGAAACTACCTCATCGCCAATACGGACTGGCTGTCCCAACCTGCCACTGTTCTGAGCTCCTCTCCACTCGATATCGTGATCAAAAAGGGTGGAGTGATCTCCGTTATGAATACATTGGGAAGGGTTGTTAGTACCTCTATTGACGTATTAACTGTTCAATCTCTCGTTAAACTTGATTCTGTGATTTTTTAGGCGCGTAACGTCACCAGCTCGGTCAAAGACACAGGATATCCTGCGGAACTTCCACTAGTCGAGTATGTGTATCTGTTCCTGTCTTAAAATTCTATTTACAGATTTCCTCTATCCGCGCAGTATTTTGACATGCGGGGTGCGAGCGACTTGGTAATGTTAGCGCCAGGCGCTAATTTTTGATCTATTGTGGCAGACCTTCATCGTCGCGTCTGAAGGAGCAATATCCATTAGCTATGGGTTTGGCGGTAGACCAGTGGTAGGAAATTGACGAGCCTGGCTTTCGAAAGTTACTGATGACTTCTTGTGAAGATCTTATTTCCCCTCCAGCTTCTCAACAACACCTGGTTTGTGTAGTGAAGCGGTCGCGTACCATTTTACGCGTCCTGACATCGCCCCCAACACCCCGTTACTCCCGTGCGGTATCTCGACTGTCGTCTGTGATTGGTTCGCTCCTATGGATCGGAACGGCCTCTCTGCTGTACACGTTTGCACCCTGAAATTTCTCATATACTCCATTCAGTGTCGTTATTGGGCTACTTAATCTCTCTTTTATTGTATCACAATTCCGCGACGTTTCTCGTTTTTGTGTACGATGTTACTTCATCCACTCGATTATATACTCGCATACCTGTTCTCTTTATCTTCACGCACAGTTTCCACGCGTATCGAAACCTTAGTTTGTCCGTGGCCTTACCGGCCTTCCGTTGACATGTTGCATGCATTCTGCGGAACCGATTAGTAACGCGACGTACCAAGCAAGTGTCAACAAACGGTGAGACACTCTTCAGCACGTCTAGGAGAGCAACATCATCTCGGTTTCGATGGATAGGTATGTTTATGTGGTGAAGGCAGGCACTTCCACTTCGGACCGTGGACATGAAGTTGGAGGGAAGGGCACAGAAAGGAAGAAAACATCCCTTCAACACGATCGTCAAGATCGTGAGTATTCACGGCGTCATAGGCCGTATCCCTTTTCTCCACGCTCCGGCGGACGGACTGCCCTGTCCCCTAGTCTTGCAGGATCTCTTGAAGTCAGGAATGTGACTGATACAGGAGAAAGGCAGGTGACAGACAAAGATATCGTGGCCCCACCGCCTACTTTGAACAAACCATCGTCCCTGGACACTCTCGGGCCGAGCTCCACCGCCCTATATTATAATTCTGTATCAGTGCAGGATTCTGATGATCCGATGCCACAAAATTTCGCGGGGGCGCTTGCGAACACTGAGTCGGATGAGGCGCCCTGCGAAGAGAAAGGATATTTTCGATCTGAAAGATCGTGAAAATCCTATAACGCACAGTACTGCCTTTCAGCGTTCTGGTGAGAATTTGTTCTCCACATCCCTCCTCAGCCTCTTTAGGCCGTTTAGATTGACGAGGTAACACTGACATGACACTGCCACTGGTTTAGAGTATATTACTTCTGTCGCCACAGGCCATGAACAGTCCAGGGGGAAAGGCCAAAATCCATCCTTCTACTTGAAGCATGAAATGCTTAGGGGCCAGACAAAACCTTCCGCAGGCGAGGAGCAAAGCAAGGGTCCCAAGAGTATTCTTCACGGCCTAAGGATATACGTGAATGGATATACACGCGGTACAACGAGGACCGAGATCATCCGACTCGTCGAACTGCACGGCGGGATGAATCTGTATGTCACTAATCGTCTGATACATTCGTCTTCTGGCTCTACGCAAAATCCATTGATCGCATTGTTCTACTAGGCGTGCTGCCTAGTGGCGCCACGCATGTCATCACCTCGATGAACCTCAGTCGCTTCCAAAGCTCAGAAACACCTTGGTGCGAAGAGATCCAAGCAGCGACATTGTCACACCAGAGTGGCTATATGAATCAATTGAAGTCAGTTCGATCGCGTACTCCTGGAAGGCAGAGAACAGACATCTTATTAGCGTTTATGCATGGACATTTTTGAATAGGCTGGTAAAATATTGAACGAATGGAAATATCGCGTTTTAGAAAGCGAGTCTCAAGCACAGTTGACCTGGAGCAAGTAGGATCCATTCAGTGATACCCCCTCCCTATTGTCGTTTTCGTATTTTATGGTTTTCTGTTATTCATGTTGTAGGTGGAATCGGTGTAACACCTGTAGAACACCTTGTTGTTAACCTGTTTTGTCGATGTCTACTCTTCTGTGACTATGCGGTCAAGATCTATGATGCTGCGGGTCCATTGAACTCGTATTCAGGAGATAATGTCTCATTTTTCTTCGAGACTGTGTACGTCTGTGACGGACGCCGGAGGTCCTTCGTCATTAATCAAACAATGACAGTGGGAAACCTGCCAAATTATCGGCGCCACGCCTCTCGTCTTAAAATCACTGTTCATGACTATTCTTGACCTAGAAAGCGATGAGGATGGCTCCAAAGTGCATGAAATTAAGCTGCCTTCGAACGGTCGTAGATAAAAAGAACGGATAATCGTCCCCGGCTTAACTTTCCTTTATCGTATTCTGCATTCAAATAGACCTCTTACAAAAATGCGTCCAGCCATAAGACTTCTTTGTAACAGTAAATACAGTACTTCTATCCTGGTGATAAGATGTGCGGACGTGCTCAGCGGTATGACAGTCTTGGAAAGTATTTTTGTGATCTCGGTGGAAGTGTTTTTTGCCAGTCAATTGAAATCACGTGTTGTTTCTTGTTGACTCTCATTGATTCACATCTACGAGGGAATACAATCAACCAAAGTTTCCAGGTTCATTCGCGGTTCCGGATCACACAATGAGTGTCAGGTATATCAGATCATAGGGAAAATGCCAAGCGCTATTTTCGCCTCTCCTGTAGTTCAACCAGGGTGTTCATAAACAGAATTAACGTATACTTTTCAGGTGGCAATTACAAGTTTCTTCCTAAAATACGAGACGTTGATGTGATAAAGGCTCTCCGGGGGAAGACCGCACCTCATTCAAAGGTTGCAGAGGGTATGGCCAAGGAAAGACCACCAATGTCGCGCGGTCGTGCCATTTGTCAAACTCTAGCATTTTATGTGTTTCATGGTAAAAGTCGCCACTGTGGGACGGGTAGCCCTTGCCTATTCGCTCTGGTACTGTGGCTGTGAGTGAGGATGCGTGGGATATAACCAACGTTTGAACATCACCCATATAGTTAATGTGGCTCACATCAAGTTCACAGCTATTATGAATGCACAGCAGAGTTACGCCTGCAACGCTAATGTGGATCACCATGCCACTGGAGGGCCCCCCCTTGAGGAGATGCTGTAATCCCTGTTGTCGAGATAGTGCGGATCTACGAACGGACCTGGGACTGGGTCATGTGATGATTGGACTCCATCTCCGTCACGAAAACCAAATTCTACACTCTCTCCTCTTTTTCTTTTTCCGTAACCACACCTGCATATTCCATTTGCATATACTCATATTCTGGCCCTGTAGTCCTCCTTTCGCAAGATGTTCATGTCCCCAAGTCATGTCAGGCTAGTCGCTTCATGCTATCCCTCCGCTCCTCTCCAGGCATCCCCGGATTTCAAACCCAATGCGCAGGAACTTTCGCGGTACGTTCCTCTACATTCTATTCATGGCATGCGTGGAGACGAACTCGATACGATGTCTCATTCTCTAGATTAACTTACTATGGCTCCAACCGACCTGGCAAACTGGTAATGATCTCATATTCCATGAAAGGGATACCTAGAATCTTGATGCCTCCTGAATACTCCAGACAAAACTTGGCGGAGAGCTGGAAAAGCGTGCGCAGTCGGACTCCCGAAAAGCAGGCACCGGGAACGCAAAGTCTAGGGCGTGAGCTCAACAAGCGATTGTATCTCCATAGTCCGCCGTCTTAACATGCGTTCATGACGCCCACAGGTCTCTGCTAATCACCCTCTCTATACTCAAAGCTCTGTGCGCGGAGTGTCGTCGCGATATATCACTTTTCGCACGCTCGGTCGTCGCGTCTATCGAGCATGCGCTCACTGCCCTTCCCCGGGATCTCGAAGTCGTGGCTCGTGCTGCATCTGCAGTCAGTTGGCCTCCCCACTCTCTTTCGTATGTTTACTCTGCTCATGTGGTGTATAGTTCACAGCATATACGACTTATACCGATGGGAGATCGAACAGTGTTGACGAGGCCCTGGGAAGAAGTTACCTAGCCGTACTTCAAAAATTTGCCACCCTCAGCACCTGGTCAGGGAAGGGGGACTCGGATTCCGAGTTTCTCAATAGGCACGTCGTATCTCGAGTTTCATCAGTGGTGTGGTGTTTATTCATACTGCCTTTCTAGAACCCGTCTCGTTGGGCTAGCAGCCCTGACTGGGGCCATAAGCTCCGATGCTCTATACAGCTCCATCGAGAGTGCGAAATCCCAGGTGGCCGTAATTGTTCCTGCGCTTTTGCGTAATGCCAGTCAAGCAGGGGTAAGACTATTAATGGAGCAGTAGGTCTTCTAAGATCACTTGCCTCCTTCCTGCGTGCTCACCGCCTCCTGTCGAAAGAGAAGCATTGCTAGGAGAGTCACGGAATATATCGCCGTATCTCTCCCAATTCCAACCCCAACAACCTGTAGCACAGCGTCGTGCAGCTTCAATACATTATCACGTAGATGGTGAAGCTGGTCCTTCGTTTTCCGATGTTACGTACGCCGCCCTGCGGGCTGCCAAGACACTCCTTGCACGTTCCGATGGCCCTCAAGTCGGAACGTTCCTTCAGGCCCTTTTCTACACTCTCGATGCGGAAGCTAACTGGGGGGATGTGCAACTATGCTGCTGGCTAGCGCTGAACATCACTGATTGGGCACAATATCAGCATCGATATGCCGTACCCATCCAACTCATCGCAAAGCTTGTCAATACCAAAAACACGGACCCCTCGTCAGAGGTGCAAAAATCACTCATCGCCATGGTCACTGCGGTGTTCTCCGCCCATACTCCCATAGCAAACCTATCCACATCCGACGCTTTGACTAGTTTGATTGGAGTGATTTTGCGGCGGATAGCTCTGAATCCCCATGATCCAGTCCTCCTTGATCTCGTGAACTGTGTCTCCTCTTTGGGAACACACCTTTATTATGCCGATCAGATCCACGATCTCGCTGAGGAGCTAATACATCGCCTCATCAGTGTCCAGGTAACACGTTTACATTTGGTGGGCTGCTACTGCTTGTATATTGAGAGAGCAATTCCGCGCTTCAGATCCATGGACGGGATAGAGAACGAGATTGTCCGACGGGAAGCTATGCGGTGCCTCGTCGCGTGTTTGGCAGGTCTGATCCGCGTCGCCACTCATCCTACTGAACTTAACGAGGCGACCAAGAGCCGGAGTCTACTAAATGGGACAACAAACGCTGATCAGACCAGACGTCCTCCTACCCGAGGCGGCACCGCCGGATCCATGACTGGCCGAAGAAACCCAATATCCCCTGCGGTCTGGCAAGAGACCCTGGCCCTCCTTTGTGATGTCAATTTTGGCACTCGAGCCGAATATGCGCACGCTTTAGCCCTTTTCATAAAGTCGGAGATTCCAAAAGAAGTCGACCCCGAGAATGGGGTTCTGCGTTCTGGTCGGAAATCTGTGGATTACAGCAACTCCGACGAGACGACTCGATTCCTCCATGCTTTGCATGCTTCTACGTTCACGCTTGCGGTTTCGCCATCATTAGGTCTATCTTCCGCCCCTTCATCGGACGCCCCGTCTCATGCGTCAACGCAGATTCTGACAGAGAATGACACAGATGTGGAAAATGAAACAAGAAATACTAATATCAACATCATTGGGCCTTCGTCCGTTGGTACCATAACGGCTTCCGCTCAGTTGGGGCCTCCCCGATGTTCGAACGCAAACCACCAGAGGCCAAACGCGGATCGTCTCGTTCACGAACAGGCTCTCTTGCTTTGTCTCTGTTAGAACCCGTTCCTACACACCTGATAGCCCCTGCACCCAGTCCAGCGACTTCCAGTGACTACTCGCATCTTGTTACCATACTCACTTCTCCCTATGAGAAGTCCCCGGTCCGCGCTCTTCTGACTGGGGTACCAATGCTGCTCGCTCTCGATATGGCTTCCTGTGTGCCGGTTTCTGGAGCTGACGAGGCCACTGTTGCTCGTCGGCATGCGTTACGTGAGGTCGTTGTACGGGTCTGGAGCGTTATTGGACGCGTGTTTGATAGTCCTGAGATTCGCCAACTATCAGAAAATGTAAATGATGCATACGTGTCTGGGAGGTGTTGAGTTATCCTGACATTTATATTGTCTTAGGTGTTCGAATCATTGCCACGGCCTTTGATACTACCACCTTTCAGGTCTCATGATGCGTTCTCCCAACCTGCGGATATTCCGGTGCAATTTGGCCCTTGTGTTTCCCCCCAATATTCCGATGCGTCCTGTGTCTTGCAACCAGTCATCGATCCCGATGTAGTCTTGCCTGCGTTGGCGGCCAATCCAAAATTGCGGCAATTTACGAGTCTCGACCGGCAAGGCGTGATGCGGCGACTTGTCCTTCAGTGGAATCCTAGCACGGCTCTTGCTGAGTGTATGTTGTAACGTACATTTCCTTTTTGCCTTAGATCACAATAGCCTAACCTGTTCTTTGATTTGATTTCCCCTCCGTCCCATTCAGCGGTCGAGAAGTTTCCTGCTGAGAATGGTCTCCGCGCCGATGGAACGATGCCCTTTCTAAAAATATCGCCAGCTCTGATGCATATCGACAACAAGTCGTTGCAGAGTCTTGCGCGTAGCACCCGTAATGTGGGGGTCGGCGAGCTGCGCGAGGCCCTCGAGGGTCGCACGAGCGCGAATCGTTCGGTGACTGGATTAGCCTATTCTCCCTCCCTTTCCTCTGTGGGCCATACATCGGTTGGGGACGGCTCTGCGTACACTCCACCCCGACTGCGTCTTGGCAGTGCGATGAAAGGCACCAATGGCGAGGTCAAGGATATTTTGAACAAACTGGGGATTGGGAAGCAGCAGACGAGTGCCAGGCTGAAGGATGTGTTCCGGTCGCCTCTTCATCCGAAATCGAGCGCGTCTGAATCTACTGCTACGCCTTGATGTTTTTTTTTCTTTCTGTTTTACGCCAAAATTCGCGTCGCATTCATATCGTTATCATGTTTCTCGTGTCATTTCATTTGGTTTTGGAGGACTCGCAGGATGGCGTGTTAAGGTAGGTAGAAAAAATAAAGAAAGCAGTTTCACACAATCGGACGTTCGCATTATGTCTTTGTTGTTCTTTTCCCTGCTTTCCGCTCATCAGTTCTTTGGGGATGCATGCTCATGGGCCAAAAGCGCTATTCGTTTTATTGTCTGAGAAGGGGGGTGGGGGGGGAGGAGATGATAAATGACAATCTATCGTCTTGTCGATGCTATCCGTCTTCGTGCTTCCTCCTCCCTCTCTCTCCAGAACGCCACCTCCGCTTGCGCTTTAGGATGAGTGTTCAGTCGTTCACCCGCCTTCAAAAAAATTCAAAAAAAAAAAAAATCAAGCTGTTCAGCATAGAGTGGAAGGAGAGCGGTTTGACGGACTCACGCTGATCATTCGAAGCAAACGTTCGCACATAGTCGACATGAAAACAGCATGTTGCGTGGCGTCCTTCATCTTCTTCGCCTGAGCAATCATTAGCTTGTTTAGTTCTTGCCGAAGACGTTGCAAACTGTGGGGAGAAAATAATAATAAGAATGCATGAATAAATAAATAAGAGATCGTGAATTCAGGGCGAAAAAAGGGTGTAAGCAAGTGATATGTGTAATGTGGCGTAAGCCCGACGTACCTGGTAAAAAGCATGATCTCTTCCTCTTCCTCGCTCAATGCGATAACGGAGCAGAAAAGCACGGCGTATCGGGTTGCAACCTACAGGATCCATCGAACCGAAATTTGAGGTTGAAGGAAGGAGAAAAAAGACACTGATTAGGATTGCACGACGCGTGTGGGGGGAGAATGAGGATGGAAAATCACGACGTAGCAACTTACACTGTGTACATCTTCATCCTTGACAACTGCCTTCCCCGTGCCAAACATACCACCAAAAGCCCCACTTTGGCCCCCATCCGCGAGCTTCTTCAGGCTTTCGACATTTTCGCTCATCTGCTTTTGGAAAAGCGGCCAGAGCTGGAATCGGAGACCGAGCAGAAATGGCTCTAATGGGGTGCTCCCACGACGTGCTGACTCATCAAGTACAGCGTCGGAGAGGCGGATCATTGTGAGCAGCGGAATGAGCGGAGGAGAAGGTGTGATAATGGAGGTTATCAGGGTCTAAAGCACAGAGCATTTAATCAATGGTGCCATTTCGAAGGGAAAAATTGCTGGAGAAGGGTATACCTGGACATAAGGGAGAACGGGGTCAAATATCTGCTTCCATATCGCTTCAAATGTCTTTTCATCGTCCGAAGCGGAATGGTGCCCGTTTTTCGCGGGATCCCGAGCCTGTGCTTGGGAGAAGACGTCTGATTGTCGACGTGCACTTTTTGGCGGTGGTGGCTGGGTAAAATCTACCTCAGAGCCCATAGGAACTCGCCTCGCATCCTCACCGATACCGAGACTAATGGGTTGATCCACTGATGTTTGAGGCGTTCGGAAGGGCTCTTGCTTGAAGAACTGACGAATGAAAGAGTACTCGGCACTACCATTGTCGAGGACGACTAGCAGTGCGGAACGGAATATAGTCTCAGAAGGTGCAATCTGATATCTTCAGGTCAACATTCCGGGGGGCAATTATGGGTACACATGAACCACCATACGTAGGTTTTGTCATCTGCCATATAAGCGAGGATGACGCCGGGTCCATCGACCTTTCCTTGGGCCAGTCGCTCACTGTTGAGTTTGAATTCTGACGGCTCTTGACCATTAACCGGGGAAGGGGATGCGGTAATTAAAGTTGGCACTTCAGTCGTTCTGACCTGAGTAAATATCGAGATCTGAGTGTCACCATATGGACAGATGATAGCAGAGATGAAAATTTACACGTATCCACCCCAGACTTCGAGTGTATCTCCGCATACCCGTCTCGTAATACTGCTTGGCACAGCTAATGTATCCAACTTTGATCTCTTCAGCAGCAGCAGCCGCATTGCGTTGAAGAAAGCGATACAATGGAAGGTATTTATTGAGAAACAGACTCGATTGTAGAATTTGAAGATTTGTCGTCAGACTGGTGCGGATGGGTTGTAGGAGCGAAAGAAGTGGGTTCGGATTTTGGTTACTGTCTTTATTATGGGCACATATTAGATTATTTGGGATCTAGAAACGCTTGGTATGACATACCACGATTCGGAGACCTTCCGCGACACCTTCAAGGTCCTTAGCCGCTCTGACTTTGACTTGGATACTAGAAGGATTGTTTCCTTCGGACTTCCCCTTGGAATAGGCGGGGATTGAAATCAATAAAGTTTCGAGCTGGTTCACAGCTGGTATCCATGCGTCTGACACCGGAGTGTCGAGTAACGTCAAAGCCAGTTGTGGGGGTATTGTTATATTTGCAAGAAGTGATGTAAGTGGGCCGGACACTTTCTATAGCCTTGGATTAAGGAGAGGTGTTTGGTTTATTTCAGTATGATCTCACCCGCCGTCCTCGTAGCCGTGCATCAAAGTCTTTGCTGCGCGCTTGAAGGTCCGAAATATGACCAGAGACCGCAGAAAGATCTTTCTGAAATGTTCCTAAGAATGACTCGAGAGATGCCTAGCAGGTTAATACTGCTCTGAACGAGAAACAATAATTAAGAATTCAAGAGCCCAGCTTCACATTGCAGGAAGGATGTCATACCTCGACTTGCTCGTGCAATTCGACAAGGTCTTTCACACGGTGCTCATCTAAACGCCATGAGAACTATCAGTTACTTGATCGTTCTTCGACACTTATATCATTCTCACAGAAGTCGGCGTCTACATCGTGGTTTGAATGCTCTACTAGTTCACTCATTAGTGTAAGGTGGCAGTTTCCGGTCACGTGCACAGAGTATAACAAACGTCGCCTATAGACTCAGATTCACTGACTGCTCATTCGCCCAGGATTGTATGCTCTGCATGATTGCCAACTGTAGTGTTGATCAATGCTAGCATCTATAAATTCTCGGCCCACCACATCACTGAGCATGGTCAAGAGATTATAGATAGTCTTCCCCTTCGGATTGTTTATTATGCCGATGAACGCGAATTATGCATCGAATGAAGAAATCACTCTACTTCGTTGATGTAAGTCATGGTCTGATTTAGAGTTGATGCATCGAGGCCTAGCACACTCGGACCAAGGGATAAACCCATGTCCAAATGCATTCTAATGTATGCTTGCTGACATGCCGTTATCCGCGAGCTCCAGGTTCATTTGCTAGCTGGGGCAGTGCCAGCTCAATCAAACCCATTCACATTGATTCAAACTCTTGCTTGTTGCCGAACCTGTTGGCGCGTCAATAAGGAATGACACTCTCGTGGTGAACAAAATGGTCCATTAAGCAGGCACCGAGCCAAATGGTTTTGCTACTCGATGGGTGTATCGGATTACTCCGCCACACAAGGAGAATTGGGATGCGAGCCACGAGGATCCCTGGTGCGAGCTTTACCAGCGCCAGTGTATGTGGTTAAGCAAGCTGGACTTTGTCCAGGGAGGGGTGGGGAATAGACGATGCCACCAAGGCCGGCGGCAGGAACACTCTGCAAAGATCACACCAGGGATAGGTCAGTGATATGGAATATACCAGGACAGAGAGCTTGAGAGGCATACAGCATATGGTAAGGTGATAGGGGCTCCTACGGTGTTGGAATTAATATTCCAGTTGGTTGCCCGGGCGAACCTTGGTACCGCCGAAGAGAGTAGAATTCTTATTGGGTGCAGTGAAGGGGATCCAGTTACTCGAGCTAAGTCCTCCCGGGAACACACCAGTGAGGTTCGTCTGAGGCTCGGATGCGATGGGCGTGTCGGTGTTCTTGAAACCAATCTTGTCGGCAACGAAGCCGAATACGTTTCCGAGAGTGGCGTTGACATCTCCGCGACCAAGCTAGAATAGAAAGTTGAGGATCGTCTCAAAGAATATGTCAAATGGAAAAAGTTACGTTGCCAAGCTCCCAGTTACCCTCCACAGTAGACAGAGTCGAGTAGTGAGAATACAGAGTGCTGTCACTAGGATGGATGAACGCATTGTATGAGATGAAAACAAGACGGAGGTAGTCAAAACGCACGTGGTTCCACGGAGGTGCTTGGGGACGGCAGATCCCAATAGAAGACCGGCCACCGCATTTCGGGTACTGTAGGTCTAGTTCAAAATGCCCCGATCAGAGGACACAACAGCACCGTGAAGCAAGGAACTCACTTCGTTCTCGTCGAATGTCAGGAGGATCAGGGTACCGTCTTCATCCTCGCCCGAGTTGAACCTCTTGTCCTATAAAACGCGAAGAATGGGCCATGAGAAGCACTACTAGGAAAGGTCGATTACCTGGAGGAGAGGGTAAAGCCAGTATTTCAACCAAGAGCTGCGGCAAAATAAAAATTAGCTTTGAACGAACATGCCAGGAAATCTCAACTGACCTGATGTAACTAATGGTGGTGTCATGGCCATCGTTCACGAGGTTTGGCGTAATGAACATCCATTGGGGAAGCACGTCAGCGGTAACATCGGCTGCAAAGTCATTGAAGTTCCGGATGAAAGCAGCCTGAGAAGTGTTGGCAATGGCGTCGTGGATGACCAATGGGTTATGCTTGCGGACGTAATACTTGTAGGTCCGTTACCAGAGCTACAGTACTCTATTAAACGTGAAAGCAAAAACATACCCTCTGTTAATTACTTACACGTAGTTGGTCTGTGTGAAGTCTGGAGCCCATGCAATCGTCGGCAGGTTTTCCTATTTACATTTGCGTTAGACATCGAACAGGAATTCTCTTGGGGAGTTATGTACTTGGTAAGTAGCCCAACTGACACCATTTTGAACGAGAAGATCAACGATCGTGGTGATGTTCTCTGGTATGTTGTAATACTATAATGTCGATTAGTCTGAAGCTCCTATACCCAAAAACTGACAGACAAACATTGTCGTCGCCTAATCCATAAAAGTCCCCAGAGATGGAAGCGACATAGTTTGGCTCGGAAGGGCTGCATGGCGCCCCCCCAAAAAGTAAATGAGCGTCCGACAAGCCGAGATCGGTTGACAACGCACTGGGTAAGGGCCAGGTAATTAGTCAGGAAAACCCCATCCTTGGCCAGGTCTTGGAAGGTCGGGTTGCTGGCGGCGACGTGGAAGTCGGCTACGGGGAGAAACAGGATTCGACCAGACCAAACAATGCGGATGTCCATTAGCAATTCAACTTACTGTTCTCCAGCCAAATTTGGATGAAGCGACCAAAGGCCTTGCCGGGAACAAACTCCGTGTGCCCCAAACTTCCGTCTGAAAACACCCTGATGTGAAAAGTCCAAGCAGAATATGCATGAGACTGCTTTACTGTTTGGGCCCACGTAATTAGGAGATGAACACGTAGGACAGGGAGCGGGTTTAACGAATGGAACAGCCAGAGCAGCAGACGCGAGCCTGGGAGCGGCAAGAACAAGGAGGGGAAACAACATGGAATGCATGATGCGAAACGGTTATGGGTGGCTCTCGATATTGATGCAGGATGCACTGAGGGTATACAGTATATATGTTGGCATCAATGTGTACTCAAGAAGATGAATCCGTGCGCTTGCTGAGCCATGCACGTGCGTGCCCAGTTTTGAGTTGTAGCAGATCGATTGACACTTTCTTGCTTTGTAGGGCTCTCCCTACTGCCTTCTGCTTGCATGCTACTGTTACTGTAGGTGCAGTAGGCCACTTTTGTAGCTATGCGCGATAGTTCTGTTTGCTTACATAATACATCCTTTCCCGCTTCACTGTGCCTTCCATAGCTAAAGGACGTTCAGGACTCTAACTGCTCTGGTGTGATGCTATCTCTTTGAGGGAAAGCTCCTTTCGCTTACATAAGATAACCATCTAGTTGGCCCTGGCTTATTAGTGAGTACGCTACAATAAATGATAATCCATCTGGTTTGGCTACCATTGATAGGTGTTTGTGCCTACTCTGTAGACTAGCAAAGTGTTGTAACTTGGGTAGTCCTGCCGTAAGTGGCTGTAGCTAGGCCTGCTCAATTCTGCTCACCTCACCTCAACTTCTTTTATTTTTAACTTTTGTTGGCGTGTGAAATAAATCGGTGTTTAAACAAGGTACTGTCCGAGTTTACACTAGTCTAATCGGAGCATCCCGGTGTGCGCGTCTCTTTGCTTGCAAGCGCTCTTGCTTATCGCTACTGTTTCTGGGAGTTCCATGACTCCTTGGGCCTTTCTCTTCAGCCTGTTCATGGAGGGGATCCTGCTAGTTTTTCAGGTATGCCACACATCGGCCTACTCTTTTTATCTCCGTTGAGGTGTTCACTGGCCGGATTCATTTCGCAGAAGGTTATCTTCAGTGTAGTCTTTTGTTTCGCCTCTCATTTCTCCCCGTTGCTATGCTTAGTGTGCTCCTCTTTTTGGGTGCTACCCTCCATCCTCCCCTTACCCCTCCTTTTGTGCTTTCACTGGCCATGGCAAGCTTTCCCTATGGGGTTTTGATGCTACCTGGCTCAGTCTCTGTACTTAACCGGGTTTTTGCTGCAAAAATTGAGGCGTGCCTAGGCGGGTTGTCTTTCTGGTTCCCCATTGGCGCGTTGAGCACTTGCCCGATTAGTGAAAGGTGGAAAAATGGCCGAGCTGGGCGCCGGCTACGCCTCCCACCGGTTTTAGAGTCGGGGATTGGCGCTTGTCGCCGCTACCGATAGGATGACAATGGCGTCTTGAACAATTACCTCCAGATGCATTGTAATCACACAGGTCTGATGAAGCATCCACATGTCTCAACCTCAGAGCATCGCCGGTTAACAGGTCCTCTAGTTTCATCCCGACGGCCAGCGACACCCATCGAGGGTAGATTCAGATGGGCATTATAGCAGGTTCTCTCTGAGTACAAGCCAAGTATGCAGATAGAAGGGCAAAGCACTAATTACTTCGTCCTGGGCGTATCATCTTCTGGTGTTAACACTGACAAACAATGCATGATTAATAGCCATTGCTGGAAAAATTGTCAAAAGGTACTAACAGAGGAGGACGATAATCGGAATACCGTACCACCAATACTAGTTGAAGTTCGATTTCAATTTTGACTGCAGGGAATAACATTATATACGCTCACCTTCTGCAGGAATGTTTGTTGTGGTTGGGGGACTATCGGTCTACCATCTGGGGTCAACGGCGGTGGCTCGAGGAATATCGGACTATACGCAGAAGATCAATCAATACATTTACATTAATTGAACATAGAGACTGACGTGGGCACGATAGATGGTCTCTTGAGAAGAATGGTCGTGTTCGTGATGGATATACATACGGCAGTACTGGAAGTGGAGCATGACCCATCGTGTGGAACGCCCAGAATGTGATAATCGATACCAAACGGATTCCCAGAAGAATCGATTATGAGCGATATAATATCCGACGTCCCGGCGGAGAGATGACACTGCAGCCTATGTGGGTGAGATGGATCAAAGCGCAAGAGTCGTGAATTAAACGAACGGCTTTCCCAGAAGAAAGAACCCAATCTTCTTGTGCATTGTCGCCTGGTCTCTCTAGTGCGATCTGATAGAGAGCGTTCTCATTTGCCTGTACAATTGGCGATAGTGCTGCGAGGGCTTTGTCCAGGCTCTCAGCTTCATAGACAGCCTCGCCGTCAGGAAGTAGAGATACAGTTGCCCTGTGAGAAAATGGAGATGGAGAGGGCACCCCAATCACACGGTGGTGGATTTTATAGTTGGGCTGGGCTAGGGCCGTGACCAGCAGCGACAGCACCCATACGAACGACTTCATCCCCGGAACCAAATGTGGTAGTTGCCGGACTGACGGGGCTTACTTGGGGTCCTTCAATCATTGGACCTTTCTTGTGATGGCGACAAACGTCATCTGCGGCTGGCTTCCTGACCAGCGGCGATAGAGGCCCCACGAACTGGAACTGAATTTCCACGTTCCCGCCTAAAGGGTCACATATTGCCCATGAACTTGCCCATGGCCCTGGAAATTCCGTACATATCGCTTCTCGACATCCCCATGCTATGCGAAAAGCTGAGATCAACAGTATTCACCGGACTGCCCAATTTGACGAATCGCTCCTCGATAAACCTCGCTTATTCGTTTACTTGGATATTGCGACTCTCACGCCTGGGTTCGAATCTGCTCATATTGTTGTTTCTCTCATCGGTATGGTGCATGTAAGCCCAGTGGAAGGGTGCACACAATGTTGCAAAGGTTACGAATGACGCTAGAACAACATACATTCATGTCACTGTCATAAGAACGAGTCCCAAGAGTAACGAATAAGTACATATTTCCGTAGGAATTTGGAACTCATGCAGAGCTTTTTATTGAAGGCTCCGTGCCGTATTTCCGAACAAAAGGCCGGCGACACGTTGTCCTTCCTGATGGGACAATCAACCGGCCCTCTCGCATTCGGTCCCGGGGATGGCTTCTTTGCAGTGCGGCCTAAAGATAGAATCTCACGAAGCCCTCTTTGCTTGGGCCAAGATCTTGATCCAAGTCGCCTGACCAGATTTCTGGCTCCCCCTATCCGGAGTTTTGCTACCTGGGCTAGTTTTCTAGCCCTCCCTCGTCGGCAGAGGCAAAACCTTATTCCAACCAGCTTTCCCAGGTGACATTGCGCATTTTTTTATCGATTTGTGCGCAGGAGCCGATCAGGCTGTTCACGAATCTCTGAGCAAGAAGATTGTGGAGGCCGGCAGTCCAGCCAGTACAGTATCTGCTCGTGTCCCCCCTTTCTTCGGTCCGCTGACCCAATTCATAGCTCTACTTCTAAACAGATGATGGAATTGGTATTGAGGTATCCGAATCGGGTATGACCGTACCTCTTGTGTCCTTGCCTTTCTGGGTGGGATACGGCCAAGGTCTACTATTCGAGCCGCTTCCCACAGGTACAATGCGACTCGCGATCAGGTGGGACCCGCATTCCGTGTTTTATCCTGGGGTATTGCATCACACCTGACTCGCCCGGGCCTGGAACAACTGAAACATGCATGGCAATATCGTCGCGATACCAGGGAGCGAAAACCACTGTTTTCTCTTCGCGGACTGGCCGATGAAATTCGACCGTCTTTGTCTTTCGTCAGTTTTTGATGTTCTCCCTGTTGCATATCGACGAACAATATACCATCTTAGGCAAGTGTGTGGATGTGCTTATCGCCCCACCCACTCGTCTTGTGATCAAGATCAATGGAATTGATTTAGTTTAAAGATAAATTGAGGCAACCCGTGAGAGGGGCCTGCATTGTCTTGAAATCATCATTATGGGTGAATGATTGGCTAGGACCGCATCTAGTATGTCTACGCCTGTCCGAATGTCCATGCGCCTTATCGACTTCTACCTCCTTCCGCTATGGTGGGGTCCGCATGGTTTAATACAGCACTTGCGTCAAATCTAGAAACGCCCAAGGCTGTCTTGACCATATTGGGCATTATTCCCAAGTTTCTCGCCCTTCGGATGGCCTTCCCCATTCTCCGCTGAGTCCGCCGAGGAAGCAGAGTCTCATTCCGGCCTTTTATCTTGCCCATTGTTGTGAGGTATCCATTGAGGAGGTGTGCACTGAGAGCTTCTTTTACCGGATCGATGTTGTAGAAGAGGAAGGGATCCGTAGCAGCCGCTTCCTTCGCGCTCGGACCAGAGCGAGGCAGTTGACTGCGTCGTCTTTTTTTTACGACCCGAAATTTTTATTGAGGTCAAATGGGGAGTATATCTGCGAAAGAATGCCATCAGGGACGTTGATCCTATTTCACCAGGGCAAGTGAGGAGTGAGGACCTCGCCTGGCCGTAGGCCCAAGTACTCAATCTCATTCATCATTTCTGGCGTGCGCAGCGGATGAGTCTTCTCCACAAGTAGGCTGGGAAAATGGGATACGTGCCTGCCTTCAGCTTCGCTTGCTCTTCAGCTACATTGTCGAAATAACCCAGCAGAGCTGAATAGTGTTCCTGAGCCGAAAGGGCACCAGGTGCGGACGATTGTGATGTGGGTAGCGGTGACAGCGGTTGCACTTGCTCTACGGCGATTGGGCTTGGCCGTGCTAGGCGCGGTGGGAGCTTGCGAGCCGCGCGCGTCGAGGCATGTCGAGCTGCAGTCGAAGCGCCTGGTGATATCGTGCGGACTGCACTCCAAAAAAAGTTCATGCCCGATACGCCGCAATCTGGCGTTGAGTCCGGTGCGGGATCCTGGTTCTCGCGGTCAAAATTTGCAGAGATAGTCTCCTCTGGGTGACCCTGGTAGCAACGGTGAAATTACCAGTGCCGCTGGATGCAGTGGGTCAGCTACAATACAAGAGGAAGTATGACGAATTAGATAATTTTGGGGGACGAAAGCCTTGTGTATGAGAATCAACGAATATTAGAGCTTTATTATTTGTGTTTCTTTAGTACGGATATCCTCATAGCGAACATCCCGGGTCAAACTCAAACTCTTCCTGGCGTCCTCCGGTAGCCTTGGGGCTCTTGATGGACCCACCGTCCCATGGCCTTCGCTCATTGAGAATGAATCGTGACCATGCGCTGACGCCGCTGTTACTGTCTTCGACCTCAGATGAGAATACTCTCCAGCCACCCCCCGCTTCTCCCGTCCAGGAGAATGCGACTATACCTGCCCCACAGGGTTCAATGGTATCCTCGGGGAACCAGATGTATATTAAACGGCATGTCAGGCGCCGTCTGGTACACGCAAAGGAGTCTTGCGACAAAGAGCTGAAAAAGGTCATCAACTCCATCACGTCCTACGTCGAGGAACGCATTCAGGAACTTGACTATGATGACCTTGCACCCCCTGTTCTCCCCTCCGACACTGCAAGCGAGGATGGTGGGGATGAGGCTGACATCGACGTCTCAGTGAGCAGCAGACACAGTCGCTATCGTAAGTCTCTTATCGTGCCAACCATTCCGCCCACCTACCGCTAAGATCCCCATCCACAGCTTCTACGGCCAATTCCAGTCCAAACTCCCTTCGAAGACATCCCACGCTCCCTCAGCGCGGAATGGTTGCATCACCATCCACATCTGGCCCTTCCAACGAGCTCAGTCCGATCAAGAAGTCTACTCTTCAGACGCCTACAAAGTCTTCTAATTCGGGGTTGTCGCGCAGAATATCGCGCAGTATCCATACATCAGCCATGCCCACTTCAGCAGCTAGCTCTCGCTCCCCCTCTCGATCTCGTTCACCCATGCCTCTTCCGAACGCGTCCGGATCAAATAACAATCCCGAAGGCAGTGGGGCGTCCCCAATAACCGGTCCTTCATCCTCCCCTCGGCTTGCCGTGGCCAGTCGCCGACTCTCACGCTACGACCAATTTGAGGACGCGCAGCCTTCAACACCCCCTCCTGACTCATTCATGACGACCCTGCAAAGCATTATTGTGCTCGCTACGGACGTAAACGACATGCCTATCTCGAAGCTCACCAGTGAGCCCAAAGCATGCGGGGAGATTGTCCAAAAGGTTCAGACTATTGGCAAGGCATGGGATGACCACCCTGATTGGCACGGACGGAGCTGGTATGTTCAGGTTCTCTTGGCTGTCGCTAGTCTCAGTCGAGTCGTCGAGTGGTTCGAGGCCGAGAGGCAATTTTGGAATTTCGAGGGGGACGAAGGCGACGAAGTCAGCGAGCCTTTAACCTTTGTGCTAAAGCCTCAGACAAGAGAAGCGGTCTCGACAACGTCGGGATCCGGCTCGGCTGAAGCCGCATCGCCGCCTAATTCTGAAGAGGCATCTCGGGCGCCCTCAATTCGATCGAAGCGGGCGTTTCATAGCGGTTCCTTGTTAAATGATCAAGCGCCCACCCCAAGTGCTCAAGACGCTCGATTCGAATACGGTGCAGGACCTCGTCCGTCCATCTCGCTGGAACCAACAGAAGCTTCTAGGCAGGAGGCAACAGAGACTCTTCGTCTTCAAGTGGAGGAGGCTCAAAGCTTGAATATCGTTGTCGAATTGACCCTCGATGGAGAGGGCGGGGAGCAACAATTTGCATGGATAAATCCTGCGTGGTTTGACGTAATAGGGTGTGGATGGTCGCTTATTTTATCTTCCAGTATTCACGTTGTCTTTTGAATGACGCAGGACCGATCCGGATCAACTAATCGGGAGGCCAGTGTCGGGTCATCTAGCACCAATTGATGCTGATGTATTCAAAGAGGCGACACGGCAACTTCAAGAAGATGATTCACACACGTTGGAGGTGCGGTTTTACATCCAGGTCAAGCCGGAAGATGCGGGCGACGATAGAACCTGGTACCGTGAGATGGAAGGCAAGGGGATGCTCATGTACGATCGTTTAGAGGGCACACCTTCACACACCATGTGGGTTCTGAAGCCACTTGGGCCACCAGAAAGTGGCGAGGCCATCGAGCTTGAGATTGGCGGGCTTGACCGTGGTCTCTCACCTCCTGCGGCGGGTTTTCACCGAAGAAGCCTTGTCGAGCCCGTTACGCCGTTCCCATTTCTCAAGGATGTTCCCACTGGCTCTATTCTCTGTCGAATATGCGAACTCGAAATTCCCAGCTGGTATTTCATTAAACACAATGACACGTGTATGGAGGTCCATCGTATTGAAGCATCCGTCGCGGAGTGCAACGAAAGTATTTCCGAACTTCGAAATACTGTACGCGATCTTACAGCTGCACTTGATCGCTCCTCAGCAGGATCTGGTCCTGGCCCTGAATACCGGGGCATTCCAATATTTTCCCCTGCCGCAACTTCTTCATCCTCCGCACTTTCTCAATTCTTCAAGCCTCCCCTTTCGGCTCGTCTCCAAAAAGCCAGTGTCCGCAAGCTGCAACACAAACTCCTCAGTCAGATTGAGGAGATCCTTCAAATTGCTCATGATATCTCGATGCCGTCCCTCAAGGAGGATCAGGCCAACGTGCCAATTGAAAGACAGCGATTGTTGTCACCCGAGTCCATGGACCGCATCTCTCGCGTGCGGGATTGGGTGAAGCCTACATCAGACGACACGGCATTAGCACATCTTGTTCAAGATGCCAGTATGCTCGTGCGATCCAAGGTCGACGAAGTTAACCGTCTGTCCAATACAGTTCGGTATTTGGAGAAGGTTAGGCAAGAATGGGAAGACGAATACTTGGCCAGACAAGCTGCTATGGAGGCTGCCGTTGAAGCTTCCAAACAACAAGCCGTGGGTGCCATGTCCTCCGTGGCGACCAGTTCAGAACAAGGCGACATTTCCAGTACAACTTCCGAGTATGCGTTTGAAGGCGACTCTGATACGTTTCAGTACCCAACACCTGTCCGGTCTTCCTCACCAATACCCAACCGTGGTCGCGGGACCTGGCGTGTTCCTCTTGTACCGGTCCATCATCCATCATCCTCTCATCTGTCTATTTCTCGCGCTTCAACCCCTCCATCAATATCTTCTCCCCTGGCTCTTGCTGCCCCCATCGTCGCATCTTTGGAGGCTGCGGCCGAATTGACTGCAACGGAGTCGATCACGGCTGCCCTATCTTCAACTGTTCCTTCCTCCATAACTTCCTTCCCCGGAAATTCCCAGGCGTCCCGTCCGCGAGGCTCAACGCAGGGCCCTCTGGAGCCACGTTTCCTCGTCACACCACCTTTATCCCCCTTATATCTCCTCAGGAATCCCGTCATCATCGACGCCTCTCTAATCTGCCCGTCCTCAGCCCATCTTCCTCCTCCGCTGGTATTGCACCCGGTCCATTATCTCCTCGTGTGACCACGACAGGACTAGCACGGTCGACGCCATCATCCATCAAGGACTTCGACATCATCAAACCCATCAGCAAGGGCGCCTTTGGTTCTGTGTTCCTCGCAAAAAAGAAAGTTACTGGGGACTATTATGCAATCAAAGTCCTCCGCAAGGCAGATATGATTTCCAAGAATCAGATCACTAATGTCAAAGCCGAGCGCATGATCCTGATGAAGCAGGCTGAGTCACCGTTCGTGGTCAAGCTATTCTACACCTTCCAGAGCAAGGATAATCTGTACCTTGTGATGGAGTACCTGAACGGTGGCGACTGCGCGGCACTCATCAAGACGCTTGGCTCGCTACCGGAGGAATGGACGAAGGCCTATGTGGCCGAAGTTGTTCTCGGGCTAGAATACCTACATGCGAGGGGCGTCATCCATCGGTGAGCTCTTTGCGAAACTATTTTTTGACTCTTTTCCTTTAAACTCAATACATAATTGGCTCCAGCGACCTTAAACCTGATAACCTGCTAATCGATCAGCATGGTCACCTGAAATTGACCGACTTCGGCCTTAGTAGGATTGGATTGCTGAATCGACAGACCCGCGATGCCCGAACTGGTCCAGACCATCGTGGTAGTGGGCATGCCCGTGGTTCGTCGTCTCGCTCCACCTCTGTGGATGCCCCACGATTGTCTTCCCCGCTCTATTCGACTTCGGAGAACAACTTGCAATCGTACTTTAATGCTCGCAGTAGTGCGTCTGGGCTCATGCTTGGTAGCACGGCAGATGACGTCAGTGAGTCCAGCGGCTCTGAGAGCATCTCCAGCTTGTTCTTGAGAGGGATACCGTCTACAAAACGAACGCCCAAAGAGAGCCCCGTGCAATCTTTTTCAGATCTGACTAATGATTTGCGGTCGCACTCCAACGCCAATGCGGGGAGAAGTACCGCTGGGACCCCTCCGATCGAGCCACGATTCGTAGGCACGCCGGATTATCTTGCTCCAGAGATTATCCTTGGGTATGGTGGCGAAGACCGCGTAGTTGACTGGGTATGTTTCTTGCACCTCTTTGCGAACTATGGCTCATCCCGTGATCAAACATTTTCCAGTGGGCGCTAGGTGTAATCACCTATGAGTTCTTATACGGTATTCCTCCCTTTCATGCCGACACACCAGAAAAAGTTTTCGAAAACATTATCTCGCGGCGCATTGATTGGCATGAAGAATGGGTTGACTTCTCCCATGAAGCTCGGGACTTCATGGAACGATTGCTGTGTACAGAACCAACTCTACGACTCGGGTATAATGGACCTCATGAAATCAAAGAGCACCCTTTTTTGGCGGACATCCAATGGGATCGCGTTATGGATTCAGAACCGCAGTTTGTCCCCCAAGTGTCAGATCCCGAGTCAACCGACTACTTCGATCCTCGAGGTGCTATTCCCCAACTATTCCAGGACGACGACCTCATTGCCGTTACTGGCCGCCCATCTCCCGTCGATATTGGCATGGATGAGACCCTGGCACATGCCTCTCCCGTGCGCGAGACTTTCTCCGGCACTAACGACGAATTTGGGACTTTTAGCTTCAAAAATCTCCCAGTTCTGAAACAGGCAAATGATGAGCTGATCCGCAAAATGCAGCTTCTCCGTCGGACACTTCATCCGCTTCCTCGCCTATTATACAGACACTTAATGAACCGATTTTACATCTGGATCGTCGCCGTAGTGTGTCGCAACGGGGACCCAGAGTATTGGCCGCACAATCACCCCCACCACCGCCCCCTCCACCTCCGCCCCCACCACCCCCACCACCATCACGAGCACCGATACAAAGACCCCTTGGCCAAGTAAGTTTTTCGTCCTTCACACAGTGCAGGTCCTAACTGTGGCACCGACCTCAGAACGTCCCATATGTTTCCCCTACTCCTTTGCCGCTGAACCCGCCATCCCCATCCAATTCAACGTCATCCGGAGCCTCGGGGTTATCTCGTGCCCCGTCAACACCAGCGAGCACGAATCAGCACCTCCGTCGGCCTTCGGAATATGGCCCTGTCGAACGTTTCAAGCTTAATCAACTTGATCATGATGGCCACCGTCGAAATTCCATGCCAAGTCGGTTACGGACATCATCGATGTCCAGTACCGACTTCAACGGAGTTGAGCCGTGGCCAATCTCAGACAGGCAGCCGAGTTTGATTGACACTGGCGCTGCGATTTCATCTCTCGGGTCTACCACCGAGACTCGAAAGCCCCGAGATCTCCATGGAATGGATCGCGTAGTGACATGTCTCCTGGCGGAAGACAATCCTATCTCGATCAAAATCTTGGAGGTTGGTGCTGTCCCTTCTTTCCCCGCACATCTTCATCCCGGCTAATTTCTTTTGAAACAAAACAGACCCTATTGACCCGAATGGGGTGTCATTGCGTGCTAGTTTCTGATGGTGCCGAAGCAATTAGTGTTGCATTAGGTGATATCAGTGAGACGATATCCCTTGCTTGTATCCTAGTACTCTCTGATCGATCGTCGATGTAGAATTCGACATGATTCTGATGGATTTGAACATGCCTAATGGTGCGGAGGAACTCGTTTCCCCTCTCGTATTTGCTTGTATTGATATATTGGAGATACAGTGGACGGCGAGACGGCAGCGCGATACATCAAAAGCACCAACAATAAGAACGCTAATACGCCTATGGTTGCCGTCAGTGCTTACAGCATAGTTGACTCGGAGCCCACCAGTGGTGTTTTCATCGCCAGCTTGGCTAAGCCAGTTCAGAAAGCGGACTTACTATCTGTAATGAAGCAGCTGGGATTCCGAGGTATATATGTTCGGTTCGACCTTCACTTCGTGCGATGCTCATGTCTCTACTTCAGTCTCGACCAGGGGGCATGGCAACCACAACTCCAAGGTTGCCTTGCGGTAACGGCCTGGGCGATTCAGCGTTCCTTTCCATTCGTTCCTTTACTTTTTCTGTTCTTTTAGTTCGCGTTCTCATGTGCTGCTGCCCCCCAGAATGCCTGTTCCCATGATGATCCCAATTCTCTGTCATTTTTTTGTTCTTGCATAGTCCGGTCGCATACCTCCCCCTTGCATTGCTCCCCCCTCCTTGTCACACCCCATTCCGCACGTGTACCATTGTTGCCATACCTACCTACTTCTAGGATCCCAGTCAGCATGACTTCCATGATTTGAAAGGCAATCAGAAACGCCCTTGTAAAATGGAGCTCCCGGCCGCAGTATGAGGGAACTAGTACAGATGCTCCATGATAGAAGGGAATTGTATTCGATTGCTGGGTCCCCTTCTTGCCCTTGCTGTATCTACAATTTCCTGGCAAGAGATAATGCGGTACGCAAGGATTGAAGGCATGACTTAGAAGAGGAACCATTTTCTTGCCAATCCCAGTAAGTCGTTCATCCTGTTAGGCGGCTTCGGCGGTGCAAAATAGATATGGATAGGCCCCGAGGTTGCATTATAGTACACCGCTACTTATGATCGCCAAAGGCGGCCCCGTCCACACCCCCACCAGCAACTCTCCCGTTCTTCCTCTCCAATATGTCACAAAGCGCGTCAAACCGTCGGAGAACGTCTCTTCCCAGTGCTTCCATTCCGCCTTGCGCGGCTTCCCGGTGCTCCTGAACCTTGGTTATCTCTACCCTTTCTCTCCCTCTTCGGTCAGCCTTTGCATCTAGCCGCACGGCAGCAGAGGCAGGGGGAAGAAGTGAGAGAGGAGCAAGGGCGGCGTGGGTCGCTGAGACCGCGCCTTTGACTGCTTTGACGGGATGATCCTCTGAACCACACAAACGCGCCTGCAGTTTGGTCGAAAACGGATCAGGAAATCAACATGGTGGGGTCGCATATGCAGAATAATAATGGAACGCACGATATAAAGTGTCAAAATGAACAACACGTGCATGATAGGACCAATCCATTGATAGAACATACTAGACACGACAATACCGGGCGCCGCGATAAAGTGGCGTGTACTACTGCTCCCTGTTGAGAGGGTGCCAGTGGCGGTGGCGTGATTGAGAGCAAGGGCAAGGAGCTCAGTCTGATATTTTGACGCTTCATACGATTGGCTCGCTTTAATTAGTTGCCAGTCCTCTGGATCATACGTCTCCGCCAAGGCTTGGTGAGACGATATCCACAAAACTCGCGACGGGCGAATGGGTGATGCCTCAAGAGATTTCTTGAGGGTGCGAACCTAGAAAAGATTAGATCCAAAATTGGGTCGAAGAACTTGAAAGCAGAGGGGATCGATAATAATACGTACCATGAGGTAATGACCAAAGACGTTGCACTGCCAAACCCAACCAAGATCGTCTTGGCTCATCACTCCTGAATGTTGAATTTTGAACGTAGGACTCGTCACGGCATCTAAGGGATGTGTGCACATCTGGACAATCGCGCCGATCCAGTCGATACCACCAAACGATCCTGTTCCTGCGTTGCAGAATATGTGCGATATATATGGATACCTATGCAACACGAGGAATTAACAATTCAAGTCAAGGTCCATTGATATAACGGCTGTTTGTACGTTTTATTGACGGTGTCGCAGAACGCAAAAACTCCGTCTACGCTGCTGAGGTCTAATGGGATAAAATCGAGGACGAGTGATTCCAGGAACTTGCGACCGTACTCCTCTTGCTCAGAATTTCGGCGTCTGCGTAGAAGCTCGGCTTCCAATAGCACGAGGAGATGTGAGCGTGCTTCGAGAGCACGTTCCCGACTTCGGCAGGCCAGAATGAGAGTAAGCCCAGTTGGTAACGGTTGTTCATGGGACGAGGGTGCCCCGGTGTCCAGTAAATGAGCGAATGCCTGTGGTGTTGAGTCCGAAGGAACAGGCTGAGATAGCTGAAGCAACAAGCGCTCGCATATCCCGAAACCAAGCCCACTGCATGAAATCAGACTACTTGTCCTCGGAAAAGAGTATGGGATGCCCAGACCTATTGGCCCCGGTAACTATAGCTATCATTCTACTCATCGTGAAGGATATGCTTCAGAGACTCGAATATTCAGGAAGCACCGAACGAAGGCTATAAAAATACCAATCAAGAACACTCAAGTCAGACCATGACTATTAAACGCCGTCAAAATTTGATTCCGCAGGCAGTCGAACTCTGCTACTAATTTATGTCGCTCAACTCTGACCCCTCGAACTGACCCCTCGCTCCCACCCCAGCCTATACAAAGAAAGAACCACCTTCGTACTTAAACCTTACCTCTGCCTGGGCCTGTATGTTACTAGTACGAGACCGCCCTCGGCGCCTGCCGGCAGCCTGACGCGGTATATAAACAAGATTTCCTCCTCCTCCTCGCTCAACTCTGATCTTGTTCTGCTCTCTGTTAACAATGACCAGCATTAAAATTTTGAGCAATCCGGACGGCCATATAAACTGGAGAATCCTGCGGACGTTCTGGCAGATAGTGCTTCCGTGCCATACAATCACCTTTCCTATGAATGAGGGCTCAAAAGATGAATCTCCATCACTCTGCTGGTAGATATATATTATTGTGGGGACAAAACTCGGACGCGGTCTCTTATTTGTCTCATGGTGAATTATTGTGATTCTGGCTGTCTTTCGTGACGACACAATTCTGGCGATCCACTCCTAGAACGTTACTAAATGTGTACGGACAAATGCTGAGCTTTAGAAGGAAGAAGGATAACGCATTATCCATACCTACCTTCTTTTCCACACGAGCACCCCGGAATCGTTTGGACGTGGTAACTGGCCAACCGACACCTCAGTCACGAAGATTTCTCGTGCCCCGGCAGTGGATCGGCGTGTCCTAGGGGTTGGTTACCGGGAGTCCAGAGGTGTGGCGACTTATATAGACCAAATATCGCCACCTCCAAGCTACATAAGTGCACTCACATCCACGACTGCACCTTCAGTGTTTCGTCACGGAATCCCGACGACTGGTAAAGACATCATTCATCATGTTATGCAAAAAAGAGAAACGCGAGCCACCACACGCCTACAAATACACCAAACCTGATATTCATTCACGCCTTGTACGATTCCCCCACTTCAGCCTCGATAGCCTGGAAATAGGGCTATATAAAAAATCGCAGCGGGAAGTGGTAAGGTGAGTGGATGGTGGAAGATGGACATTAGTCCCCAAGGCTTCCCGATAACAGGGGAAGCGCACCGAGGCAAAAAAATATCCAGTAATCTCATGTCCGGCGCGTTCATGGACGGCCGCTGCGACCTCATCCGAAATCTTAACAGTCCCTCCCCCCCGTCCGGCTGCTGCAGCATCTGCAAGCAGCTGCACCTCACATTGTTTTTCGAGCCTACGAATTCCGCCAAGAAACAAGGATGCCTCGCATCATCCATAAAACGAGTCAAAACAGATCCTTACATGATAAACCAAGCCACAGCGGAATGGATGGACTTTCCGACGGTTCTTTAGCGAAGATAATAAATAATGTTGAGTGATGTCACGAGGACGAACTAGGCCATAAATACTCACATGATGCCATGACTTTGAAGAATGGCTGCCTTTTTCCCCCCAAGGGCAGCAGCAATCTTGTTAGCTTCTGATGCTTCGAAAGCAATCCCTCCAAAATCCGCGTGCAACACAACATCATTATAGAAGGAGCAAGCATCTTGCGTGGTGATGTCCAGCTGTTGCAAATGAATCAATACATCAGTACAGGAATTATAGCGCTGCAGGATGGATGACGAACGTTCTTTCCCAAAGTGGAAAATGCCTTTCCATACGTGGAATGGGAATGGCAGACTAAAAGGGGGTGAATGTGAGCGGACTGTATTCCGAATCTTTAAGCCAGTACTTGCTTGCAAGAACATCCTACAGAAAGTGAGTGATCCTATGAGAACCTCGTTCTGAATACAAATAAATCGAAACTACAAACCGGACGAGCAGCATGTATAGCCGAATGAATCTGAAAGCACCGTCCGTTAAAGATCGGCACTTTCCTGGTGGAAGAGTAAGGATGATCGTAGAAATACATGCCTCGAATCCAGGCAGATTGACAGTGCGGCGTCCCGGTTTACCTCCCCCTATAACTGCACCAAAACGATTGACAAGAATGAGATCAGATACAGTCATGACTACGAGATCAATATCAATGAAATGTGTACAAATGTTTCGCTGCCCACGATCACGCACTGGAAAAGGCCAACCCCAGTGGATTGACCCAGAATGTCCCCAGGTCACCAGGATCCCGAACCGAAAGATGACCAGCCTTTCCAATGCGTCAATGAGTGGACCACCTCGAGTCTCGGCATTGATCTGATCCTAAGCAACCTAGAAACAGAACTCACAATATGATGATCAAAGCCATATTTGGCGAAAATCCGAATAGCAAGGACGAGATGTTCTTTGAGATACTTGCGATGTTCTTCTACATCTGAAAACGTCGGTGGTGTCCACAGATCCCTGAGCTCCCCGCTGGGGAGCATCTCCAGAAACTGCTCGTCTGATAGGGGGACGGCCATCATATCACAGCCTGCTCCAATGGATAGGTTGAGAGGTTTTCGATAGCGCGCGTTGTTTTTATGGTGAGCGGTTGGACCGAGATGAGGCCCAATCTGGGATCACGAGACCGTGTTCGGTGGCATGCACCCGAGCTTGACAGCAGTTTGACAGTATTAGTACTGCAGGCACAAAGTATGAACATTTCTAAGAGGAAACTGTCATGCACCAGGGATATGGTACATGTCACACCATATCAGGATGATGATTCCCCCAAGCTCTATCAGCTCTTTGAGGCATACAACAGATCTGGTGTTCACGAGGCCAGGGGGTAGCTAGCTCTAGAATTCATGTCGTTCTGGTAAAGTTTCACCTGTCGAGAGGCTGTGAGAAGTGTCCATGGGAGAGCAGTTCTATGCAACAAATTACGTGAATCACGTGATATCGCACAGTTTGTGGCCGTTTCGGCATTCACCACATATTTGACGATCCACACCGCCACCGTAGGTTTCGATACTAATACTGGTGGCCATGCCGCGCGAAATTCGAAAAAGAGGGAAGAAGAAGGCCAAGGTGCAGACTCCTTCTGTACCCGAACCGGCTGTCAAGGAACCAGACACACCTTCATGGATGCAATCAACGAAGCCAAATCCTCTCACAAATGACCTCGAAGCACCGTTTGGATATGTCGAGGCGGATGTCAAAGCTTACTTCCGCACTGTAGACCTCTGCATACGTGACTGGCAGTCCGGAACCGGGGATTTTGACCTCCCAGAAGATGTGGACCCCAATCAAGGTGTGGTTGTGCCAATAGTGAATGGGCGATGTCGTTGACCACTATGCTCCAGAACGAAGGTCATTTATAATCGCCGCACTCAGCGAGATGTCTGGAAAGGAGCTCCAGCTGTCAACAGACCCCGACTGCTCCGGTATATTGGAACGTATGGCTTATTCTATGGACGATTTTGTCCGAAGAGTTTTCATGGATTGTCTAGCTGGATCGTGCGAGCACACTTAACTATTGATCGTGGCAAATGTGCTCATTGTATCCTTGCAGATATGAGCGCCTCACCACCCACCGTTTTGCATCACATGTTTGCCAGACACATCTTACTCTTGCTCGGGATACGATTTCACGAGAGGTATGGGTATATCCTCTACATGGTTTTAGCATTTTGAACCATTGATCACTTTTATCAGGCCCGAGGAATAGTTGCAATTCGGCCTGCCGAAGCAGATCCTTCAGATTCCACCGAATTACGAACCATGACCCAGCTTGTCCTGGACGCCACAGAGGTAGGCAGATGCTGGGAACCGTGTTTCTATGCTCTGCAAATAATTTGATGCTCGTATTTAGGAACTTCTTCCCCGGCTTGCTAGGCTCGTCATGGATCCATTCGCCTCGCACGTCGTCAGGACATTGCTTACTCTACTCGTTCCCTCGCTCTCGTCCTCTGATACATCTAGCACAGGCCCGCACGGCGCGCCTTTAAGATCTAAGAAAAGTGCAGCCTATAAGGCTCGGCAGGGGCCAATGAAATCAGTGTTCAAATCTACTGGCGATAACGATGGCAGTCGTGACTCTACGACATCCATCTTGACCCCACCTGGATTTGGCGTGGTTGCACGTCGTTTTGTCCACACCATTCGGACGGAGATGGACGATAATGAAATCCGGGCACTCGCAAGTGATAAAGTTGCGAGTCCGGTACTGCAGGTATTATTTTGATCCCTCATTTGGGACTCGTAGTGCGGACCGAAGCTAATACCAATTTTATTCTAGATGATGCTGAGGCTAGAAGCGGAGAGCGGAGAAGCTGAAATGGCTGGGTCGCTTATGGATCGCGTCCTTATGGGTATGATATCCCGGCTCAGTGCGTACCCTTGGCACTTTTCCGATGGACTCTAACTAAAGCATGCCCTATTCTCATATTCGGCTCCAGTTGACGGGCAAGCCACACTAGATCGCGAAGATTACCTCGAGACTTTAATGCGAGATCCAACGTCGTCTCATCTCTTAGAGGTTCTCGCTCTCTGTGCTCCCCCACGTGTCTTCCAATCGATATGGACAACATACTTCGTGGGGCGATTGCCGAAGTTGGTTACGCACCCTGTAGCAAATTTTGTCGTGGCAAAAGCCGTTGAAAGGCTCGAAGCCGAGGAAGATCTGAGAACTGTGTGGCTGGAGATGGGAGGTGTGGCTGGCGGTGGATGGGATAAAACTATCAGTGAGCTATTAGCCGATTTCGCGACGATCCATGTGAGATTATGCGCAATTGATGATACAACATTGGCTCTTCTTGGAATGCAGAACTTGGCCGTACTGGCGTGTTGCGAGCCATGATAGATCGAGCAGCTACAAAAGGTCTGATGGAAGAGGAGATGGTGGAGGTGCGAGCACTCGATGTAAAGCAGTTCCTGTTACTAATGCTCTTCCTCAGACTGTGTCTAAGGTTTTTGGTTTTTCGAGTGCCGAAGATCGAATATTGTTTGTGCCATGCGTCCTTCGGCTGAAGACTCTCGAAGCATTTCGGCTTAGTCTCGCCGCGGAGGGGGAAAGTGTCAATGTCTCCAGAGGGTTGAACGAAGAAGTCCCTGCACTGCCTCGACATCAGGCTCCGAATCGTAAGAAGTCGGAGGCTGTGCCTTTCTCGACGCAGGGCGCTATTATTCTTCAATCCATGCTCCGACTTCACGAACCGTACAACGAGGTTGTTTGTGCCAGGTAATTGGGACACCTTATTCCATTGCTTGTATACCTTTCATTGACGGTGGGTATTAGTATCGGTGCAATGTCGATCGAAAATCTTCTAACCATCGCATGCGATCCCACCGGTTCTCGCGTCCTCGATGTAGTTCTTGAGTCCCCGACTGTCAGTCCTCGTATTCGGCGCAAATTAATAGTCAACTTCGTTGGACACTTCCACTCACTTGTCGACGATAAATTAGGCAGTCGAGTAGCTGATCGATGTTGGGCCGTTGCCGATCCTTATCTCCGCGTAAGCTGACTGCCCTTTATATTTCCCTCTGTTACTTGCAATTTATTCTTGGCGAATTTGGTAGGAACGAATTGCTCGATCTCTCATTCCACACGAGCGTTTTCTGGCAGGCTCATTCTATGGAAAATTTTTCGCGAGGAATCTCCACCTCACACTACTTCAGCGGAAACCCGAGGAGTGGAAGGCCCTACAGACAAAAGCAAAGACAACAACGGAAGTTGATTCCAGCCGCTCAGTCTTACCGCCGTCATCCTCTCTGCAGGATTCGTCAGCAAAAGCAGAAGGGGATTCCATCAAAATTCAGAAAAAAACGAAGCGCAAGCACCCAGAAGAAGATCCCATTGACAGCGTATTCTCAGGAGCGGGCAAGCTACAAAGAAATCCCACGCGGCCTATTGTTGCGCCTGTTCCTGTTCCTGAGAGTGGTACGACCATGGATAAGGGTCTTTCCGAGGTCCTGGGTGCGATAAAAGATGTCCCCAAAGGAACTGCTTTAAGGGAAAGGAAGAGAAGTAAAAGGGCCTAGACTTGATGTACATTTGTTATGGTCCATGTTTGGGTTTGTTGTGGGAGTGGTAAAATTTCCCCCGGAAGCAAAAATTTCAGCAAATTCTGAACCTGGTCGCCATCAAAGGCTCCAGATTACTCCCATCTTACTTGCCTCAATTTCCTGTCTACATGTCCAAGGCAGGAGATAAACGCTCCGCAGCGGGCGATGACGATACCCAGTTCACTGACGATCAGATCCAAACCCTTGAGAAAACCCAGAAAGGTCAGAGGCTTTAGCACCATGGACATCCTCCGCCATCATAACCTTCCTATATGCGTCTATGTCGAATCCAGTCCACGACCGTCTTGAGCTCATCCTCGAGTACGAAGCAGCGTTCAGGTTGGAAAAAGTTTTTGAAGAGCGCCGCGCTGTCCTCAAAAACATTCCTGGATTCTGGCCAACCGCCTTACACAACCATGCTTTGCTGGCGGCCGCCTCAGGTTATGCCGACGACCAGAAGGCCCTAGGCTTCTTGCAAGACGTTTGGGTTGCCCGCAACCCGAGGGATCATCGCGCTTATACCATCGAATTCGTATGTACAGTGTCTTAGGACCTCCGGGACTCCAGTCCCTAAGAGAACTGTGTGCTCCTTTTCGCAGCATTTCGACACCAACCCCTTCTTCCACGACGCCATTCTGAAGAAGGAATACAAATTTGTCTCGCCTGAGGAGGTGGCTTCGCTCAGCAAAGAAGAGTATCTGGCCTCAGAAGCATTCCTCAACTACGATCAATCGAGAGATACAGAGGCTTCTGTATGTCCTCTTCCAGTACTCATCCGGAAAGAAGTAATATATTTCATATCCCTAGGTTTACTCAATTAATTGGAAAGATCCTGAGAATGCGCTAACGAAGCAATACCCTCGCATTTCGAACCCGGAGGACCCGGTGGTTATCGATGACCTTGGGTCTTTCTTTAACATCTTCGAAGAAAAAGATGCTGATGCTGAGGTTTGGGGCTCATCCTTTACTCGGCGTGGCGAAATTGCTCACTGTTGTGTTTTCATTCAGCTCGAGAACCAGATCGCGTTCGACTGGTTTCCTAATGTCATTGAATACTTCTTCAACCGAGGAGAAAATGTGAGTCCCATGCCCCTGATCAAGGACCGTTCGACCCCTCACTCTGAAGCCGTCTTTCATTGATGTAGAGTTTGGGGGCTGACGAAGAGGACGAGGAAGATGAAGAAGATGGGTCCGACGAGGAAGATATTGACTTGGAGAACCCTAAGAAAAAGGCGAAAAAGTAGATTTTTGTAGCGGTTGTTTTCATTGCCTCGGGTCCTTCGGTTCTACGTTTTTGCGCCGTCAACAGTCATATGCATATGAGTTATTTGCGTAATCTTTGATATTATCTTTCGTCCTTTGTATCACATTGCGCATCCCGAAATGTTGAGGGTGGCAAATGCCCTTTCCGAAGGAGAAGGTCGGCGGAATAGACGAGCTATCAAGAGTGAACAATCTAGGCCAGAGTCGTTACAGTACGGGTCTTGGAGGCATCTGCATATTGCACAGCCACTGGGTCTCATTGTCTGCACATGATTCCTTCAAAACCTGGGGGAGGTACAGGGATTCATTGTTACCAGCTTGGATTGGATCAGTCTTTGGATCTTTCTACTTGCTATCCAACGTGTGTTGCGATGTTGGCTTGAGACCAATTTTTGTCGAACGCCAATAGTATGGCAGCGTTGATGGCATAGTCAAGTACCTGGAGACCAGGATAATGGGGAACCCGCCCGAAACTCAACAAGCCCAATCTGCCGCTCTAGTAGGACAACGAGGGCCTGTTGAGTCCCGGGCGGGTTCCCCATTCGAACAGCGTACAAAACGGGGACGGATATTGAACCTGGGAAATATCCAGATTCCACTTCGTATATGCGGACGTTAAGAAGGCCACAGGTGGTTACATGTCAATTGCGATCTCTCTGGTATGTGCAAAGATCAATAAGAAAGGTGCAAGAATTACTTTTGTGTTTGCACATCAGGCGCAACAGGATCCCTTGCTGCGGCAATGATGGGCCTTGATTTGCGCATCACCAAAAATGTTGGGAAGCAGCATGTGAGCCGGCCGCTGTCAGTCAACTCTCTAAAGCGTGCACCCGTTAACCCTGGGCTTAACATTCAACTCAGTGCTTTGGTTTCGATATCCCTTATATACAAAGGTATTTGTGTCCAAGGCCTCTATGACATGGTGGAGGCTTAAGGTTCTACCTACTGCGGTTAAGCATAGCATCGTTTCCGCCATCCCAAGCCAGCTCGGATATTTTTGGTGCCTCCTTCCATACCCGCTGAATTTTTAACTGCGTAGTCGAGGCTACCTTACAGGGCATACTATCCGTAATCTATCAGGCAGCAAGATCTTTCCCCCTATCTTCAAATTTCGGTGTCTAGCATACCGTTCCCTTGACCTTCTTACTCTGACTGCATGGTTACTCGCGCTCTTACAGCGCATCTAGAATGACGAGCAATCTTTCTCTGAAGTGCATTCTCAAAGTCTGAAACGAGTCCAGCACGTACAGAATATGACCAGACTCTGGAGGAAAAAATGCAGTAGACAAGGCTCCAGTAATTTGTCGGTGGGTTTGATATCCACGACCACGTCTAGGGGCCATAGAAAAACCCTCGTGGCCACAAGCAACGCCTGAGAGGGGTTGAAGGCGGAATTCTATCACACCGCAGTAAACACCAGTTATGCATCCTCTGGGGTACAGATATGTTTAGTCAAGGTGATTTTTCTGCTTATCCATGCATCGAATATGTATCTCTACTGTCCCAAATCATTGCACGACTAATCATGGTCACGGTCCTCACTACCATGATACCAATGGCTCGCTCTTCGATTACAGTTATTAGGGTCGACGGTTGTGACCAGGGGCTTATCCGATACCCTGGTTGACTTTCAGAGCCGAGCGATACCGTGGTGCCGAATTAACAATTATGTGGGATTATCGTCAATAACTGCCTAAATATGAAATCTGATCGTATGCTAGGAAGTGATTAAATGAAGTGTTACTCGAACCCCAGGATAGAACTTAATCTAGGAGGTGTGCGCATGTGTTGCCCATTGGGATTAAGTTTCGCACACATGGCCTGAGAGATTTTTGTCTCATTCCCCCATGAGCGGCTGTTGGCATGGGACATGGTTCTCCTGCCTGACATTGACGAGTAAAGATTTCTCTAAGTGACAAGATGTTTCATGATTATCCAATTGACCATTCGACGAGAGTCCAATGAAAGTATGCCTCGGCAGGCGAAAGATTCCACTGAAAGGAGAGGTTATCCTAAAAAGTACATTTATCGTTTCCATAGATATCTGGGTTGATACCAACCGGGTGCAGGGCTCGAATAACGAGGGTCTGTCTGCCATCAGAAATGGGCATAAATAACCTGAAATCAGGGCGATCAGGCATGCACAGAGCTTTGTCTCCAGGTGTTTTTTTTTTGAGAGACAGAGAGGCGTTCAGCGCTTAGATTGAGGGGGTGAACGGCAAACTCCGTAATTCAATACTGGTTAGCAACTTGTTTTTCCCCGCTCTTCCTCCTTGCTTCTGTGAGTCATCAGATCTCTCCGCTACGTGTCCTAAGAGCTGATACTGGCGTATCCTTACTCTCAGATTCTTTTGGCTGGCCCATTCCTTTCGTCACTTTCGCTTCAGACCAACGATCAATCCGCTTTCGTTATATTTTTTCTGCGTCATGCGATATTGTCTTGCCTTTCTCCCCCTTCTCGCCCCTTGGATGGCCCTGGCGGCTCCGCTTGGGCACCGTGCTGCGAGTGCAAACACAATGCTTGTACTTCGTGAGTCCTTTGTCTCATGATCCAAATAGGCAAGCCCTCATATCCCACCCCAGAGTTTGCACATGTTCTTGAGCAACTGGAGACCACATTCTACACCCAAGCATTGTCCAAATTTCAAGCATCAGATTTCATCAACGCAGGATTCGTCACTGCTGCCACTGCAGTGGAACAATTTACGCAAGTCTCTGCAATGTCAAAATCTCTTTTCTGTCTAACCGTTATTTATCGATTACCACAGCATCATTGCTGGGGATGAATCGACTCATACAAGCCTACTCGAGGCACGCCTGTATACCCTGTGCAGTAATAATTACAACTCATCTTTCCGTCTTCAGGCCACTATAATATCGCTTGGCGGGACACCAATCACTACTTGTACATTCGATTTTACCGCTGTGCTCGCCTCTGTCCAGACCATGCTTCCTGTGGCTCGATTGGTCGAGAACGTTGGGGTCTCCGCGTATCTTGGAGCGGTAACGCTGCTCGACGATCCTCACATCTTGTCTGCCGCTGCCTCGATTGTGACAGTTGAATCCCGCCACCAGACGCTCTTAAATATCTTTTCCCAAGGTTCCAGTATTGCCTCCCCCTTCGACATGGCCCTATCTCCGTCCCAGGTCCTTGCTATAGCTGGTCCATTCATATCTGGTTGTAGCCTGGGTGTCCCAGGTAATTTGCTGTACTATTTCTAAGATCGTTAGATATATGACTGACTGTGTTTCAAGCCAACCCTTCACTCGCTATCACGAACACGGGCTCTGTGACTGTGGGAACACAACTCACGTTTTCTTCCTCTGTTCTTAATAGTTCCACCCCCACTGCTGTAAGTCTGCCTTAGAATGATGTGGACATCCGACTTATCTTCATCCCAGAACCTCTCGTGTCAAATGATGACTGGCGGTGCACCATTCGCAATCTCTCTGCCATTCGATAACTGTGTGGTTCCAGCGGGAGTTAATGGCCTCGTCTATATCTTTATCACAAATACCGATCAGCCACTCCTCTCGGATCTCGCCAGTCAATTTGCTGCATCCATAGTAGCGGGTCCCGCCGGCGCGTTCATCGATACTCAAACGAATACCATCTCCCAGTTGCTGTTCGTTAACTCCACCAGCGGAACTAACACTACGAGCGGCGTGACTCCTAATGCAGGCACACTGGTGAACAGTACGACAACATTGTCACCTAGTGCGGCGAGTAGTCTTTCCGCCAGTTTGGCGTCGGTTACGCCCACGATATACCGCCGTATTTAATCGGCTTCGCAATTGTTCCAGGAGAAGATGCCAAGGCAGTCTACTAAACGTGCTTTCGGCAACGGACAGCGTGACTCATCGTTCTAGGCTTGTATATTTAGGTAACTAAGTTCCATTAATTTGCTTATGTTGTAACATTGCGAAATATGATCGTCGCGTTCCTTGTGTTGGAAGTATGGCTTGATGTTCGAATGGTACATGACCAAGGATGAGGGGTTGGATGTCTGGCATACGAAAAGTGTTGGAAGATACGTAACAAACAAGAACGAATATGAATGATGGGTATCAGTCGCTTGAGTCATCACTAGAACTATCATCGTCAGCGTAGGTTCCTTGGTACGCACAAGATTTAAAAAAAAAGCAAACAACAAAAAGAATGAGCAAATACCCTTGTCTCCAAAGCCACGATGCACTCACCGCCAGCAAGTCGATTCATACTCATTGGGCGCCCGGGAGGCACCGCTTTTGGTGGTGGTCGTGTTGGCGTGGGAGCTGGTACTGAATCGGCCTCCCCCAATGCGAGCGCGAGGAAGTCTTCGTCTTCCTCGCTGCCGGATTCGTCGTCATCATCATCGTCGCTCCCCGAGTCGTGGGCATACATTGATAATTGCGAATTAGATAGCATAATAGTTGACGCGGAAGGCGCGCTGGATTGATGAGCGATCGCTTCCACCATATCGTCGTCGTCATCAGACTCGTCGTCGTCGTCGTCATCGTCACCCGCACCGGGGGCGAAGGGAGGGTGAGAAGGGGCGGTGGAGTGGTTGTTTAGTGAAGTAGAGGGTACTGAGGTCTGTGGGAGGGAGAGAGCAGTAAATGTTGCCGGAGTTGCTGGAGCGCCGGACGCTGTCCCTCTGCTAAGGATTTCGGGATGCAGCTTGTCTGAGCCCGATAGTTTTCCAGTGTATCTAGGCTTTGGACGAGGTCTTGAGGGTGCTGGGGGTTTCGATGCGAGAGGGATAGGGTCAGAAATCTCTTCGATCTCTTCCCCCCCACCCTGTGATTCTCGTCCAGCATTTGTAATCGTGGATGAGGTGGCGAGTGATGATGATGGAGGAAGAGAGATAGGGCGTGGACGTGCAGAAGACTTGTTAGTCTTAGGAACCCGTGGTGGCGCGGGGACTGCAGTATTAGCAAGTGGTCCTGTGTCTAATCTTTCCTCTTCTTCCTCCTCCTCCTCTTCCTCCTCTACAGTTGGTTGTCCAGGTAAGGGAACATTATTAGTAGAAGGGGATGGTGTCGGGGCAAGTGCTACAGCATGCACGATAGCAAGGGGGCTGTGCAAGCTGTTTACCCCATTAGTAGGCGGCATCGCGGCGCCTGACGTCGGTGTTGATGCGTTGGGTGTGCTATTAGCCGCTAGAAGACCACGAGCGGCACGAGTTCCTGGGCGGTCGTATGAGATATGCATGTGGCTCTCGAGGCGCTCGAGGCTGAATGTCTGTGCATTATGGCGCATGGAGATTTGTTAGTTCCCATCCTTGTGCGTAATTGGGGAGGGTAAGAGAAAGGACGAATCGCACGTCGTTCACTTCATCGTAGATCAGGACACATTCCCATTCCTTGGCATGTTGCTGGACATTGAATAAGTTCCGCTCGTTCTACACAATGGAGGGCAATAATAATAGAAAGGAGAGTGGGTGCATTAGTTCTCCAAGCAAGACATACGCATTTCTTTAACGGTCAGAAAATAGTTTACCTGTGCATTGGTGCGTTCCATTTTGAATGCAGTCTTCCCATCTGGCTTATGCTGCATAGAGCCAATCTTTCCAGGGCGAGTCGAATCGTCAGAGATGGGCTTAAAGGTGTCTGCACACAGTAAATCGAGGTAGTTAGGGGTCGGAATCAGGACACGTTGGGGAGGATGGCATCGACTTGCACTTAAAGGAAAAGTAGTCGTCCGTGGGCTCCGCGCGCCTGCGACCCCTAATGCGTGAAGCAGAGATGGTCCTGGTGCTACGGGATGCCGCCCAGGCTTTGGTTTCCAGTGCTCCGGAGCAGGAGAATGCGACATCGCTACGACCCTTGGGAGTGTTCACGTCGAATGAGCTGTGGGCGCGGAAGCATTTGTGGAATATCCGTATCAGGTACTGTCATTACATATGATTATTCCCTCCGCCTTTCCCTCTTATGTTTCCTCCTCTCCTCCGCATTTTCACCTTCGTCCACAATACTTTCCTTTGCCCTTTTTCGCTTTTTTGACACTTTCTCTTGTACCGTGGGCTCCGCTTCTTCTATCGGTGCTACGAAGGCTTCGGCCCGTTCAGCTTTTCGCTGCGCGGTCACCTCCCGTTGCTATCACGTATAATGACGATGCGTGAGAAAGAGGACGTGAAATCATGACAATGACAAATCCCGCACGTTTTGTTTTCTCTTCGCAGACTCGCGCTCTTCCTTTTCGTGCTTCTTCAAGAAGTATTCGCCAGTTTCCAATTGTATATCAATCTACACACATCCTGTCAGTGAGCTCAAGCAGAGAAAACCGGGGAATAAAATCGCACCTTGCGAGGAAGCTGCGCCGGTGGGAAGGGCGTGTAAACTTTCTTCTTGCCTTTGTTCCCGCCAGGGGTATCGGCTGTTCCGCTGGTGTCTGCACCACGTGACCCAGCGTTGGCTACGGCAGGGTTGGGGTGTGCAAGAGCATGGGCTTGGACTTGTGCCTGAACCTCTGCTCTGGCCTCTTGTTCGCCTCGCTTCTTTGCGCTCTTCTGTGCACTCGTTAAGTGTCTTTTTCGGAATTGGGGCAAGAAGCGATCCCATGATTCGGTAGCCAACTTCGGGTCTTTAGCCAGCTCGCGGCGAATCATAAGTTCCTACAAGTGATGGTAATTGTGAGTAACAGATACGGGTGCAATAAGGGTGTTGTAATAGAGCGAACCTTTATTCGGTATATTGGATGTATGTTCTTCATGCAGTCAAGGACTATCCGCCGTACTTCCTTCAAGGATTTGTGGCTCCCCATGGCGCTAACCGTGTTTCCTTGAACAAGGACATAGCATCCGGTCAGTAATTCGATAGCCTTAAGAAACCATAAGGAGATCATCCAAGACATCGGAACTACATATTAGCACACCTTCAATGTACTCCCATCGGGACCTATAATTCGTTGCCTCCTCTTGACGAAGCGCTCGGTATTCCTTACGAGATTACCTATTTTAATGATGTCGCAAGTCATCGCGTCGTCAAGTATCTTCACTGCCTGCCCAATTGCTACGCCTCGGGCCAGGAGTTTGATAAGATCTCGGGCCTTAATGATGATATACGGATCGGAGGTCTTCCGCGTTGTGCGTACAGACATGGAACCGTTGATAAGATCAAGCGTACACGCTATCCCCTGCATAAACATTGGTTGAGGGTAACAATTTGGTTTCGCGGAGTGCTACTGACATGCGTGTCAAGGCCACGGGTCACAGCACCCCATACTTCTCGAAGATATCTTTCTCGATACTTGGGGAAGAGAGTGGCAAACGATGATTCTTCGGCGAGGGGTCCCGCGACCATGTCCGTGGACTGAAATGGCTCCACTTTCCACTAGATGCCCGAAAAAATGAGCGGAAAGAGCACTTGGGAGAGACTCTACAGAATACCATACGCTGTTTTGTATAGGCGTATAGGGAAGAATTCACTGTCTATGATTGTTGACCACTTCAAAAAAGGCAGGCACTCACTGGTCAATGTCGTCGGTGTCCCATGCTTCATAGAAAAATACAATCAGTAGAAACTTGTGTGATTGAAGGAGTAATTGCTCACGCTTGTCTTTTCGAAAACGCTTATTCTTGTTCACAATGGGCTGTTCCTCTGCAGTATCACTTACAGACATGCTGCCAGATCTCCAAACGGAAGCAAATTCTAGGCAACCACCGATTATTTAACAAAGACCACACCCAGACCCTGTCGGCTTATAGCTATGCAAGCGGAAGATGACGATGTAATACTCCCTTACGACGATCCACAGCCCGGAGTGGAGACAGTCGACGCGTCTCGTGCCGCCAAGAAGTCTACAATAACACCCAGGGTGTATAAACTCGCAGACTCGTCAGTTGCCATTCTTGGCCGCCTCGCAAAGGTACCCTCTGTTGCATGCCCATTTTGAAGTGAGAGACGGACTCGTTGATGCGGTTCCAGCGTAAAAGCGATGCCCTCGCTGCAGCATCCGAGCACTTAATGGATTATGGTACGTCGTATACACTACTCTGATCAGTCTAGTTCATTGCAGTTTTCTGACTACGGATGCGTTAGAAAGACAGTGATGGAGACAAACGATCGAATGCAATCCTCCTGCGTGGACCTCCCATCAGTCATCTCAGTACAGACAAGATCTTTGCGTACAGCGGATACTACGCCACTGCACCCGAACACCTTGAATGGGGTGTGTAACATCTAAACCTCTCGTACAATGATTAATTCATCCGATCGGCGCCAGTGGACGACGAAACGTGCATTTTGGTCTACCCTTCCTCGGCTCTGGCCATAACGGCATTCACTTCGTTGAGGAAAACTCGTGAGCCTGATATACCTTTACCTACAATGGATGATGAAGAAATGGTCCAATCCCAGCCCATTCGTGAGTAATGGAAACCGCATGTCAGTAGATCATTGTTAACAGCGGCTCTTCACAGCGATGGTGATGTGGCCTATCGAGGAGCGCCTTTCAAAGGTTCTCGGGACATCGCAGGGCCTCACGGGACAAATTAATATGCGTTGGGCACTCAAAACTGACATCAAAGAACGCGGCGCCCGCAAAAAGAGTACATACTATCAAAAACACCAGCCATCCGACGGACCCGGGCCTTCAAAGCGGCGAAGGGAGGACGACGGATCGCTCCAGAGCCGACTCGATGCAGGGCCGAACGACAAGAAAGCGAGAGAGCGGGAATTGGCGGCGTTGGATGCGGAGTTGGACAGTTTCGCCTCTGGGGAGCCTGTACCCATTCCAGCATCTGCTCAGGAGGGCGTGCCGTCGCTGGTGGAGCGTGTCGGCAGCCTCGCGCGCGAAAATCGCCCCCTAGCACCTTTACCGCGGCGGAGCAAAGCACGGGAGCGCCGGGCAACTGGTGGTAGACGCGATCGTGCAGAAAGAACTCCAATAGACAAGGATAGCTTGGATGCGGAACTTGATGCATTCTTGAATAATCGCGATGGGTGAAGGGCCTACAGGACTCAGTATTTAATCTATATTTTGCTTTGTGCTTCTGCTCGCTGTCCCATCACTCCCTTCTCAATATTTTAGCTCAAAAACAAATTAGCTGTATCTCGCGGACAGTTAGTCGTGGCAGTAGTAGGAATGTTGGGATTGTCATCTGGGATAGGTCTTGAAGAAAGCCCCAGCTTACCGCCTGCGCCAATCACACTAACTTGGGTCTTAGACCCCTTACGAGAGATATATATGCATGTCACAATATCTTTGAAGGTATTGAGATATATCTCTCCCATGAGGGCTAAGACCCAAGTTAGTTTTCGGCCGAATTGGTGAACGTTGGATCGCATGTTGAGCCAGCTTGGAAATGTTCCTTCACGTTTGTGAATTGAAGGCTGTTTCGGGGGTGTTTGGAAAAATGATGTCAACAAGATCGTGGCCCTGAAAGAACACATCTGTAGAGCTTAGTCTTTCACTGCCAATAGGACTTGCAAAGGTGGCCTTTTCATTCTCCTGGGAAATAGCTTGCTCTGCCGCCGTTGGAAATAAAAACCTAAACCAATTGTTCTCGATTGTCGATGAAACTGCACGGGTATTGTCTTCGATCATTGGACTGCCCAGTTACATCATGCGGAATGGCCGAGAGGCTGCCATCTCGACATCAATGCGGCCTTCAGTCTCCACATTTTATTCTCATCACTTACCCCTACTTACAGTGGTACACCGATGGCACACAAATGTCAAGTTCACGTTCATTCGGTGCTCCTCAATAGTTGCACTCGTGACCGGACCATCCCCCACAGGAACTCTACACCTCGACCACAGAATCTGCGCATCCGGAATTCTGAGCGACTGCCGAGGGGGTCTGCGCCTCAACCGAAGAGCTTCTGTATGGAGACATTCGCCGTCAACAATACGACCTTTTGATACCGATTGTGCTTGTGTTTCCTCAAGACTATCCAAACTGGCGCACAATCCCCGTCATCTTCCATGGCCTTGAGGATGGGTTCATAGCATACATAGTCACCGCGTAATCGGGACTGCAATATCAAAACTGTGGAGCAGAAACGCGGCAAAGCATCAATGGCCTTAACAATCAGAGGTGCATTGTGTAGACTGGAAGGATTGACTTACACAAATATCCCCTCACTCTAACCAAGCGACACCGTCCAACGACGTCTTCCAATCCTGATCCCCTTTCTCCCACTGTTTTACGTCTACAATCTCATGGATGCCGAGCTTTCCACCATTGTATAGGTGAGCAAATATCCCGGACCCGGCTTCTTCCCATTTAACATCGGCCGCTACACGCGTGTACTCGACCTTGAGGATGTAGAGTGTGGTTTCATTCGCAAAGAATCTGTTGGCCGTGGCAGGCGTCTGCGCTGCTGTGGAAAGATGAATATAGCCATCTGTGGAGTCGAGTGGGGAGAGGGGGAGAGCACTTGGAAGCGGCGTAGGTGGTGGTGCAGACGACGGGAGGATCTTGTACAAGTACTTGGGAGTCTCGGGAGCTCGGCCATAATTGGCTGTGACAAGCGTGACCGTGATGGCCCCCTGTAACGCGAATTCGAAGACTTTGTTCTGCTGATGAGGATGAGTACGTGGCGGCCTGAGCGACGTGTATCGATGCACAGCCATGGATATTGCGTCGACAGCGTTGTGTACTGGGTGCCAATTCCGTTCCATAACTGTACATACAGTACATGGAAGGCAGGAGTCTGTACCAAATACGATCGAAATTCCGGGGACCCAACGACAAGCCAAGAAAGAGACGAATGAATTGGGGAGAGAGCTATGGATAACGTGCTTGACTATCTACGATTCCGCGGAATGGAATGGTGCTTGTGGGTCGTCCCGTAAACACCACCTGGCGTCTGAAGCTTCTAATTTCATATCGTGCCTACGTGGATCTCCGTGTGTTTCAATATGGGGTGTGTATCGGGCGGCTGTCGGATGACGAGGGGGGATGCCCCACGTACAGTGTATATAGTTAGCGGGATGGAATGAAGATGAGCGGTTTGCGTCCGCCCAGTAGCTGAGTTTATTGAACCGTCGCACCCACACCTCAACCGAATATGGGTAGGGTGCCAGCACATCGGGGATTCATCGCTGCACTGTAATTTCGGATCTCTGCTGTCTCCGGGCAAGCCAGAAATTGACATCGAGTCTACAGACAATGGACGTCGCACAATTTACCAAGTCGAGGGGATATGTCCGCTGGCTTTCCTTTAGTTAACGCTCGAATGGGGATTAGAGAAATTGCTCATACAAATGTATTGCTGTGAAGCCTGTAATGCTATTTCCCTGTGGTGGGTGAGCGCGTCACGTGGCGGGATCAGCGCAATGGACCACGCACTACTGTGCAGGGAATTCCTAGTAATCCGCCGCACGTAGAAATGTGTTGGCGACCTACTCTCAGTCAACCACAACGAGGCGAACATGATTGTGCATCCTGCAGAGTCTTAATGTGTGTTTGAGCGTATGTCGGGCACGTCAGCTCTAGCTCTACTTCATTTTGGGCAGTGGTATATAGTCGTGCGACTATGGCATCTCTTCCCTTTGTCACTCATCCTACATTTGGGTCGTTTTCCATCTCTTCTTGGTCCCGCATCCTATGGCCGCCTCCGCTGCTCTTCAAGAACCTCAGGAGGACGACAACAGCACGACGGAGCAGCCACGATCCTGCGCTACTCTCTGAGGTCCCTGTCATGTAGTCGTCGGCGGTATGATTTCTTGCAGGCTCTGTGTTCCGTCGAGAGCTTGACTATTACCATATTGTCAACAAGGCGGGACGTCAGGCCCAGTTTGTATCGCTGTCTCTATTTTCCCGTGTGGTCACGTACTCATTGAGGTCTGGAAACATCAGGTCGTTGCACGTCGATTGGCTGAGGGTGAGCCCAACGCTCGGGTCCTTCTCATCGAGGCTGGTCCTGGGTCAGTCAATTCGACGGAATGCCTTCCTCCTGAGTCTCAAACCCCCAGATTTGTTATACTTAAAGAAATGTGGACCTCGTCGATTCTCACATGATCATGGGATGGCTGAACCTTCATTCCACTGTACGTACAGGTATTCTCTATTCTTGTCGCTTCTCCTTCAACCTTCGATATCTCAGGAGCATGATTGGGACTATGATTCTCAGGTATGGTCCCCTTGCACTTGTGGGTATCCATCAAACCACGGCCTGCGTCTTATTTAGCCCCTGAAACACGCCAACAATCGCGTCATTCACCTTCCTCGAGGCAAGTTCCTCGGTGGAACAAGGTAAAGCCTTCATTCGGTCGATCATTATTTATATGGCTTCACTGTCCTCTATTTAGCGGCCTTAACGCAACCCTCATGATCAGGGGGACCAAGGCAGACTACGATGAATGGGAATCTCTCGGAAATCCTGGCTGGTCCTGGAACGATGTTCTCCCCCTCTTCAAGAAGGCAAATTTCCTTTGCAATGACATCGATGAGACTCTGATGCGATCCACGCGTATATAGTCCGAGAAATTCATTCCAACCGAGGGCTTTGATGCAGCTATCCGAATATCACGGCGCCGATGGAGAACTCGTGACAACGTTTCACCCTCCAGCTCCCATCAGCGAAGCTATCCTCGATTCTTATATAAGCAAAGGATTCACTATCGACCAGATATGTTCGTTCAAGGCGAGGGCGATGGTGTGGGACATGCAACAAGGACGGTTTACAAGGGAATCCGAACGAGCGGGTAAGCATGCTCAGACGTTGCGTCTCTGCCGTGCCTCGCTTCATTTCGGGGTTTGTGCTTGCAGAGCCGATTTTGTGAACAATAATCACCTGCAAATCTCGATGTTCTCCTTGAAACCACGGTCCTATATGTTGTTTTGGAGCCTCTTCGTGATTCTAAGCATCCTGGTTCTCCAAAATATCAGGCTGTGGCGGTGCAAGCGGAGAGGAAGATCGATGTAAAACGTCATGCTGTGGAACTAATCACACTTTCGCGCGAAAAAAGAAATAGTCATCTCCGCCGGTGTGTATAACTCCCCCTTCATCCTGATGCACAGTGGCATTGGTCCCAAGGAACACCTCGAAGAGCATGGTATCGACGTCAAGGTTGATCTCAAATCAGTTGGGCAGAATTTATCTGATCATCCCACCGTCTTTCAATTTTATCGACTCAACTCCACCTTGACGTGCGTTCCCGTCTGATTTTTTTTTTCTTCTCGGATTTTTGGGATAGGGAACAAACATTGTTTCATGCCTAGATACGACCACCTCGTCTATCCTCCCGATGCAATCGATTCTGCAACGAAAGAGTGGCTCGACACCAAGGTCTGGATCTCTCGGACCAAAAATATTATCATCGCTAATCCCACGATCCATTAACTGCCACAATAAAGTCTGGCATTATGGGACGTTTCCCCTTGGGTCCTTTCGCGTTCGTGGTCTGTGATGGTCCATCTAATTTCAAATAGATGCATCCCCAGTACTCTGACGCCTTTTGCTTAGAGATTGGATAAGTTGATGGAGGACAAGCCCGAATGGAAAGCCGCCAAAGAGAAGAACCCCGACAAGGACCCCATGGGGCAGCTGCTGGGTCAACCACACATCGAGTATTACTCGACGGAACTATACGCCGGAGGCCGTCAGCATCCTCACCTACCCACCAAGGCAGACGTGAGTGATGAGTATTGCGGCGAGCGATATTTTGTGACGCTTTTCCCTCATCTTCCACGCCCTGCTACCATCTTTTCAGGAAGCTGCTTCGGAATTTTAACGATGCTTTGCGGACAGCAGTCCCGTGGTTCCGTCCGCCTCAATTCCCCCGATCCGCATGCGAAACCCAAGATCGACCACAACTATCTGGCAAAGGACTTGACGTCTCTGTGCTAGCTGAAGGCGCCCGTTACGCGCACGAAATCGTCATCGAAGGTGCGGGGACGCGAGAGCATATCGCAGGCGCGTGGCCTTCATCCCGCGTGTATCCAAATGGCGATGAGGAGTGGAAAGAATATGTGAGGCAACAGGTATGGACTTCCTATCACCCTTCTAGCACGTGCAAGATGGGTCCGGATTGGGATGAGGAGGCCGTAGTCGATCCTAGACTCCGCGTGCGAGGTGTCAAGGGTTTACGTGTCGCTGGTGCGTCTTGGGGCATTTGATGAGGGCAAGTAATAAGACACGCCATACTGATTGGATCCTATTCCAGATACATCCATCATGCCGAAGCTAAATAACGGCCATCCCCAGGCCCCTGCATACATGATTGGCGAGAAGGCCGCTGTACTCATTCTTGAAGACAACCGTGTCCCCGAGTAAGCAGTGGTGTCCCCATCAAGGATTGGGGGTTTTTGTTCCTGCAAATCTAGAGCCCATTTGTGTACTTGCACCTTGGTCCTGTAGTCTCCTTTTCATACCCCCGACCCCAGAGGATTCATTCTCACTGGCGGCGGCCAATATAACTCACGCAGGGCTACGTTA
>MU128926.1:2740-15415 GCA_014904985.1 Hydnum rufescens UP504
ACATAGGATGAGATAAATTCTCTACGTTATGTGAAAACATGCTCGCTCATGACATAAATTCCGTGAGTTATATATATGCTTTGCTTGCCACAGGTATTTATATATTAGGTTGGTCATTTATATTAGGTAAGTGTGGTGCCAGCTGGCCACAGATCGTGGTACCTCCATACCAATCAAGGACGCAACCGCGCCTTACACATTGGGTAAAACCTGGGGTATGTTTTTTTTTTCCATTCTGCAGCCATGTCAACAACGGTCCATAGTCTATGCCAAAAAATCGCATTACAACTTAAAATAATGAAATTCGGTTAAATAGTCTTCACAAATTTGACCTGCCTTTCAATGAATATCTAATTCAATGTCTTACTCAGTTCTAGCATTTTTCCAGAGGACTCATAGGCTCTCCAACACACTCTAAAATCCAGGACAATTCACATTCATTCTTATATAAGTTGCATTATCTGATAGACCAAGATATACAAACATAACTGCGACTCAGGGATTGCTATATCTGATTTCAAAAAACGTCGGCTGCCAGTGATAGCACACACACAAGATCACATGTAAGACAAAAACATGTGTTATGAGTTGTACTTGTAACCTCAATAACATACACAGAATAACCAAGTCTATCATGCCATCATGTGACCTCCCCCTTTACTGCCATTGTGCCTTCCTTTCTTAGTATTTCCTATTATACACATCCTCCCATTATTCAATCCCATCCCATTATTCAGAACCTTTTTTGATCTTTAGAGATACAGTATAAGTAGATACTGCCTGTACTCTCACTCCTTAGAAGATTGAGAATATATTGTACCCAATTGAATTCTACTCTTGTGATCTCATTTATTGCTTGCAACTCTCATCCTCATCAATCTCATATTAAGTCCTTGAGAAGCTGGTCTTCCTTATCTCACCCCTCTTACATACTTGTCTTTTGTGGCCTTACATAATCCCCGTTTACAACTCTCTTGTCAATTGTATTAAGGGCTATCTTGTGTACTCAATCTGATTACTTAATCATCCCCCCATTCTTTGCACAACCTTTAACCACATGACAAGATGCTTCACCCATCACTGTGGCCATTGTCATACACCTGAGTCTTTGGATATTCTTCAAACTTTTCCACACCTTCAAGACTCATATTGGTGATAATGGATTCTACAGTCTTTGTCTTTGTGATCTTGTCAAATTGACAATTCCTATGTCCTATTACTGTCCCATTTCAAGATCAAATATCACATGTCATTTTTTTTTTGCTTCTGCCCAGCTGGACCTAAGTTCATAGTTCATATGACCTGAGATCCAGAATCAGATTCTTGTGGAGCTCCCAACTACCAATAGTGAGCTCTGGACCATCCTTACACAGCCATGATCTATATGCACTGTGGTCCCTCTGATCAAGACCCAGCATGCAAAGGCTCCCATCCCTCACAGCATAATAAGTGAAGAGCCACTATTTAACAGGACTGTTGTATTGAGACTATCATGGAAAGTGTTCTGTCAGGTGTCTCTGGATCCAATACACCTATAATGAATGATGAAATGAGGGATGACAACCCAAAAACTTGGACTACAAGTCAGGAGTTGAAGAATCTGAAGCTGTAGAGAGGACAGAGTAATAGTAGTCTTGGAAGAGGGGATGTATGTCTGAAGGAGGTGAAGACTCTGAAGCTGTAGAAGAGGGTGTAGGCAAAAATGTGACTCAAACATCCCACAACTTGAATTCAAACTTGCACACAGACCTTCAGAGGCACATATATACCTCAAGGTTGTTTCAACAAAATCCCCCCAATACATATTGCCTATGGCTTATGTAGACATGCTCATGTAACAATTCCTGCATGATGGCTTATGTAATATTATATATAATTGATTGTGTATTTTTATATAAGACTGCTTATGTAATATCACTATATATGGCAGTTTATATAATTGATCTTCCAGTACTCCCAGTACTTCAGAAGGCTCACAGACTTCTGAAGGAATTACTCCTTCCTGCCTTCAGAGTCTTTCAAGCAACTTTTGATTTTCTTGATGAGTGAACTGGTGTTCCTGTCTCCCTGGCTCCCATGTCCCCATGCTGCATATGCCACCCTCCTTGTGTCCATGAATCCCACCATCCATGTGAATCCATCCTGTGCCTCATAACCATAATCATGACCAAAACCAAACTCATATTGAACCCCATAACACTGTATCTGAAAGCATACCCTGTATCAACTTGAAACTGTAACTTGCAACCATGGCCTGGGTGGCTAACCTGCAACTGAAACTGAAACCATGTCTGTACCCTGAAAAAGTTGCCTGACTATACTGTAGCTGACCTCCAACCATAACCCATGAACCATGATGTTGTTACACCCCATCTTCATCCATCATGTCCACACTCCATTCCTTTGTCCTGGCTGTGCAGATATCCCTTATGTAACCAACCCTGCCATTCTTGGTTTCTTTTTTTTTTTTTTTTCATTTGTTCCTGGTGGAATATTTTTTTCTGTTCTGATTGAGACCTGTCCTGTGTTGTTGGGATTGGATCAATCTCATATTGATTATATAATCCACATGATGTATATAGCTGAGAATTTCCTGATCCCCTATTAAGTTTTTCTCTCAGCCATAACATATGTCTAGATGCCTGCATTTAAAAATTTATTTAATCTGTATTTTCATCAGATAGCTACATTGACTATGCTAAATTGAAAGGCATTTCATCAAGGTGCTTTAAATGGAAATTCATATTAGAATAGGATTTGGGGCTCTAAAGCCAATGCACTTGTCCCAGGTCTGGTTCCATTGGGGTCAAGGTTCATTTGGTTTTCTTCAGGTCAGGCTCAGATTTTTCCCTTGCCCTGAATCAAACTGGTCTGAACCCAGGTTTAAACCTGAACCTGGAAGGTAGGGTGTAGCCTCCAGTCTATGGACTTTCACCCTTGTTCCTCCCATACCATCATCATCATCCTTCCATACACTCAATTCTGGAAATAAACCTGGCAATTTGTACACAGTACTGTAATTTCAGAGTCAAAAGTTGCATGACTCTGGAACCTAATGGGGTAATTAATTTGTGCAGGTTGTGGAGAGTCAGGGAGATTGACAGCCCTGGATCTCATTAGCAATGTTAGTGATGAAAGCCAGGAAGATGGGTGAAGAGGCTGCATGTAAGAAGTCATGTGCACCCACATAGACATATTTTTCTGGGTGTTGCCCCAGTGATGACAGGTGAACACATACAACTATCTTGGTTAACCTGAGTGACAGACCAGTAGCTGATAATGAACCTGGCAACTCCCTGGGATTGGCACTTGTCACTGCTACCAATTGCTCTCATTCATACTGGTTGTTAGCTGCCTCAGAGCAACCACCTGGAATAGAAAGAACCATAGACTTTTCCCCAATCAAAGAATGAGTCATTGGCATGGGCATGGCAGTGATAGAATGCAGGTAGATATTCTTCCCTGACCACACTGTGGCATGCACCTGTTTGGAATCACATGTAAGTTACTTAACTTGGAATGCATTCAATTTATGATCTATAAACAATTGCCAAGTTGGGGGAAAGCAGACTAATTCACTAATTCTTGTGTCTTCCCCTAATTCTCCCCCTCCCATCATTCTTTCTTGCCTAGTGTTCTTCCCCAATATCTCCCCAGGTCATGGACAAGCATGGGTATGGATATCTGGCCCATGGGTCTCATTGTTGAATCAGGTTTTAATTCTACACAAGTTATCTACTCTTGGTGACATGTGGTACAGTACAACTTTACTTCCTCTTCCCAATGCATACACCTTAATCCTCAGCAGCACCCATGTTATAATGAGTGAAACCCACAGGGCATTGGCTGTCCTCTCCCATGCCATTGTATTTGTGAAGCACTGGATCTTGGTGACCATTGTAACCCCAATGATAAAGTCATCTTGATGTGGAAGATCCCAGTAAGCACTTTTAACCACCACATCTCATGCTGACTAACAGCCCTTGCATGCAGGCCCTGCCTGATGTACACTCACTTGATGTTACCTCACCCAACATTGCCTTGCATGTCACCTCACCTAACAACCCCTTCCCTGATGACCCCTTGCCCAATGTCACCTCTTGTGTGCATGCCTTGCCCTCTTCAGCTTTGAGAAGTTGGATGTGAAGTCATTGTATGAGGCCACATGTGGTCACATACATGATTGACCTCCTAAGACATGTGAGCACTGGAGTTGCTGTCCTGAGTGCGATTGCAGTAGTGTTGGCAGTGCATTTTTGGAAGGAGAGATATGATCAAGCTCTGGAGGCTGCTGGGGTGCAGCTGGTGGTGGCAGCCATCAGGCTTACTGACATTCAGAAAGAATCCTGCTGGTGAAATGTTCTCCTCATCCTCAACAGTCACCCATTTGTGGTATGTGTTCAAGGCTTCAATTGGCCTGATCCAATCAATTTGTGGTCTCATGTCACTCAACTTTAATGTCAAGTCTAAATCTGAAATATCCTATTATTTCCCTCAATCCCAGAGCATACTATAACATGGGCTGGCTAATTCATGAGATGGCAGGTGTTGTTGGGAACATCCTCTGTATCTATATCATTCACCATTTTTCTTGGTCCAACTTGTGCAGGCTGTTCAGAGTGTGTAGAGTCAGATGAGTTGTCTAGATGAGTGTAATAACGCGGTTCTCGACTTCGAGAAGCTGCGGTATTCGTCATCGTTAGACGAGGCGGATTCGATGGATCTGTGAATAGAAGAGAAAGGATAATCCAACCATTCTAGGCACTGGCTTCGAACGGGAGGGCCACGAATGAAGCTAAGCACTGGCTTTGCTTCGGGTGTGGGAGAAACGTGAGGAGAGGAGAGGATGGGGAAGTGGGAAGTGGTAGTAACTGGCCAAAGGGCTCAGTTACTATCTAAGGACGAAGTGGCAGGTTAGCTAACCGACTGGAAGCGGGCACTTACCTAGTAGAGTCGCGCTCGTACGCGACTCTCCCGTATCCGTCTCTGCCCCGTGCTCTATGGCAACAGATCGCGTGCCTTGGTACGGTCAGATCGTCACGCGACTTAGTCACGGGTAGTGGCGCGGCGGCGTTAGTTTCATGGGTCTCGCGAGAGCGAAGAGGTCCGGGCAAGAAGATGGTTTGATTCCGGTGCGACCAGGACTTAGAATCCTCACGGCCACGCTATTATGTAAGATACAATATGAGACGAACTACTATGTACATATGTAGTATGGCCCTATATTACAGTGCCCCCCAGCATGGCGTTAGGAGTCTGGAGGGAGAATGCCCATATCCTCGAGATCTAGATCGTCCAGCATGATCTCGTAGCGCTCGAACCATCCATTCCACCGAAATTGTTCACCAGCGTATGTGCCACGAGCGGTAAGGGAAGTGGGGTCGACTCCGGGTAGTTTGGGCGAGCCATTCAAGCGTTGTCCGGTGGGGGCCCCCATAAGGTATCTGGACGTTGAACTTGACTGGGTCCTGATAGGATAGGTGCCTTCTAAGCAGAGCATCCAATTTTAGCGTGGCTTCGAGCAGTTCCCTTGCGTTGAAGGCAGGGAGTCGGCCTAGGTACTCTATTCGCCTGGCCAGGAATGTCAGGAGCTCCTGAGGAGTGAGCAGATACCTGGACATTAAACTTTGAGACAACCCCTGAACCTGTGGGGGACCTTTGGGATGGAATAGTGTAGCCAGGTCGACAGACTTGAAGCTCGTGTCTGGGGTCGCGAGGGACTGCCTTTTATCAGGATGGGCTGGGGAGGTGGGCAGAGCTCCAGCCTTTGGAGGATTCTCGTGGATAGCACTTCGAGTACTCTCTTTGAGACTTCGGGGGCCCCATGGATGATAGAGGCTTTCGTCGTATTGTCGGGCATGTGCTGATGGCTCGGACGGGTAGAACTTGGCGGCTAGTTTCTGGCTTTCCAATGCTCTATGCGCGCGGTCCCTTTCCGTGAAGACGAGGGTGAGATGGGGCTCCTGATAGAGCCATTGCTTAACCCCTGACCATATCGTTCGAGGAGTTCCTCCTCCAAGCATTCCTCCGACTTAAGGTACACGAACGGGTAGAACTCCACTGGGAATTGGTCCGTTCGCATATCTAGCGGTCCCAGACCTTGTCAGGGTCCTCCGGCTGAGAAGATTCGGTCGCCTTCCCCGGAGCTTCCTGGGTCGAGAGACTGACATCTCAGGTAGGGTGAAGTCGGAGGTGTGAAGCTGCTCGTTGTCCTTGTAGGGTGTGAGTTCCTCTTCAGGGTAAGTAGCGACGTTCGCGCGAGGCCTAACGCGACGCTCCTGTGGCAATTCAGAGCGTGGTCGTCGCAGGGACCCCGTGGCTGTGGCAATGTACGGATCGTAGTCCTCCATGCGCATGAGTAGCACCGGGGGGCACCATGAGATCACAGGGCGGGGTCGATTAATCGCACCGCCAGCTTGTACCGAAACTGCGGCTCGGGTGGCAGTTCGGGCTGGTGCCATTCAAATCCTCTACGTTTGACCCATTCCTGGCATAAGGGGTAGTTTTGAAATAGGAATGAGGGAGGAGGGGTAGCCTCTTCGTGATCGGCCCATTTAGTCAAAGGTAATGTTTCCACGCCGAGGCATTCCTGCAGTTCATTCAGGATCGGTAAGTACCCTCCCTCGTGGGTGTGTGACAGCCAGCACACGAGGCCTTCCAGATAGTTCTCCTTGGGGGGACCTTGAGGTGCGCGAAAATAGGATGGGTGGTGACGATAATACGGGCCTGTTGTCCTCGTTTCTCGCAGATGCTCCTTCTCCATCACCCATATCTCTTCCAGCGGATTCACGAGTTGTTGTCGCCCTAGGTCTGTCAGATGTTTCTCGAAGGACTTGCGGATCAGTTTTTGAGAATAGGCGTCCCGTAAATCCCGATGGGGATGCTTGGTCTTGACCTCTTTCTCAGCATCCGTCCATAGGGGCGAGTACTGTGTAGTACCATGGGGGTAGAGCTCGAGACCAGGTGTTTCGTTTTCTATGGCCATCGACCATACGGGAGCCCCCAATTTGGCGAGTCCTCTGCCAATGAGAACGGAGCGACAATCGTGGCTGGAGACGATTAGGCCTGTGAGGTGGGTGGTAGTTCTGAAGCGTGGGGGCCTGAATCGCTCCCTGAAGCAGAGCAGGTAGAGAATAACTCGGAAAGCGAGGGTCACGAATCCCGTAGTGTCAAGTACGCCAGGCTGGTCAGACAGTCTTAGGGGCCTTAAAAGGTATGTCATTTTGATATCTGTATAGTGCCTGATAGGCTTGTATTATGTTTGATATCAAAAAGTGATCAAAAGAGTATTTGATAGCAAAAGAGTCGGGTTTGAGCTCAATTTGAGATCAATTTGAGATCAACTTTGGAACTTGTAGAATTCTGCAATGCTTTACTGTAGTGCAGACGAGACATTTTATTATGCAAAGCATTTACATGGTTAAAGGAAATATTATTCTGAATCCAAATCTAGTTCTACAATTGCTTGGTCCACTGCGGCTATCAAACCAGCTTCCTCCAGCTCAAAGAACTCCTCCAGCTCACCACCCTCCGAGTCATCATCTGAACTTGCATCAAAATCATCAAGATTCCTTCTACTTTGAGAATTATGGTCCGGGCATGGCGGGGTTGTAGTGGCAACTAAAGATTCTTGTTCCAATTGCACTCGGACATTAGACCGAACACCATAATGTTGATGTAGCACCAAAGGCATTCGAACCGAGTCCCAACTTGGAGCACCAGGAGCAATGGCACTTGGACTATGTCCTTTTTCCAAGCTGTCATCCAGTCATACAGTTGGTGTGCCCGCAGAAGCCCAAAATACGAGACATCTTCATCCTTGGATCCCATGAAGAGGTCCATTGCAGCTGAATACTCTTCATGGAACCACGTCCGAAGGTTGGCATGCTCACCCTTGCACCTCTCAAGCTCCTGCTGGCAGCTGGCCACCTCCTGTGAGATCCGGATACCTTCTTTGACTGAGGGATCTGCCAACCAAGGGGGCACAACTCCATCTGGGAAATCCGCAATATCGCCTCGAGAATCTTCCCATATATCTTGATCCACATCCCAGCTTGTACAGGCCATCCATTGTGAGCATCGGCGGAATGTATGCATCTCTCCAAATACCTCCCCTTCCCCTAAAGCACAACGCGTTCCTTTCAGCCTTGCATTGGTATTCTCTTTACAGTGGCCCTCCAATCCCACCAGATCGGTTTTTCCCAGACTTTTCTCGACATGGCGCCTTCTGTCTTCTCTGGCTCCAAGATGCGACCTCGAGTTCGCGTGTCGCAATGTGGCACAGCCTCGAACTTCCTAGCCCTCCAGCTTCCTTCAGAAGTTGCTCACGCAAGTCACAGAGGTTCAGCTGAATATTGACCCTCATTATCCTTCTTGAGCCTATTTAACTCAGATTGCAAGAACGCACTAGGTCGGGTTGCCGCAGCTCATCGGTCTTCTTTATGTTGATTCGTGGTCTCCAATGCGGCCGCGATGGACCTCCTTCAGCCAGCCTGACTTTTTCCTGCACTCCCGCCTGCACATATCATTGCTCTTGCAGTCGCTGTCATCATTGGGACCAAATCACTTCCCCCTCAGCGCCAATCAAGATCTTGAGATTCCCTCGGGCTGAGCCTCAAGGGTATGCCGTCGAGCAGATATGATCCATTCACCAGCTGCGGGCACCTTTTGTCCTGAGACTGGCGTGAAACAGGTTGGCTTGCTGAGATCCTCGCTTGGGACTTTGACTGCTTCCATCTAAGTGAACTGGGAGAGCGATCACCCGAGCTTCATCTCTGCCCTCCTTCTAGGCGGCTGCTGCATGCAACATGATCAATTTGACTTGCGGAGCCACTTTCCCATTCCGCATGCGCTTCCCGTCATCATGTGGCCACCCATGGAGGTCAAGAATGAAAGAGACGCCCGGTGATAGCTGTCAACCGCGCAAGCCCAGGGGATAAGCCGCGAAGCTCAGCTCCCAGAAACCGCTCACCCCTTGCCCATCCTGAGAGATCCAGAGCTCTGATTTGCGAGATGATACGCGAGCCTTGGGCATGCCCATTGGATGCGACGCTCCTGTAAGTGGGAATACTGTGGAAGAAACCAGCTACAGTCCGCGAAATGGAAACGAGGACAAAGAAGGGGATCACGGGGCCCAATCCGAACGTTAGGGTCCGAGGGAAGGAAGGGTCTTTGGACGGGTAGAATTGTCCTGTATAGACGGAGCCTATCCAGACAATAAATGAAGGGGTTGTTAAATCAGAGAATCACACTCTAGGTCCTCCTCTTGAGAGCCTATCAGAAGTGTGATTAGTGGGGGTTGAGTTTTGGAATTTACCCTGACACCAAGCCAGCAGTTCAACTAGCTTTTCAACTGGGGGATGGGGGGAAAGACGATAGAAATTCGCATCTCCTGCACTTAATATACATCACAGAAAAATGCTATGGTAACCGGCGGAAAGATGGGATTAAGGCGAAAATGAGGAAAAAGAAATCAAGTCAAAAGCTTCAAAACTGAAGGAGATATTCAATTAACAAGTGAGAATGGGAGAATATGGCTTAACCAAGGTATTCCTCCTCTTCTACTGGACCAAATCCCTTGAGGAATGGTGGAACTGGTCGTCCTAGATGTAACCTCCATCGGGCATAGGGTGCCGGAACCATAATTGCCTTTAGTAATCAGAAAAGCGGAGGTAAAAGTGAAATGAGCCATGAGGAGACTAAATTACAGGAGGCCGAGTTCTAATCTGCTCGTTTTGCCCTTGGTACCGTTCGATGCGGATTTTCAGCATCTTTCCAGGGGTGGTTGTTTCCAACGAATCGGATCAAAACTGATGGAGTTATTTGCGAAATACTGAAGGATGTGTGGAGCATGAGGTAAAGTCGACCTGGAGGATGCAGTTCGCATTCGATAAACGCGTGTGTGGTACGTTAGACAGGTATTGATCGTAGCTTTCTGGGCGCTGTCTTTCCGAGTCGATCCGATCAAAATGAGGGAGATATTCGCGAAATACTCCTTGAGAGCATTGGAATAGCCCCTATTCAACATGTGACAAGTCTGCGAGTCAAAGTGGGAGTCGTGTTACGTAATCCAAGGTCAAATACCGCCCTTGAGGCATTTGGATACGCCAATAGTGATACAATAGGTGGACGAAAGTAAGCAAGTTGAATTGCTTTAGCCTGGTTGAACTGGCTTGGAAATAAGTACAATTTAGATGGCCTGTTGAAGTGCCAAGGACGGACAAATAATTGTCTCGTATATAGGGTGGAGGAAAAGTATAAAGGACCACGGATCCTGGGATGTGAATCCATACTATTTGATGGCCAGAGGAATAACGAGTGTGGATACGCGAGAAATACAGAAATATGGATTCGTTTGAGGAGGTAGTTGGGCCCGGATGAGGTATGTACGTAGTGGGATTTTATCCCTCCAACACCGTACGCATGGAAAATCGAAACCCCCACTCCAAGCAAGGCAGCCATTCCGGCATGAATCTCCACTTTTTCAGAGTCTGGTCCATCTGACAGCCAATGTCATACAGGGCCCCAATTCTCCAGTGACTCAGTACGTGCTTCAGGACAGTCTCCAACAGCGCAAAGACATAGAACTGCTTCTCTCCTGCAGTCCACATGCTTGCAACAGCAAGTGGTATGTCATGACGCACAGTAGAGCTATTACCCCAGTATCTTCAAAATACTGGGTTGACGCCTTGACGCGATCTTCATCTGCAGCAATAAATGACTGCCGACATGCATCATAGGTCGAGTTCGGTGCATGGAGGCCTGGTTCCACTGTATCATCCTCCGGGTGATCTGCATAATAATCGGTGCCCTCGTTGGCTGTGCGTTTCGGTCCCATGCGTGCTGGCCTTGCAGGACGAGTCTCCAGGATTTTCCTTTCCCAGGACTCCCAAATAGTCCTCGACAACACGATTGTCTTGGGTGAAGTGACTGGGGGATCGCATGCCCTGTCTCTCCCTCATGACCATGTCGTCGGTCTTCGTTGCGGATCCGCTTAAGTTGGAAATTTGCATCAATGCAAACTATGAGCTGGACTCTACAAGTTTCATTGCAGTCAGAATGACTTATTATCCTGGCTTGTCACAGATAATAGCCTACTCACGGCATATTACGTGTGTCTGTATGATTTCCTCCAAAACAAAGGTGGCATCGCGACTCAAAGTATTCACTGGGCGGGTATGGTCGGCAGGAATGAAATTTGAGCAGACGTCAGGAGGCAGATTGGCAGACACACGAGTGAGAACGGTGGCAGGAGCATTAACTGAAGCATTTGCAGGAGTTGAGTTTGGCAAACAGCTTCGGATCGCTCTGAACGTTGACATATCCCCGCTCATGTACCGGCGTTCTCTCATCCAACTCCGAGATGCACCCTCTCTTATCATACCTGCACAAATTCGAGTAAGTCTCTGGCCTGACCAACCAACAAAGCACACATGATAGTGCGCAAAGTGCATTCACAAGCGCGGCCGAAATGAATCCCTCCTGTGCAAACTCAATAGCACACGAGCTTATGGAGTTGCTCGACAGAGTCGCGGCCACAGTGCTCTTTCTTGGGTGCCGGTATGAAGAAATAGGGAGGCCACAATTCGGCTGTCGAGACTGACTGCCAAATGTGGGGAAAAGAGGTGGCCAGCGATGGGAAGGAAACCGCGCCTCGACATAGACTGGATGGGCAGCCAGACGGCATGGACAGACCGTCCCCCAGCACAACCATCTTCCAGATCGTCCATGGAACGCAGAAGAACCAGACAGGGGTCGAGGTGCCCCAGCATGCCTAGCATACTGGGCAGGACTATGGGGCGCTTCTTGCCCGAGAGGTCTGAGAAGCACCCCCGAAGCGACTTCATGTAGGGATGGATAAGGCTGGGTAACACCTCTCCCTGTTCATCTATCTGGGCTTTGAGCAGTTTTACGAGTGCATAGCGAGATCGTATTGTCCTTCATTACCTTGTATTATTAGCTACTGGCTTGTTTCCAAGCTGCATATTGCACATCCACATGGTTCCCGCAGCTGAAGTACTCGGAACGTGTAAGGGGAGGATCAGGAGGGAATTCAAGGTGAGACGAATGTTTCGAGGGAGGGGCAAAGGCGAATGGCATGTCTCAGGCAGATGCAGGTAAATAGAAGGGGCCCATCCCATGGCCCTCGGCCTTTTGGGATGGAGGGGGCTCATGCTCACTACCGTCGATTTGGAGGTAGTTTTGTTTTTGTGCGTTCCGTTTCTCCCTCCTCCCTTGCTTGGAGGCCACGACTGGCAGCCAACATTATGTGAAAGCAGAGCAAGAAACTCGGAAATGTATTGGAGGCCGTAGCAATAGGAACGAATGATAGGCGAGGTGGCCGTGTTAGGTGAGAAAAAACTTTGACAATGGATGGATGGCCGATTTCACCGGGGCAAGAGACTGGCACTGCAATGACTGGCCAAGAATAATGGTTGGCTGCAGGGGAAACTGCGGTGTGACACAAGCCCGATGCTGTTGAGACGGTGAGCAGGGTAGCGAAAAAATCGAAAAAAGAGCTTGGTTCACAGCAAGAAGATGGCACGGATAATGGCGACTGGGCAGAGCCGAAACTGCAGGTTGAGCAGCTACCGCGAGCGAGGGAGGGACCGGGATGATGTACCAGGCGGGTAAAGGGTACACCTGAAAAGAGCTAGTTGCGGCGCAGAGAGGTAA